>VWZY01011722.1:324583-352801 GCA_013399075.1 Chloroceryle aenea | reverse complement strand
AGTTAAGCTCTGTCTTGCAACTGGGCACAAATACTAAGAATGTCAATGAGGCTGCACAAATACACTCCAGAACTCATTTTGCCCTTCCTGTCCAATTCCATACCTTGAACCTCAAGACATTACTTAAGAGTATAACACCAGTCCAATGTCCTCTGTAGCTATTCCCTTTTCCACACTAGTGCAGTGTACTTCAAAACCTTGTGAAAGGTGAACACAGTGACGTTCAAGTCAACAAGTGCACATCCTGTTCATTTTGCAACAAGAGCTGGAAGGAAATTGTTTTCAAGCTGAAGTTTGGTAACCATTCCCCAGTCAAAAATAGTCACAGCTCCACCACTAAAGTGCAGACCAAATCCTCATCAACTAATAATGGCACAGCAGTTTACAACAAACCACTGCTTGCACAGAATGACACAAAGCACTTGAGCCCCTGACACTGCTCCTGGTACACAGAACTGGACCACTTCATTACTTGGAGTACTTTCCAAAGGAACTTTCATTCCACAGAGATGGCTGGGTGCTCTCCAGTGGGCTCTTCCAACCGTAGTCTCTCATATCCTTCTGTGAAACTGATTCTCCACCTGGCTCAGGAAGAGGGAACAGTGTCTGGGGAGGTGGTATCTGCAGTGCCAGCCAAAATGTGCATGCAATCACAAACTCTAACCGAGAAGTAAGGTGTCCAAGGTCCCTTGCACTTCTCATTTACTGACAGTCTATCAGAACCTCTTCTGGAGGGCCTCTTAATACCCAAGGAGTTTTTGTCCTCCAAAACTGCAGGCATCATGGAGATTTTTCAGAAGCAATGGAGATCTTTTCTGCAGAGTGCATGATTGACAGGATGAACCTTAGGAAAGACTGTCAGCCTGCGTGCAGTCATGCATGCCACTTCAGAAGTGAGAAGGATAATAGATATTCTGGAATTGAACCTTGTAATGATTCAAAACAGTTTCAAGCTCCCCAGTGCTTATTACACTTCAGAAGAATGGGGAAGGGATATTGTTTTCTGTGGGTGGCTAAACATTTGGCTCAGTGACTACCCCCGGCTCATGCCTTACGCTCAGAATGGAGGGTTTCCTGGTTAACTGTACTGGGATTGGATGCCTCAACAGGTTGGACTTAACAAACAGGTATTGGCAGACCTACAGGAAAAAAGTGCTGGGGAAAATCCAACTCCTTGGCTGTAGGTTTATATCCTTGATCTGCAGTAAAGATTCAGGCAGCTGGGTTTGGCATCACCTGCTAGCGCTCTGTGTCGACGCAGCTGTTTATGCTGAATTTCTGTATTTAATTCCTGTATTCTCATTGCGTTCCTTTCTATAAGACTAAATTAGCTCTGGGCTGGAAGTAAAAGAAACAGTGAATAGAAGATGAATGTTCACATCTTTCCCTGCATCCCAATGACAGATACTTTTCCTACAATGAATACCAGAAGATGCCTTTTATTCAAAAGGAATCCAAGCCCAGAAAGGACAAACACTGAAGGGATGACCAATACTGAAGAGAGGAGGGTAGGGTGGGAATGGCAGAGGGAGATGAGGGCTTTCAGAAGTTCAGGACACACCTTAGGAATTGCTGAAGGTACAAAAGCACTCACAATTCCAGCTGTGACAGTTCAAGCTAGCTCAGGTCTGGCTGGTTCAGTAAAGATCAGACTCACAGTCATGAGTCTGACATCAGTCCCAAAGAGACAGCACCTACCGCAGGCTGAGCAGATCAGTCTGGGCAAGAAGCATTTAGGACAGATTACAAATGACTACTTTCAACTGTCAAGTCACTTTCTTTGGGAGAGTGAAAGAACAGCTTCATCCCTTTCCCCAAAGCACTGGGGTGAACTGCAAATGCACCAGAAACCGAAGGAGATGTGATCCAGTGCGTACCAGGTTGGTTAGACACAGACTGAAGCTGCTAAACAATGGTGTTTTTAATTTCAGGCTCACAAAACCTGAGGCTCTTTGCACACAAACAGAGTTGCTTTCCAAAGGGGCTGTAATACTGCAGGCATGCTATGTAGGCTTAAAAAAACCCAATAGGAATGCTGTCTGTTTCCCACCGGGCCTTTAAAACTCTAGAGAGCTACTTGTGAGTGCTTGGAAAAAGCCAAGCTCTCCCTGTTGCACAAGTATTCTGGTTTGCTATTGCAGATCTGCAAGGAGTGGAAGAAGGCAAAATAAGCTGTGCCTGAAGCATTTGACCCTGCTGCCAACTTGTGATCTGTGTTACAAAATCCACTGGATTTTAAGGAAGTTCTCAGAACAGAAGTTGCCAAGAAGTCAGAATAATGAAAATTATTCCCTGGAGTTTTCAGTCTGGTATATGAGAAAAATTACAACATGGAATGAAGGAAAGAAGAGGGAAAGGCAGTGACACGAAAAGGTTTGATTACCCTGAACACCATCCCCTTCCAGCACGGTGTCACCGGTTAGGGGAACTATATGCTGGAGGTGCTGCTTTTGCTCTTTGTCCTTGAGGAGCAGGGCTGGGTGGGAAGGGACAGGACCTGGGGTCTGTTCCCATCTCAGTTGACCTCCCTGACTTCTGCCCAGCATCTGCACCAGCTGCGGGAGGAGCAGCTGGAGCACAAATCCTTTGCTGTACCTGTTCATATCCGTACCTGTACGTATTCAAAACCAACATACCAGAGAGCAGGACAAATGCAAACTCTTCATCTGCAACACTCGATGTCATGTGCTCAGCAGGGCAAATATTTTTCCTGTACAGAAACCAGCAGGGATGACTTCCCTGGAGGAGTTACCTGCTTGGAGTCAGCTAATGTTTCTGCAGCATCTGACCTGCAGGACTGCTCCAGAAGCACATTGCTTTGGGTGTGTTTGTTCCATTTTGGCCTCGTTTGGCATTTCTCAGAAGCGTTCTCCCAAAGCTCCGGTCTCAAAGGTCATTGCTTAAGTAGATAAAAACTCTGTCTTGGTTTCATGTGCTACAAACATACATACAGGCTGCTCAGTGACTGCCAGGCCAATGCACCCTCTTCTGTCTCCCAGTAGCTGTTGTGCTTCACATCACCTCACTGCCTCTGAGTCCAGGACCTGCTTCTCTTCAGGCTTAGACCCAATACCAAAGTGTGACTTGGATAATTTTCATTTATTCCTGTTTTACACCAGGAGGCAGATGATTAGGACTGCAGGGTTGTCAAGTCTGCTTTGCTTTGCCAGAGGCTTGATATACAATAGCTCTGGAAAAACTGTCATTGTTTTATCCTACGCCCTCGAGCAGATAAAGGCAACCCAGGAGACTTCCAGCTTTGAGACAGCAGAGGGGACAGAAACCTGCAACGGGGAGGCCGGGAAGTGAAGGAGGGAGGGTAGCAAGTGCTACTCCTGAGTACCTTCTCCAGTCCCTTCCTTATTCTCAGCTATTGTTTCTGCTCAGCCCTGGCATTCTTGGCCTTGTCACGTTAAATAAAATATTTCTTCGAGTAACTTTTTGGTTTATGTATTGTAATTGGCTTCCAGTTACTTACCATGATTAATGAAGACATGTCTTTATTTACCATGAAAGATAACACATGGTGATACCAGCTGAAACACTGGAAAGTCCCTGAGTAATCCTACTGGGATTTTTTTCTTAAAAACACAGCTAATGCATTCAAACCACAGTGGTCATTTTTCCTTTGAAGAAGCTGTGCATGTGAGTAGCATGAACATCCTGGTCATGCTCCAGGCAGCATCCTGTCTGTTTTCATTCTTTTCTCTTTTCTCTTTTTTTTTTTTTTCCTTCTTTTTTTCCCCAATATTACTTCCCCTTCTGGAGATGACTTCATTTCCTATGCAGTTACTACATACACGGGGAAACCCCAGGAATATACAAAGGCAGCTATTTTCCATCGAACCTCATCAGTAAATGGATCTTGATTGTATTGTGTGTCGGTCAAAGGGCAGGGAAAGCGAGGGCTGCAATTCTGGATTCTTTCAGACTGCTGAAAACTGTGAATGAAGATCTGAGTCAGCCAGAAATGTTCAGGGACTCTGCTGAAGCAACGCTTAGCATCGTCTTTACTGAGGGTTAGAAGTCCAGCTGCAAGGGTGGACTATGAAATGCACAGCACTAGGATCCAGAGCAGCAGGATGAACAAAGGGAAATTAAGCTGTCTCCCAGAGAATTCAGGAGAGAGAAGGAAGTGACAGCGATGGGTTTAGATGTGTAATGCAACAGCATAGTGCCCGAGTGCTCACTTGTGCTGCAGGGAGATCCACAGGCCACATCCTCTCAAGACAGAACTCGAAGGTGCTTCTCCTGCCTCTAAACCAGAGATGTCATCAGCATTGTAGGTGGAAAAAAGTATTCACTGTTGTAGGTGTTGCAACTGTACTTCTCTGCAGCAAGAATCACAGGCTGCACGGAAAAAAACAGGAATAGGGATCATCATCTCCTGCGCTGGGAGGAAGTGGCACTGTGGTACAGCACAGCTCTGGCTCTCATCCTTCTTCTCAGAAGGCTTTGTGCAACTCCATGACTAATTAATACTCCTCTGCTAGAGCACTGGCACAGTGACCTTTGTAACACCTGCCCAGCAGGAGACTGATTCAGAAAGTTCACTTTGATCATGCCCAGCACTTCTAGAAACAAACAGATGCCATTTCCATTCCGGTTAATATCTTGGTAAATAACAACATCTCGGTAAAAACAAACAGCTTCAGGAAGAGGGACAGAGACAGCCACACAAGTTACAGTATTCCTGACGGGAAGTTTTCAGGCTGGTCCTCTCAACTCAGTCGGGTTGCCTCAGGTCAGGTTCACAGTGGAGAAAAACACAATCACTGCCAAATTACAGACCATGCTAAAGACCCACACAAAGACACAAGGGACTGGAGACGTTTTCCCTTTGCAGATCAAAAGCACGCATAGATTTTGCATGCAGGGTCACAGAAGTATAAGAAAATAAGAGGAAGAATTTGCCTGAAGGAAATCTAAAGCTTAGGCAGGACCACCACTTCCTGCAGAGACTAATATTCTTCAGAAAACCCAGACCCAACAGGAGCTGTCACATCCACTGACTCAGCTGCTTGGCTATTTTTACATGGTCTTTTACACGTTTGGATCTAAAATCCCAGGCACAAGACACGGTGTATTTCTGAAGATACCAGTGAGCAATCACCGAGGGAGATGAGGACAGAGCAGTGTCAGGCATTCCCCAGGGGAAAGAAATCTCCCACTGCTCACAAGAGCAAAAGGAGAGGTAAAGTTCCAGGTGACTAATTGGTCAGAGAAAATTGGGGAGCAGCATACAGAAAATGAGCTGAGAACCTCCTATTTTCTCTCCCGAGTAGCTCAAGCTCTCTCTTGCCCATTGCTACACAATAGCATACCTGATGCAGAAGCCTCACTTAGTGGAACTAGCAAATTTAGTGCCTGCAGTAGCACCTAGAGATTGATTCAGACTAGTCTGCTGTGGGATTTGGACAGGGACTTCTGTACCACACACCAATGTCAAAAGTTGCACGCAGTCTGCATTCCTGGGTGTCAGATATTGCTGATAAGCTCATCTCTTCTCAGAAATCCTACCACTTGGTAGCCATTGAGGCACTTCAGTGCCAGTAAAATTGAAGCTTATCAATAACTATGTTTATGACCCTGACGACAAAAGAAGTGTTCATCTAGCTGGAGGCCACCAGGTATTCTTTACAATACTCCTATTTATGGCTGAGGAATTATCTTCTGCAGTCCAACACTTTATGCATTAGAGACTCAGCAGCCTTTCCTTCACCTACCCTTCGTCTCCAAAAAGAGGTCTTTGTAAACAAGCTGACAGAGCAGCTCCTCTCTTTCACCCAGATCGCAAGGGTTTATAATAAACATGTGATCTTTTCATTTATGGTTCACTTTTTCTGTCTCTGTCTATAACCACAGAAGGAATTTTATCTTTGTTGACTGTGGGTTTTTTGCAGGCCAAGTCTTCTGCTCACTACTTCTTAAACTACAGGTCAAAGCAGAGGCTCCAGAACCCTACGCAATTGTTGCCATTGCTCCGTACCGAGATCTGTTACACCGTAATCGTTACGTCATCTATGATGTAAGACACCTACGTCCTTTCTTTTGTTGTAGTGTTATTTTCTATTCTTAATAAAAATGGTTGTCCATCTCTGACTTTACCTGAATAGTCTGCCTTCATGATCCCATCTTCACCTTTGCTGTAATCTTATCAAAATGAAATGATCTCTCTCCAGGGTCAAATGTAAACTTGCAGAAGTGCCTCCATCTATTTCAGAAGCAAAATCTTGCAGCAGCATTTAGAATTTCCCTCTGCCCAAATTCAAAGCAGCTAACAGTTAAGAAGTTCTGGCTTCAGAAGCAGCAGTCCCACTCAAAAGCCAATCCACCTGATTAGGCAAAGCAGTTCATCATGTTGTAATAATAGGTGCTGCGTGTTCTCAACAGGATGGCAAAGTCAGTCTGGGTTTTATTTCAGGGATGTGAGGTTTTAATGTATCAAAAAGTACTGTAAGTATTACTGCAGAAGTTACCTCAGCATATAAAGATTTTTTCAGTGTAATTGCATATAAGGACAAGGGGAGCTCATTAAAATCCAGTTCTAGTATCTATAATTTCTACAGATATTCGCTCCTACTTCTGTGATGCCTTAAAATAAAAAAAAAATCAAAGCCCACAGACACATGGATTGAAAATCACAATGACAGATCAAATCCCTTCCACCAGAAGTGGAAAGTCACAAAGAGAGCATGATGAAAGCAGCGAAAGTAAGAAGGTACAGAAGAAAATAATCACAAGAAATAGAGTATTACACAAAGACATAGAGATTCCACAAGGCTAAGTACAGGGCAATTTTGTGCATATTCCATGTTTTTATAGCTCTTTAGCTGATAAAGTGTTTTCTGTTAATGAAAAGCAATTTTGTGTTCGTCTAGGGCAAGGGACTTGCCCATTTACCTGTGACTCATCTCCCAGCAGCATCTCACAGGTTCGGAGTTTCCACTGGCCTGACCCAGCCGTGATGCTGGGGTGCAGAGGGGATGCCCAGGCACTATATAAACACAACAGGTCCCAGAGCACAGGCACTGGCCACCCTTGGGGCTGACAGAGCTCCTCTCACCGCAGAACCAGACCCGGCTGACACCACAGAGAAACACTCTTCCATCATGATGGGCAAGGCTGTGGCTGCTGTCCTGACTCTTATCCTCATCTCGGCGCTTGGGACAAAAGGTAAAGAAATCCTTCCAAAAGCTCTCCTAACTAATTGTGAGTGTGCATGCTGGCCAGGGAGCTACCATGCTGCCTAACAAGCACAGCAAATAACACTTCTGCCGTTAGCAAACAGCACCCTGTGGAAACAGAACACCTTTTATTCTTCTTGTTTTACAGGCAAGGCCATGCCACGCTCAGCGATCGAACTCCGGTGCCAGTGCATAGGCACCCACTCCAAGTTCATCCACCCCAAGTTCATTCAAAACGTCAACCTCACCCCCAGTGGACCTCACTGCAAGAACGTTGAAGTCATGTAAGCACTGCTTTTGCAAAATCCTGCTGGTTACTTAACAAGAAGGAAACAGGATTCAGGGTGATGTAAATGTCCTCTGCGAGATGGAGCAAGGCAGCGGGGGCAGCTCCTCAGCACGCAGCGCTACAACGCTCGATGCTCTTACAGGCAATATGCTATGTGCTGCAAACTGCACGCTGGATTTGCCAGCCTCTGCTTTTTAAACACCTCATGCAATAATCTGACCAATAACTGGATTCAGTCTCTGAATCAAGATGGAAAGATTTAGCCCTTTAGTGAAACACCATCACAAAAACAAAGCAAGCTGGGGGAAAAAAGAATCCATTTTGAAAAGGCTGAGAGTCCTGCAAATGATTTAATGCATTCAAACAAACAGCTATGAGAAGACAGGAAAGCATTTAAATAAAAAGCCCTATACTTTCTGTTAGGCTACAGCTTCAGCTGATGCAGCTTAAAGAAAAGAAGATGTCAGTGCACATCTAGCATAGGAGAAAAGAGGAATTGCCTTGGAATTCACTAAGTAGACCCTTTCCCTCTTTTCTTCTGTTGCAGAGCCACCCTGACAGACGGCAGAGAAGTGTGCCTGGAGCCCTCTGCTCCCTGGGTGAAGCTGATCATCAAGGCAATTCTGGACAAGTGAGTCATCTCCTCTCTGGGACCGCAGTTTACGGAAAACCGGTATCTGAAATGAGCTAGCAAACACGGACAGCCTAACGCACTCAGAAATTCCATCTCCTTAGGCGGTCCCTCCCGTTTGTGTTCATTAATTAGGACAAGCACTGTGATTGCTTGAGCTTTAATTACAGCGTTAGGTTCAAGCCCTTGCCATGCCACACGCCTGGGGTGAGTGTCAGCCCCACCTCTCACAAGGCGTGAGCAGACTGAAAAATACAGGTGCTCCCCGGCTGGTTTGCGATGGCAGAAAGCAACAATCAGCTTTTCACAACTATGGCTTTTAGAAGAGAGGGGTTTCACCTGACTCCAGAGTGATACCTGTTCCATAGACAAGCTCTAACTGTCTCCTCTTTCATTTTCTTTCCTTCCAGGGCAAACGCCAAAAGTGAGACAGTGTCCTAAGCCGAAGAAGAAAAACTCTCCCAGGAAGGCAAAAATGGGAGAGACTCTTGTCCAGCCTCCGGCAGCTCACCTTCTCCTACCTCCTCCTACCTCCTCCTACCTCCACTCACACTTCTAACAGCATCCGAGAGCACAGATTCCCTGTTTTTGTAGTTAGTTGACAACAGCACTTTAAGTGTCGCTACATAGGAGAGAAACCAGTGACACCAGAAGAAGCGGGCAGAAAAAATGGCTTGTGGCGGGAGCTGGAGACGACTCTGGAGTCGTTTTTGCTGAAGAGAGCTGGATCAGTGCAGTGCACTCTCAGCAGAGCTTTCACTAAATGTCACCTTCCCTGCTTGCAAACAGCTTATGAAAAACCCAGCGATGCCTTCTCTGCAGGACAGGTGGCATCAGCTGTGCCTACCTCACGGCCACGCAGAGTGGGCTGCTGACTGGAAGAGGGCAGCTACCAAAATCAGGAAGCCCAAATTCTGAGACATCACGTTCTGTGCCATCTTTTTTAAGATATCATTTATTGTGAAGGTATAAACATACATGTCAATGCCATCTTTTGGCTAGAAAAGAGCACTTTATTGACTGATAATTTTTAATTAATTTATTTATCATTTACTTTTGCATATTTATTTACTCTGGCATAATAACATGGTCACTTTTCCAGTGGTTATTTATTTATTTATGGGAAGTATTTATGTTTATAAAATATCTGTGTTTATAACCTAATAAACCCTCATTGAAACACTGTCACTTCAATATTGTGTGCTATTAATTTCCTTACTGAAATACAGAACTGAAAAAGAGGATGCTTTTTCTTCCACTTCGTATCACGTAACGGGTTCTCAGAAGGGCAAGTGGGGGCAACTAAACACAGCAGTAAGATTGTGCCTCTGGTAGGTGCAGATGGTTTCCAGTAGGAGGAATTGTAAAAATCATCTACTTTCTTCCTCTTTTCCTGCCAGACTGAGTGTCTGCAGTGGTCTGGGTGATAGAATCCACAGAGAGGAAGGCGTGAACAAATAACAATGGCCAGTCCCAGACATCCCAGGGACACGGGAGTGGTGGTGCTGAGACAGTGGGTCAGCTGAGGGTCAGCCACTGAACATGGCTTTCATTAACTTAAATAAGCAGGGAAATCCGACAAACATCAAGGAAGCCACTGAGCATCCTCCCTAATTGCAGTGAGGAGGGAGGACTGCATCAGGAGAAAGCCCTAGAAGCAGAGCTCCCAGGGCACAGCCACGCATCTGCCTGTGACACGGGGATTTACAGAGGAATGGCTGCAATACAAGTGGCAAACACTTGAGAAAATGGGCAAGTTGAGCAACTGCTTTGGTATTTGCTTCTTCGGTGGCCTGCTCCATTAAGGAGCCACTCCATATTCTGCCCAAACAGCTCACGGTGCGAGACGATAAGGGAGTTTCTGGCACTGTTGGAGCAAGCTCTGGGGCGAGGTGACATCTATTCCAGCCACGCTGCCCCTGTCCCACAGCACTGCACTACACAGCCTCCAGACCTCATCCTCACAGCGCAGAGGAGACAAAGTTTCTCAAGGGCACGGGTTTTGTTCGGACTTGTCTCACAACACTGAGCCTTCCTGCGTTGTGAGTGATTTTTACAAGCTGGCTTCTTTCAGGGATCTAATTTGGCAGTAAGCTGGCCAGAAATACCAGCCAAGAATGGGGAGAGGTGGGAAGAACCACTTTGTGTGCCCACAAAAGGGCGTGTGTATCCCAAAGGGCTGGCACTGCTCTTACTGCCCTACAGGTACTGATCGAGAGCACATAACCTTTGGCACCAGCAGTATCCCAGTCAACTTACTGGGAGCTGAATCCCAGACAAGGAGGAGCTCTTCTCCTAAATTCCTCTGACCCGAATGTCAGCTATGGCTGTGCTGCCAGGACCCCAGGCAGGGCATCTGCACAGCAGCTGAACCGCATCCCTTCCCGCTCCGTGGCCCGGTGGTGGGGCTGGAAAGCACTGAATAGCACACTTCCCTTTGGCGTGTGCTCACAGGACACCTTTCTTAGGAACAGGCTTCCAAAGACGTGTTTCAGCGCTCTCACAGGCGGCTAAGGGAAGCCCTTCCTTTTCCCCTCACAAAAGTAAGAATAGCCAACATCCCAATGAGGAAACAATACACACTCTAGAAATGGATTCCTGAGGAATACGCAAGCGGTTTCACTTCTGACATGTGTTTAGCTTCTCTTCTAAACACCTGTCATGATTCTAGACGCCTGACGTCAGAAACAAAACCAAATAACTTCCCAAGGGCTTATTTTACCCAGGTGTTATTACATCCCCAATAGTCACTTTCTCTTTTCACATTCAGAACAGATGAAAAGTTCAGAAGAGCTCAAGTGAGTGAGGCGAGAACACCTCGGTCATTTTCCACTCATCATTTCCTGCTCAATGACTAGGGAAGTTTCTCAGGACAGAATGAAGCATCAGAACCTCTGCATCCAAACTGAAAATGACAAAATCCTTTCAGAGAACAACAGGAACTAGTTGTGTCTTGCCCTCCTGAGACGCTGGCTAAATAACTTCATTAGAGTTGTATCAAAACACAGTCCCTAAGTTTGGGATGAAAAGTTCCCATACTTATGTTGGGTAAAAGTTTTTGCACAAGGGGTTTAAACTCAATGCAAAGAGCTGAACAGAAATTCTACCTTTGGAGAGGGGGAAAAGTCTCTTTGTTTTGGCTTGGGGGTGCCTGGCCATGCTGGTTTGGTTTCAGCAGTGCAAGCTTTGTTCATTACAGGTAATACCCCCTGAAGAAGTGCGGACAGAAAGTGCTGGCTGATGATCACAGCCTAAAGAAACAGTTAAAAACCCACAGCAGCAGCAGCAGTTAGTGAGGGAATACTGAAGTGCCACCGAATGCACTGCGCAGAGGTTTGGATTTCTTATGCAACACTCTCCCGTGTCAGGAAACCTGTGGGCAGAGAACCCCCATGTGCTGGAACACACTTGTCCAGCACTTCAGCTGCTGGGAGCACACCTTTCCAGTATAAAACCTGGTGTGAAATGGAACCAGAGCACAACATCCATCAAGAGCAGAGCTCCTGCACAGCGATGGGTGGCAAATGTGCCGCTGTGGCTTTGGTTCTCTACCTGGTCCTAACGCCAGCGTCAGAAGGTAGGAAAATGATTTCTTAAAACTGACATAACCGATACACGCAGGCAAATGCAAGTGGCCTTATGTTATGGTAAAGCAGACTTCCTGCATCTTCCATACACTGCCATGCAGAAGTGAGAAATAGCATTTGTGTTTGCATGTGTTAGGGTGCTGCGGCAGTCTCTGTGGGTAAAACATGCTTCTGTCAGGAAATGAGTTTGTTCCTATGACCTAATAAATGTCTTACGCTAGGTTTGAGGGAATGTTTGAATGAAGGGGGGACATTCTGCTAAACATGTCTTTAGATCTCTTCTTCTCCAAGTAACAGCTTTCTCCTGTTTGTACTTTTATTCTTGGTAGGCAGGTGATGATAGTGGTTCCTCAAAACAAGAATCATGCCACTTGTAGAAAAGAATGAAGAATATGAGCAGATGATTGTGGCAGAAACTAGTAAAAAATATGTGGCCATAGTTAATGACCTTAACCTACTTGACTCAAGGGCTGCAGTTTAGGCACAGGATCTGTCCAGGAACAAATGCACTGCATTTCAATACTCTCCCTTCGAGAGACAGGTTTAACTTTACCTCCATCTGCACAGCAGCAGCTCTGACAATGCAACTGCTGCTGGCGTGCAGAGGCAGCTCATTTCATCTCAAAGGCTCCGGCAAACCAGCGCTGCAGTAACAAGAGCAGTGCTGACAGAAGGGAATGCTCTGGCTTCGAAGGAGAAACGACGAGCTCGAGCATTTACCCAGATGTAATGTTGTTCCACAGGCAAGGCGCTGGTGAAGGCAGAGGAAAAAGGCTTCCCGTGCCTGTGCAGAAGCACTCACTCCAAGCCCATCCCTCCCAAGGCTATTCAGAGCCTGAGATTAAGCCAAAGAGGACCTGGCTGCAAAAATGTGGAAATCATGTGAGTGCTTTTGGGGAGTCTCATCTTCCTTTAAATAGGAGGAGCTGATTTGGCATTTCACACCCGACTTACTTGGGTACTTTAGGTGGAATTCTATACCCCTGGCAAAGCCCCAGGAAGGACAGGGCGTTAGGCCATGGGTCCAAAGGAACGAGCTGATTTCCCACCACGGTTACACGCCGCTTCCAGACAGCAGTATTTTCCCAAGTGTCTCTATGCTAATATCTGAATTATGCCCAAGGCCAGAGGAGGCCACAGTTCCCCATAACAAAACACTGCGAGTTATCCCCCCGTCAGAATTGCAGAGTGAGCTTTTTCCCGTGCGGGAAGCTGTAAAACCCATGTGAGTGAAAAGTGAAAGCTATGGCAGACCTCCTTTAAAATGACATCGGGAACTATTCAGACGAATTGGGTCAATGCATTCATGTCAACAGAAGGGAGCTTGCAGGGCTTTCTGTTTTCACTGTGGTTTCACAGGCAAATAAGAGCTGTAGGATCACACCCTCTGAGCAGCCTTGCCTTCCACCTCACTACTAATTGTAGCTCATTTCAGACAGGTTTGATTTTGGCAAAGATTAAAAATGTTTCCAAAGTAATTAAGTCCCCGAAAAATCTTCAAACTATGACCAGATAGAGAACAGAATACAGATAAAAAATTCACCAGACTGCATCATAAGCACCTAAATTGACAACATTCATTAAAAACCCAGCAAACTCAAAGGCTAAGTCTAGAAACAGTACAGGAAAAATCATTTCTCCCTAGTTCTGTCTGAAGTGCTAGCTGGAAAATATCAATCAAGTTTAACAAAACTTCGTGCCGTGTCCTCCAGCTCCTTAACTGACAAACAGCTAGATAAATCTGACAGCACTGGGAGAGTGGGAGGGATCCACTTAACCTGAACTTCTCTGTTTCCTCCTCGGCAGAGCTCTGCTGAAGGGTGGCAGGCAGGTATGTTTGGAGCCCACTGCTCCCTGGGTCCGCCTCACCCTAAAGGCTATTCTGGCCAGGTAACTCGTTTTCTTTATCAGGACAGCTTTGGTGGAATGCTATTTTTAGAAGGCAGATTTTAATTTCTTGGTGTGATAATGTTCAATCTCTTCAAGCATTAGTAATTCTTTGCAACAGTCCTCTCTAAATCCGTGTTTCTCAATGCTTGAGGATTAAATCAATTTCCTAGCCGTGACACCTCCCCTGTGTGTTAAGCACCTAAGCATCTGCTGAGAGACAGCACGATCCGGGTCCCTGTTTGACACTTCCAAAAATCAAGCTCTAGAAGACTCCCTTCCTCATTCTGGGTATGTCAGCTGCACGGCTGGCAGCTCCAAGCTGTCGCTGCTGGAAATCAGGTCCCTGCTTCGCACATGTTGGACACAGGCGTATGGAAGGCCTTTCTGTTGGAGCAGTACTAGGGTAACCACGGGACAGTTTTGTCTTTGCACACATTTCAGTTGGTTGATACGGTAAAAATAGTTTATTAACAACTTGTCAGCACCTCTTGCTCTCCCTGTAGCTTGCATTAATGGCAATTGATTCATCAATGCAGTTGTGAATTCATCTCATTACAGGGCCAGAGACAACACCGAGTCACCAATCAAAGAACAGTCAAGGAAAAATATATTCTGGGGTTTTTTGAGGATATGAAATGAGAGGAAGTGCTTGCTGATGACAAGATCAAAGAACAGCCCCCCCCTTCTGCTACATTACTACATTTGATTAAGTTTTTTTCCCCCAAGATGGTTGCTAATTCTACTTATTGCCTTTGCTGTTCCTGTCTCAAAAACTATCTGTGACGGATCAAGGAGTTCAAGCTTAATGAAAGTGTTCTGGTTCTGTAAGGACAAGAATAAACTGAAGGGAATTAGGGCCTTCCTTAAAGCAGAGACAGAAAGGGTACAATTAGTAAACACCTCAATAAACATATAACAAGGGAGCATCTGTGTAGCTTTGCAGGAAGTTTTCTGTCACACGCTTCTTACAGTTCTTTGAAGGTGACAACAAGCCGACAGGTGGGGAAGGTCCCTCAGCTACAGTCCAACTGTCCTTCTGACATCACACCCTCACCAAACGGTAGAAATAATGGGGCTAAGAAAGAAGTCTTGGGAATGGACTCACACCGGATGGCTACACAGAAATGAGGGACAGAACGGAAAGGTCGGAGTTCTCTGACCAGGGCACATCACCCACCCCTTTTTGCACTCTTCCATGGGCAGGCTATCTACTGACGTTCACCTGAGCACTAGGGAGAAGGTCTCCATCTCTGTGCTCACCCCACTGTGACTGCCCTGCCAGGACTGCCCCAGGCTAGCATCTGCCGAGCCGTGCTGGCCGTGCTTTAAGCAGGCAGTAAGATGACAGCAAGTGATGTTTCCAGTGTCGGAGGTGCACGCACGACACATGTCTGTTGACCACTTCTAATTTCATCAAAAGTTCCCAGCATGGACTTCCTAAATGTGACCATGTGTTTCCTCCCACCACTTCAATATCTTATTTCCACAGTCAGAAAATGCTTCCTGACGAGCTCATGAAAGGGAAATGCAACTAAAGCAACAAAGGCAGCGCTCATACAGCAGATAAACCTCCAGCTGCTGCTCCCTACCCACTCTTTACCTGGACTTAACATCTCCTCTGCTGATACTGGGTGGAGTGAATTCATTTTTAAAATGAATACTTGTCTGATAATATTTTACACTAGTGCTACAAAGAATATTAATACCACCTTTTCTAGTATTACCAGATCCCTTACATTAATATTGCCAATGACGTCACATTGGCTTCGATGAAACAAAAAACATTTAACCCACAAGTTTTTAACTGAAACCCACAACATGGAATTGACTGTTTTCAAGCAGGGCTGAAACATAACATCACAAATAAATATGCAGTCACACAAAGGTGTACTTGTATGATTGTGTTTACAAATACATACATTAAAAGGCAAGTCAGCTAAAAAGCCGCAGTGCTACGTAGCGATTCCAGATGCATTCAGGAAAGCCCAGCACTTGCCATGGTCTGACTAAGGCTACATAACCAGCTATATTTAAACACTTGAAGTCTGCAGAAAAATCACAAACTGACCTAAGCTTTTCTCCTTTCTTTGCTATCACTTCCTCAGAGAGCAAGTCAAAGCCCAGATGTTGAGGACACATTCTGCTTTTTACGTCTCTGCTCCCTTGGCTCCGCCGCACTGTAAACTTCCACAAGTGTTTGCACAACATCGTGCCCAGTTTCTAAGCAGCAGAAGCGATTATTTCCCAGCCTCTGTGTTTGACTCCTCTGATCTCTGCGGGTCAAGTGGAATGGCAGGTGAATGCCAAGCCCTTTGTGGGGAAAAGGAGGTGGTTTCAGAAGAGAGAGAGGGAATTTTTTTCCCTGGGGAAAAAGTGTCAGCTGGTAGAGAGGATGCACAGCAGACAGTTGACAGAGCTCACCTTGCGCAGGCTGAACCCTCACTCCAGCCAAAGCTCTGTCTCCTGGGACTTTGGGGTCTTGTTTGCACAACTAATCAAGCGAGAGGTCTGAATTTGGCTAAAACAAGATGGATTCTTCATTTTCTTAGAGAGAGTAACTTCATCAGCCCAGAGGCTGGAGCATTCCTCTGGAACTGGGACGACTCAGAACAGTGAGGGACTGGAGTCCAGCTCCCCCCATCCCTCACGATGGTCTTGGTCACCAGAGTGCACATGAATCACCCTCACTGTGTCCCTTGTGGTTTGGTGTCCCTTACTACATGCAAAGACTCTAAACAATCCCAGTCAAGATCCCTTCAGACTTCTGTCTTCCTCAGACAAGGCAATGGGCCACCAAAAAGCAAAACCCCTCGTTTCCATCCTGCTGCCCGGAGAACTCATCCCATAGCCTGCCTTAACACCAGACAAGGGAGGGATCTACTTCCCTTTTCAGCAGTCTTTCAGTAACCGGATTGCTTGCGTAACCTGCTCTGTTCCTCACAAGCGTGCTTCTACCAGGGTTAAGCATGGAAGGTCTCTGCTTGCGGCAGTGTCAGCTCACTCCGTGATGTTATCTTTCAAGAGGAGCAGCAATTCCATTTGCACAAGTCACCTCTGGTGCCTGGTGGGAAAACACACATGCTGCCAAAATCAGATAATGGATTTGGAGTTCCCATCGGCAGGGGCTGGGACAAGATCCCGGGCAAAGCGTCGAAGGGATTTAGAGCCTGGGTGAAGCACGGCACTCCCAGGAACACAGGTTAGGAGTGCCTGGCCTTCGGGCTTGATCTCATGGCTCAACCTCTCTATGCTGCTAGCGTTCCTAGCACGCTCCCTTCGTAGTCCCGATGAAACTGAGAAAAAGTGGAGGTAGAGGAGATGCTTTAGCTCTCAGAAAACATAGTGGATTTTTAGCCCATTCCAAACCTCCTGCTCTTTTAGACAGATAGCCATTCTTAGCTCAGGGGCTGGGTTAATCATAGAGGTGGAGCAGGCTCTTGCCTTCACTGTTGACCTGGGAATTTCTGCAGATCCGTTCCTGCCACACGCAGGAAATAGCTGAGTCCAGTGGTAAGGAAGACAAACAGTCATTGGCTTTCTTGGGGATTTGAGGGGGAATTTCCTTTTTTTTTGCCTCGGACATGAAGGACATTTTGGCGCACACTAAAATTAGGCAACAAAGCTGCAAATAGCAACTAAGAAAAGTGGGGTGTCTAATCACATTTTAATTACCCTGTATGAGTGCACACATATGTAGGGACACGGAGACCCCAAAAGAATCAGCACAACCTCCAGGTGAGCTGGTTAAAGCCCCAGCATCCATGATCTGACACAAGTGAAACAAATGGTTCACGGTAAACCATAATAAATCGTGGCCAAACTCTTAACTTATTACCCCAAATAAATGATAATGCTTTGCATGCTGAAGAGAATTGAATTTTTACAGCCTCCTCAGAGCTATAACTCCACAGATCCTAGAAACACAAAGCTTTGAGGCTGGAGATGACAAGCAGCAAAAGTCATCACGGTCCAAAAGGAAACGTTTGTATGGCACTGAAACAGAATGGCTTCTCCTAATCCCACACAGTCCAGAGGGGTTAAAAAACCAAATCTTCATTTAAGCAACAGAGCAACATTTGAGCCCAAGTCTCCCCCTGAAACTGTCTCACAAGGCAATTATCTCTGCCAGCCCCAGCAACTAAACCCTCAGAGCTCAGGCAACAAGGCTCTTGAACAGAAATGCCTAGAGCAGCACCACAGCACTTAATGTCAGTTCCCTTTGCTAAGACCTCGGGTTACAGCCACTGAAAAAGATTACAGAGAAGACTTAGGAAAAACACCTGGGCTTCAAAGGAAACAACACCAGCCGTGTTCAGCAGGTCACGGTATTTAGTCTGCATACAAAGGTTCCTCTGTTTACCACCCGTTAACATGTGTGACATGAAAAATACAGGCGAGAGTTTCAAAGGCGTTCAGAACTTCGTACCTGCCTCCCGCAGGAAGCTTGGCTTCCCGCAGCCCTGATACCTTTACCGAGCGCAGGGTTAGAGATTCAGCTACTTTGTAAGACGCTGCCTGAGCAGGAAAACAAAGGGAACCAAAAATGAAAATCATCAACATCAAAGTAATCCCGAGGTAAATCCTGACCCCAGTAAAGGAGCTTCTCGGTGATTTCAGTACTGCCTTATTTCCACTCTGCTGGCTTAAAATCAGGTAAGTAGAAGCTATCACCATAAACAGAGGTAATAAATTACATGTCTCGAGTATACATCTGGCATCTCTAAGAACAACAGTTATTACTCTGAAGAAAATAGTTACAAAAGAAATGGAAGCCATCCAGAAACTGTATTCTTTAATAAGGGTATGCATTAGAAAAAGCACACCATCCACAGAGTCTGCCAGAGAAATCGGGATGCATGGCTACTATTTACATCTTTTAACAAATTCATACATTAGATCATTCTCAGCAGAATAATTCCCCGTCATCTAGGAAGGAGTTTCACAACAGTCATGTGACTAATGTTTACAGCATCTGGGAAATTCCTGCAACGCAATCACAGGCTAGCAGAGCAGACAGGCTGGGCACTAAACACTATATAAGCGAGATGATCGCTCAGCTCAGGCACCAGCAATCCTCCAGGACCAGAGCAGTCACTGCTCCACAGAACCAGAGCAAGACCATCCAGAGAAGAACTCCTGTCCAACCATGAGCAGCAAACTTGTGGCTGTCCTGGCTCTGCTCCTGATTTCAGCAGCTCTATCTCAAGGTCAGTAAATCCCCCCCACAAGCCCCATAGCCCCGAGAGGCTCGTTCTTGCAAAGGGGTAGCTTTGTATTTGTTTCAGCAAGTTAGTTTCTTTAGAGAGGTTTTCAGCAGCTTCTCTTTGTTCACAGATGTACCACGTAGCCCTTGTACTAACAAGTCACGGACTTCTTGTGGGAAAAATTTTAAGGATGCAACTTCAATCTGCTTTGTTTCTGTTTCACTTGAAGCGTGTGCAGCCTCTTCTCAGGTGTTTGATTGTTTCTCTCCCTTCCCACACAAAGAACAGCTTACAATCTCCTCTTTGCACTTAACAAACATAATGCCTTAAGCAAGCAAGCTGGGAATGGAGAACAAACAATGTGAAGCATGGATAAGCCTCCAGTTAACGACAGGATCCAGGGCTTTACCTTCTGTGGGGTGGCCAGTTTGCCCATTCAGCTATTAAACTGATGCAACCAACCGTAGAGTGTGGTCAATAGAAGTAGCTACAAAATAAGTGGGTTTATTTCAAAGAGATGAGTTAATTTAGTTTTACATGTACTTGGGCATCAGCTCCTCTGAAACAAACAAGAAACTGATCTTGAGGGTTTAGGCAGCTTGGGTAAACGCAGTGTTTTCACTGAGTGTTGTTAAAATTGACACCCTGAGGGCAAGAGCACCTCTCAACCCACCATCTTCCTGTTCTGCTCACAGGTATGACCCTGGCAAGGATGGGACCCGAGCTCCGGTGCCAGTGCATAGCCACTCATTCGAAGTTCATCCCTCCTAAAGCCATCCAAGATGTGAAGCTGACACAGAGCGGCCCCCACTGCAAGAACGTTGAAGTCATGTAAGTAGTTCTGCAAGGGCCTCTCTCTTCTCCTGTGCTACAGGGGCTTTTACACCTCACGACAAATCTGACAGTTAGCAGGCTGACATGATGTGGGCAGATCTTATTATTCTCTTGAAGAGAAAAATTAAGCTCCCACAAGCAGATTTAGGGAAACAATGAACCTGATGTGGTCTGGAAAAGCATAGGGAAAGGACTAAATGTTGAAATCCTTACACTGCTGAAACACGTTTTCACCACTGGAAGTTTCAGTGGTTGTGTAAGAAAGCTTTAGTAACGTAAACAAATCCCACTCTGCATATGGAGACAGCTTTCTGGGACCGTGCAACTGCTCTGAGAGCAGGCACAGGCTCACACTGCCTCTGGATGGTTCTAGTCTCCTCAGCTGTGGAACACAGAACAAAATGGCCAAGTCTAACCTAGGGCAGGTCGGATGAATTTATACTAATCTAAAAACGCAGTGTTACATTCTGTCAGTTCAACAAATCCAGGGAGCAGTTTCCTGACTTCTCTTTATTCCCTGTGTTGCAGAGCGACTCTGAAGGACGGCAGAGAGGTGTGCTTGGAGCCCACTGCTCCCTGGGTACAGCTGATCGTGAAGGCAATTCTGGCCAAGTAAGTCCTGTTCCCTCTCAGTCTGGGCGGGCGTGCAGTAAACCTTCCCAAAAAGCCAGTTGGTGGGATTTCTGCAGGATACTTTCCATTTTCTCTTAATCGGATTTAAAGAACAAGGAGACTTGCTGCTTAATTATAGAATTAGTCTTAGCCCTTCTGACTCTGCTGCAGGGTCCCTTGTTCGAGCTGCTGTGTCACTGCTCAAGGTTTGAGTACTGGCAGTTCCATCTGGAGGGGCAGGAGCACAGACGTTTTTGGCTCCCTTTCAAAGACAAGGATTAAAAAAAATGTATCATCCCCTTAGTTACAGCAGCATGTGTTAGTAACTCGTATTTCTGAGTTAATGAGTTTCTTGTGAGTAAACACAGAAATTCATGTTGCAGAAGCTTCCTTGCTGGGCACCAGATGTGCACACTCTGGGCTTTCAGGAACTGCTTCTGAAACATCAGTTTTATCCCCTCTGTGCCTCAACGCAGCACACTGAGTTGGAAACAGAGCACTGAACTGCTCGTGCAACGCTAAGCAGGGATAACCATTCTGGGACCTCCTTTTAAACCCCCCTCTTCCCTCACCTCTTCACAGGGCT
This sequence comes from Chloroceryle aenea, assembly GCA_013399075.1. Lineage (NCBI taxonomy): Eukaryota > Metazoa > Chordata > Aves > Coraciiformes > Cerylidae > Chloroceryle > Chloroceryle aenea. The sequence continues at coordinate 331,981 of VWZY01011722.1, read as the reverse complement.
CAGCTCAACTCTGACTCACCAATCTAAGAAACACCAGGACAGAAAAAAATCCAGGAACTGCTCCTGCTCCTCCGCCGAGAGACCCGTTCGGGGAAAGCATCGTTCAGGCAGTGTGCCATCTACCACCTCCTGCAGCAGGGTGACTGGGTTAATTATGGATTCTCTTACTCGACGATATTTATTTATTTATTTATTTAACGGCAACTATTTAAGAAAGCTTTTCCATTTGGGTCGGTGTAGTCTGTGGGTCGGTGTAGTCTGTGGGACGTGATGTTCCTTGACACTGAAGACGCTGAATGGGAGAAGTGGTTTGCTAAAGGAAATGAAGGATCCTTGAGAGCCACTTCAGCCAGACTCTACCCGTTCGTTAAGTGCGATGCACTTACTGCACAGCTTGTTTACACTAAGCCTTACTGTTTGGCTATTACACTGGCAAACTGGTAATTCCTCCTGCTCCCCTGGAGTGCACTAGTATGTTGTGTCAACAACAGTCTCCTGAACCACAGTCAGCCTGTGGCTAGACTGTGAACTGTGATTTCTGACCTTAAAACCTAGCCTACAGAATCTGTAAGACAGTGGGTTTGCTGTCAGTTTATTTATTGTTACTTCCTTGGTATTTATAAACTTATTTATTGAGTAGTTTGTATACAAGAGACAAAAAGATAAGTTATTTCATTTTTACTAGCTTCTCCATCACTACTGTTCATTTCTTACGAGATAATTGCAATCACATTGCTCTGTGCAAGGACTTGGCTCTATGTGTAATCAGCTACTCCATCAGCTGATGGAAAAATCTTCATTGTACACACACAGAACTTGCTTGTGAGAGTGTAATTATTCCCAACAATGCCTTAATAAATGTTTTATAAAAAAAAAGTGATTGTTATCTGCTTGTTATTTTATGTTTTCATTTGCTTTTCTTGGAAATGATCTGCTTCGGTTTTGCCACCTCAGCCTGATTTCTGGAAGGGATACGAGACCTTTTAGTACCTGGTACCATACCTCAGGTAACCCAACAGTACTGAACACAGTAACAGACTCCTCGGGTAGGGCAAGATGCTCACACACCCCTCTTCAGGCTATTCCCAGTCCTTGGGACTTGTGGGCTGTAGGGTAAGACTCCGCATTTAAGTACCTTGCAGAGAACCGCGTTTTACCCTCAGGTGCCTGAACACCACCGGTGTCCAGATCAGCTCAGAGCTGTAAATCTGGACCCCATCAGATGGTCACTATTTCACTAGAGCAACGAGATAATGTAACATTTACTGGGTACCCCAAATATCAAGGACTTGCCCTTGTGCAACAGCTCTCGTGGGTGTAACGTGGCTTCCCACAGAGTCCCGGTGCAGTTCTAAGACAGTAGAATAAACCATCCCTGCTTAACAGTTCCCTGGAATCGGCAGCTCCATGGCAACAGCAGCTAAATGAAAGCCAGCAATATGCTGGCCATCTTCAGGAAGGGAACTAAGAGAGAGGGCGTAGCTTTAAAGCCTGTTGCTTTACATGAGTATATACCTGTTTCAGGCATGCACACTTAGGTACTCTTAAAACAGCAGAAGGTCTTTTGCCAGGCAACACTGTGATCAGAGAGCTCCCTTGGGCTTGCTTCTTTTTGGACCCTTCACAGCAAGACTGATGTCAGTCCTCTCCTTGACCCACACTGTTTTGGCACCAGCTTGAGGCGTGCAGCCACCTTAAACAATGTGCCCCGTGGCCCTCTGGTTACCAGGCTGTGCAGAAGCCAGAGGAGAAATCCACACCTTTTGAAAACATGCGGACTGTTCAGCGAGTGTCTGTGTGCACGTGCGCACGTGCACGGCGGTGTAACGTGCCAGAGAGCTGGCCAGGCGGGGACTGAGACAGGACGTTTGTGCCACAAGGAAAGCAAGGCCCCTGAGGTTTCACTGCAGCTGACTACATGCTCTTGGCCATCTTCTCCTTTTCCTGAGCTCAAGGTTCTGCTCTCTTCAGCCTCTTCGTTTAGCACCTAAACTGCATTTCTATAACCCTGTCAGAAGGCTGTTCCTTGTTACAGCTGCCACATGTATTCATCACCCTCCATTCCTTTCTCTGCTGCCTCCCAGCTGAATGTAGCAGAGGTGTTTACATGTCCTTTCTCTCCTCAGCTCTTTTCTTGCTGCCTTCCTTCATCTCCCTTCCAAACCATTTCAGTTTCGGGGCAAAGGGACAGTGAAACAACCAAACAGCCAAGAAACAACCTCGTGTCATTTCCTTATCCACCAACTCCCCCTCCCGAGTCTGGTTGCTGTAGTTCTGCTCTTCTGTCAGGAGCCTTTCAATGACAAGCTGTAATTTGTTCTCTCCAGTTCCAACGTTACCGTTCTTACCATACCAAAGGTATATTTCTCTCTGCAAACCATAGAGGAAGCAATGGAAAGAAATGCTGGAAAGTCCCTGAGAAATACTTTTACCTCTCCCCGAGAATGCAAACAGTGGTTTGCTGGCCTTCAGTGCTGTCTGTGCTGAATATTGACCAACACAAACATCCTGGATGTGTATCAGGAGACACACGCATTGTCCGGGCTGTACTTGCCGCTGCCTATGGCCCGCTTCCCACTCTGGGAATGACTGCAGTTCTTATGCTGTTATCTCATAACATGGGAAAATCCCAGGAAAATCACACAGAGCGCTGGGCTGACACTGCAGACCTGTTCCAAGTGTTACATTAATGCTTGTTTAGAATAGACTTTTATGAGCGACACCACAGGAATGGATCCTTTGGAAATTATACAGACCGACACGGGGACTTCTGGTAAGCAGATGGGCATTTTGTTTCTGTCTGCAAAAGCAAACCAAGAATTTTACCACCTTCAGAAAATAAGCCTGAGATGTCTGTTGGTGAAAACCACCATGAAACTTTATTTGGAATATTACCTGCAGTTAATTATTTTTAATTGCAACTATTAGTGCCAGTCAGAGCACGGATGACTTCACCATTACTGTGTGTTTCTAGAGAGGGAGATACCACGCGTGGAAGGATCTGGAAGGTTGGCTGGATAATGCCCATTCCCAGCAGCTCCATCTAGACTGGTGCTTCTGAGAGCACTCCCAGCTCCTGGAGCCGCATCCCAGCTCACTGTCAGGACAACAGCTGGATTTTCATCATCCCTGCCATATCCTGACCTCCAAGGGAAAGAAATCTGGGCACGCAGAGAACAGAATCAGGCACCAGGATGAAAAACATGTTTCCCATTTACTAGACAGACAAGGTTGGAGATGGAAATGAAGCAAGATATAAACTTATAGGTACATTCAGCCAAGAAAAGCACTGAGAATATGTTGCTCAGAAAACACAAGAGGCACTCTGGGATAATTGCTGTCTGGAAAACACAGTGTAAAGAATTTTATTTCTACTAGTGTTCAGGCAAAAATAACTTGGCTGCTTTCTTTGTAAGCAAAACCGATTCCATCAAAGTAATATCTGATTTCATTGCAACTTTCTCGTTTCATACATTTAGGTCTGTCACTTGGCACAAAAGTGGGTGATGCTATCTGAAGGTCTCAGCAGGCTCTAGGGACACCAGGGCATCCTGACTGGGAGGATTGGGGTTTTTTTTCTATGTAACAAAAAGTTGCTACTAGAAGCTTCTGCTGGGCAAAAGTATTTTGTGGAGGAAAGCTGGGCTTTAGGTTGTTCAGTCACTACTGTTCCTAACTGTTGGCATCAGCATCTGCTGTGACAGAATCAGGAAATGGGGGCACTTCCAGCCAGGAGCTCTTCTTGTCGCTGGAGTAGATGCACCATTGCTTTGCTTTTTCACTCAGCCAGTAGAATAGTTTTGCAATAAAAGCAATTCCAACATCAGTCTTGCGTAACAGGACGAGAAACCATTAACTGCACCTCAGGACTTCTAAGCTAATCCTGTAGAGCTACTTGTAGTGGAAATCTCCTTCTCACTGATCACTCTCCCGGGGCAAGTTTCTTTGGTTGTTAATTGTGATGTGTCTGACTAGCAGTTTAGACCTGGTGGTTTCCAGCCTAAGTACAAATTTCCCCCAGAGACCTCCTTCTCTAAACACCCCCCTTTAACAAGATGAAATGAATACCTGTCCCCTTTGCTGGTTTGGATTGGTCAGTGAGAATTAAGCAAACTNAAATAGCAGGCATTTTTTTGTTGCCAGGAACAATGTAATCAATTTTACTTGGGTCCAAGTATGCTGAAGAATGAACCTGCAGATAGCACTCAAAGTGCATTAAGAAAGTATTCCCTGAGGTGGCATCTTAATTGTCTTCTAGGGTGTAAGTCAAGTATGACTGCTTCATTCTTCCTTCATTGCAACACAACCGATGAAAGTAACAGAGAGGATTAAAGTGCGGTGTCGAGTGAGAAGACTTCAAAGAGTTTGTGATGATTCCAGTGAGTGTTCCCATTTTCATGTGGTCACTGGTCTCGTGTCATTGCTTTCTCAACTGATGTCATCACTTCAACCAAAAGACCACAACAATCCAAAGCACACCCTCAAAAGTTACCAAACCTGAAAACTTAGCTGGATTTGCTTAACCCAGGTTTGGGTGAAAAGTTCATTTTTTAATCGGGTGAATAGTTCTCTTTTTCCAGAGACTCCTATTTGCTTTACTTCTAGCTGTTGGCAGATGTAAGAAAATGGTATGTACTTGTTTAGAAAAGGCTTGTTTGAGGGAAATCTTTCCTATCAGGCTTTAATATTGTCACCAATGAGCACAGGCAAACTGTTAAGGGGAAAAAAGACAGACCTAAAGACCCCAGAATGTTCAAATGAGGTGAAGATCCAGGAACACAGGTAAGAAAATACTGACCATCGTTTGCTGTACATCACCATTTAAAATGCAGATGTTAACATCTGGAACGGTATTATAGACGTGAACGCAGGACAGCGTGCGATGTGTGCCATGATGCAGCCAACACTGAGCTGAGACCCCTCGAGACACAAGCTGAACAATGGGATGCTTGTATTTCTTATGCATTCAGGTATTATTTGCAAGGGATTACGACTGGAAGCAGCTCAAAACTAGAGAAGCACACACAGAGGTTTAAGGAAGTAAACCATCTGATACAAATAAAGTGTATTTTTCACCTGACTGCGGCATGACATTGAAATTTGGCTGCAACCTCCAGCAAACCTCAGACACAAAAAAACCCCAGGACTGAGCTCTGTCTTGCCCACTGCATCTTGGTGTGGTCACAGCCTCTCCAGCTACAGCTCATCTCAGCACATGCCCCTGCAGGAGAGCTGACCGCTGAGTTTTACACGCTGCTGCTCCGCGCCCGAAACAGCCTCATCCTTCAGACCCCAGAAGAGTTTTGGAATTTCCTCAGCAGTAACTGCTGTGGAATGAGCCTGACAGTTCAGTACTGTCAACAGTCATCCACACATAAAACCGAGCGCTGTCACGTAAGCTGTCCTCACTCACATGTACTGTCCAAGAATAACACATAATCTGGCTGTGCACGAGCAATGATGTCTTAGTCAACAGATCTGCTCTCCACGTTTATTCATAGCTGGAGCTGACAAATCATAGTTTCAGTGACCTGCACGGGATTATCTGTGCATCATCCTAACTGTTTATTGCCTCAGTTTTCTACAGCTGGGCAAATCCTTCTTCCTGGTAACACGGCGTAAGCCTCGGGTTTGCTGTTCAGCTTATGGACACACCGAGGTCTGGGAGAGTGGAATAGGGCACCTCATTCCCACGGGTGAAGGCCACTCAGGCCGTGTGTGTGTTCCTACCAACACAGTAATGCACATGTGCAAGTAAAAGCTGCATGTAAATTCATGTCATTTCCTTGTAAGACCAAGCTACAAACCCACAGTTTCCAAGGATGCCCTTACCAAACTGCACCTGCAAAGGGGTGCAAATTAGTCATTAGCTATTTCCCGAGCATGTGGGGCAATCGCCATTTGCTTATGACAGCCAATCTTCCCGCACGGCTGATCTCCCGAGGGACAAAGCCAGCAGCCCCGAGGGCTACCTGATCTGCGGACGAGGAAGCTCAGGAATGAGAGTCTCTGCTAGCACTAGGCTGCCAGCTAATGAAGCGCTCGTTAGGACTGATTCACATGCTACAGCTCACCTACTTTGACTCCTGACTTAGTTTTGCTTTCAGATAGTAAATCTTCTAATGCAATTATCGCACTGTGATCCTTGTAATTTCCAAAATCACCTTCTATCACTTTCCATTGTGGCACCCCCACCCCGATAGTTTCACCTACAGTTCATTCCCGTTCTGCTAATGTCATTATGATACCATGATTACTTGTCTCTAAAAAAATCAATCTACAAACTTCAGTTGCAAGAAGCTACCTCCGTGCTCTCAGTCTTAGAAGGAAACAATGTCAATTCTCCCCTGAAAATCAAGTCAAGCCAGTTCAAAACAGTCATTATAATATGCTTGGTTTCAAGTCATTGTACTAATGATTCATGAGCAGATCTCTTCTTCACAAACCAAGAAAGGTTCTGAGATCTCACTGGTTATATTGGATTTTACATTAGAGCTTAAAGTTTCAGATGTATGTTCTACAGCAAACAAATAGGCATTAAATAAATACACCACAGAAAGGTGGAGGGGAAGTGAGACTGAGGAATATCTGCAAGGCTCAAATTCCTGTATAGCCATAAACGTGTCATAAATTAAAGCAGCATACGATAAGTGGTACAAAAAAACCCTGACCTTGAAGCTTTAGGTGTGTAGAAGGCATCTGAGTTGTTGGGGCACATGGCAGCCCGACCCAGGAACAATTGGATTTGTTGAACTCCACTCCTGCTCACAACTACCTGTGGAAGAGAGAAAAAGGATTGGCTAAAAGACAAGGATATGGGAAATCATATGTTGTATGGAAACTAATTACAAAAGAAAGTGCTTTGACCGTAACCGAACGAAATCTGTGCAAATAAAGCTCAGAAAAATTGCATCTGATTTTCTTCAGAAGCTCACTGGAAACTGCTTTTTTTCTTTTTTTTTTTTTTTTTCCCCTGCTTTATAACAAAAGTTAGCAGAGCCTTGAGAGTCATGAAGACAAAGGGTGACCTGTCTGTGCAGAGGAGTGGAATAGGCTTGTGTGAATGGCGCGTAGGTATGGAAATCTGAGTGTCTCCTAGCTGCAGGAGAAACAGATTTGCCGTTTTGCAAAGGCAGGCGAAGAAAGGGGTGATTGAGGGAGCGACCAGCACTGGATGAGAGCATGTGCTTGCAGGAGTTAGCCTGGAAAAAAGCTCAGGAGTCCTAAACCCACCTTGGGGTGGGCGCTCGGCACCGAGACTAACACAAAGCAAAACGAGATCCCGCACCCTTGGTGCGAGAATGGGGCGAGTCTCCTCGAGGTGGCCGGCAGTCCCCGGGGCTGTGCAGTGCCACGCTTCGCCTGGCCCCGTACCTGAACGGGCTGCTGCGCCGGGAG
>VWZY01011722.1:311114-324518 GCA_013399075.1 Chloroceryle aenea | reverse complement strand
CAGAGCCACGACGAAGCAGGGACAGACGTTCTGCCTGAGCCCCTCCGCGCCCTGGGTCAAGCTCATCCTCACCCGGATCCGCAACAGGTACCGGCGCGGGGGCTCTGCCGTCGCGGGGCTGTCCCGAAAGGGAGCGGCGCGGCCCCGACTGATTCCCCCCGGGTAAAGCCTCTGGGCCCCCCGGGACCGTGTGCCCCCTCCGCGTACCCCGCTTCCAAGCAAGCTAAAGGCTCGCAGGTGATGGCAGCCGGGGCTGATCTCTGGCTTCTTGGCTTTTTGCTTTCAGCTCAACCCCGAAGGACTGAAGGGAAAAGGAAACTCGCTGGAAGGGAGAAGACATGGAGCCTCTCGCCTCGGTGGCTTTCCTCTCTTGAATGCACTGCGTTTGAGCTCCACCTATTTATTGGGGACTTTATTTAATGCAGTAAGAGCTGATGGTATTTATTTAACTGGCAAGTACTAAGTAAGATGTATCTTGAATTCAGGCATTGTTTGAAAAGCACAATTCTCAGTGCTCTGCTGATTTACTGTCTTTAAAAGCTTGGTTTTGGGGTGGTGTGCAGGAGAAAAGATACAAGGAGTATCCTGGATTCTTGCATAGGGAAAAGATTTACGTGGGCTGCAGCATCAGCAAACCACTGATGATGGTTCAGCATCAGCATGAAATATATTGCCATGCTACATGCGTTTGTAAGGACCGAGTAACTCCCATAGAAATGTTTCTTGTGCACAGCAGGTCTGAGTAGAGAAGGGAAGCACTGCCTCCCAAAACACAGCGTTGTTTTGGTTTGCACATGGTGCAGTGCCTGGAGTCACCCTGGCCGGGGGCTGTGGGGAAGCCACGCAGCTGCTGGGCCACAGCACAGGTTCACTGTCGGGGTCCCCTCTCCTGCAGCACCGAGACCCCCGGAGTGCACGGCACTGCTCAGCTCCTGTGTTTGTGTCCGGAGGGAGCTGGCGGGGTTTGCTCTTGAGACCTTAGACGTGTTTTGTCTTTTGGTGTATGGCATAATGTCAGAATTTGTATGAGGTTAAGGCCTAAGTGGAAGTGCTGTTGTGTCGATGGATGTTTATTTATTCTAGTCCAAATTCCTTTGGGAATTGTGTATGGGCAGTTTTCTCTGCTCTTCATACTTCTGTCCAGCAGAAAATTAGAAAGAAGAAGCATCTAAGCAGCTTTTAAACACCAGTATTTAAATGGTATCAGGCTGAGGCCGAGTGATTTCGATTCATCTCCTCATTTTCCCGAGTGTTGATGAAGCCCTCACAGAGGCATCATCATAGATCCGGAACTGAAGAAGTTCCTGTAAGTCAAATGGATCGTTTTGTCTAGTGCTTTTATTACTGTGTTTCCAAATTAAGACATTTTTCCTTGTTACTTAGAGTGGTTTGCTTTTTTAAAGAATAAATATTTAGATACACTTGCCTAGTGTCTGTTTCTGTGTGTTAACATAAATGACACCATGTATCAAATCTTGGCTTGTTTAAGTCAGGCCCACTGGTCCACAAACAACACTCCCCAGCATTCTCTTAGGGAGACCTTATGGCAAAGCCCTTGGAGGACGAGGGCAGGGAGCGGGTCTGAGCTGCTTTAGGGTGAAGAAAGCCAGCAAACTGCGGTCTGGATGGCGCAGAGGCCAGAAAATGTGGCTTCATCACTGATAAAAGATTGAACTGGATTTAAATAGGAAGCTGTGGGATTGTCTCAGGTTTCTCAGGCCTAAGAGGCTTTTCTTCCTGTCTACTGACACTCTTCTGTCACAACAGCGGCTGCAAAGGGGCGACATGGTTCTCCCAATGTATTTTTCTAATGAGTTCTCCAGAAAAATGCTGCAGGAGGGGGTAGGCTGTGCTAAAGTGAGGGTGATACTCCCCTTTCAGCCCTCATTAGCCTACTGATGATTTGTTCCTCAGGCAAACTCCCTCCTACGTAAATACTGGTCATGCCAACATTTGTGATGGCTCCACAGAGTTAATTCCCAGCCTCTGTGAAAAACCACCAGGCTGGATGTTCACCTGAATAACAGGGAAATCATTCGGAATGTGGAATCTAAACTGCCTACAGAACTTGCTTTGCAAATTGCCAGTGGTTCCAGTCACAGATCCACCCTGCCGCTGCGCAGTCGGAGTGGTGCGAATGTACGCACTATCTGGTTTGCAATAGGTGATGTTGCCTTTCTCAGTTCAGAGGGGTCCTTGTGACTCAGCTGTGGAAACCTTTTCTGGGGAAGAATAGGTCCAAGCTTGCACAGTGCCTAGGACCAAGGCTCCTGTCCCTGTCTGGGATGCACATGCGCCGCCTTAACGCAAAAGTGGTGGCGAGGCCATCGGTCCGAGCGCGTTCTGCTTCCACCATGGGGAAGAAAGGCATGGTCCTCCCTTCCTCGTACTTACACTAGTCAAAAATGGCTGAAGATCAGAACAGTCACAACAGAGAAGCCAAGTTAACGGATTTCTAAAGCTGTTTGGTGGAGTAAAGAGGAAATGCAGCTGCCCTAGCATTCCCCCTTTGGAATCCTCTGGCTACTGGGGCACTTCCAGACTGTGATGGACAACCTGAGGGAGAGCAGGAGTCTGATGGTGATTCTTTCCTCACTGCGGGTCGGCAGCAGGAGTCTGGCATTTTTGTCCTCACCTGAGTATCTCTCCCCGTCCGCCCCCTGCCATCTCCTCAGCACACACGTATTTAAACAGGCCTGGAATATCTGGGTGTCCTTTCACACTACCCCTGCTACATGCCTGTAGCTGCCACACACAACAGGGGGATTTCTGCCCGCAGAGCTATTTTGCAAATATGATTACTTGATTTGGATGGCCGCCTGGGAGTGGAAGAGTACTGAAATCCAGTTCCACATCTGTTTGGCAGCATCTAGCCTGGTTTTCTTAGTAAACAAAGTCTATTATGTGGTGAAGCTGCTTTGATTGCTCTGTATTCCTCTGCTCCTCTGGCAACTGCTGAGTGCCAGCCATTTTCAAAGTATTAGGATCAAAGATATTCACATTCAGATGTTCTCTGGAAGCCTGTGGGTAGCTGTAGAAATTGCTGTTGTGCTCACACTGAGGAGAAGACTGCGGTATGAGCACATAACACACTTGCATGACACGCCAGAGAACCGAAGGCAGAGGGAGAGAAAGAAGTTAGGAGTGCCTTAATTGAGGGAAGTTCCTCAATACCTCATCGGGCATCAGAGAGAGAACCCAATCACAAAACTCAAGTCCATCTAGAGCCAGTTTCATCTGTTCTGCTACTCGCTTGCTCAGCACACCTTAATCACCCACTGCAGTCATCCTCACCTAGTGGGAACGAGGGCCAGGCCTGCCATGGCAGTGTCAAGGAGAGGTTAATGTGACCAGCCCTTCCTTCCATTTCCTAAAAACATCATCCATGTGCCGCAGCAGGATGAGCTGTGCAGGTTGCACATTTTCTTTATGTTATGACATGTGCTCTTGTTCTCCTTGTGTCATCAGATAGACCTATTGACAGAGTAACCTCATCACAGAGAAATGCTTTAAAACTTACTCCCTGATTCACACTCACTGGGATAATAAAATTATCTGATCTACGTCCCTTTCTCATCCCTTCTGCCAGGAGGCAGGAAGGCAAGGGGAAAACATACCTGTGGCCTTCATCACACGAGCTAGCAGTGGAGCAATCGGCCTCTCTTATGGCTCACCAGTAATGACCAAGTGTGACCCACTGGCCATGTCAACTGGAAAAGGGAGGGGAATCTCCCCGTAGGCAGAAAAGTCTGGCCAGAGGTCAGGCTGATCCCTTTAGCAAAACTCAGCTAATTGCCTAGGGCATCATTGTTGAAAGAGTTGGGATCATCCTTTGGGATGATCCTGAATTATTTTCCTCTTTACTTTGTTGAGAGTCTGTCTGAAGGTGACAGTGAGGATCGGATATTACTGCTGCTCCTCATCAAGGCCTTATTAAAGATTATTGCATTGGCTCCAAGACGAAGGAATAGTCGCAGGATATTCTGAGAACCAATGCAGCCAGCACGAGGTGTTCTCATTTCAGAGACAAAGACAGAATAAGCGATGCTCATCTGACCTTTTATTACTGTTTTTTTCTAAAGCATGGTGCTGGTAGCACTATGACGGAGACAGATAAGCAGGGGCAGCCTAACGCAGCTTAAAGGGAAGTGACTGAGCAATGTTCCTGGGCATACGAGGCATTTCATAGAGTCTTTGTGCATCCTGAGTGTCCTCCTGCCCTGTTGGTATGGCACAAGACTTTCCCAAAGCTCTAGTTTGGGCTAAAGGTCAGGGCAGCGCTGGAGGATTTTGATATGTCAGAGAATGAAGACATTCTAGCCTATTGATAAATGTTCTGAATGTCAAACAAAATGGTTAATGATACCACAGGAAAATGACTGAGCAGAAAAAGCTGCTTTGTGAGCACTCCAGATGTTACGCATTTGTCGACAGCCACATTGGCTGATGGAAAAGAATTTCCTTTTTGGCACGGTGAAGCAATCTCAGAGCTTCTTCACCTCCTTCTGCTCCGAGTTTCTGCTTCCCCGACACGTCATTATTTCATTGTCATGAGCTACTCAGTGCTCAGATCTCCCTATAAAAGCAATCTACCCTAACAGCTTACCTGCTGAATTAATGCTGAATCATGTCATAATTCACATCCAGACCAGCCAGTGCAAACGAATGCATGTAATGTTTTTTTCCAGGTTGAAGAATACTAAAGCAGATTGTTTTGAAAGGCTGTACTGGCACAGGGAGGCTGTGCTAGGCCCTGGAGAACATGGGCATATTGTCCCATTCATTTGATGAGCCCTGAGCAGATCAGTTCCAAACCCCACAAGTGCTTGTCCTCCAGGTTTTGAACACAACTCTTCCATTAGAAAGCCAGAGACTTTTTCAGTTTACAAGAAGCACAGCTTTACTTGAAGGTGGCTTGCTGTTTTTAAGGGCTTCTCAATTATTTGTTATGAGATTTCCCACTGGAGACAAGACAGAGTTGGAAGAAGCTTTCTGGGTGTTAGAGAAGGCAGAGGAAAGCAATGTGATTTGAGAGGCTGTTGCTGGAGTTGATAGTTTGAAAGCTGTGGGACACAAGGCCCACTGAGCAGTTAGCTTCTCGCTCTGTGGGGAGTTTGTCACTGCTGTTTTACCACCTGCTCCTTAAACTGTCAAACTAATACCATCACTACTATCACTATTTCATTTAGCTCAGCCTGTTCCTGGACATAGACTCCTGCTGAGAGATTTGAATAAGACTGAAGTAGTCATTTAATGAACTATGCTCTGATTTCTATGTGACACAAGGCAGTGGCCACTCTCTAACAGAGAAATCCTTTTCCTCCACGAGACAGGCCCTTAATGCACCATCCATAGCAATATTTTAAGAGCTCGGCCACCGCTACCCTCTACAAATGGCTCCAAAAAGGGGTAAAATGCAGGTCAGCCCCAATTGCTCTTCTATACCCTGTCTGTTTCAGTGACAACTGAAGTCAGTGGTGAAAAGCCAGCCTCATCTAAGCTGCCACTGACGTCAGCATGATGAGGACTTCATTCAACAAGTGAAGTCTTTGCCCTAAAATCCAAGACAACTGCGCTGAGAAGCAGGCTGCTGGTGAGCTGGCACTTTCACAGCAGAAAGCCTGTTTGCACAGAACGTGGCCACAAAAAGGAAAACAAACTGAGAGTGTAGGAGACATTTTCCCAAATAAACAAAAGCCAGCACATAATGCCCTATCTTATCAACAGCTACAAGCTGGGAAATGTTGGTTTATGTGGCAGGCAGGAGGGTGGGGGGAACATGAAATATGGGGAGGAAAAGGTCAGAAAACAGTTCACAGAGACTACATGCCTTTACATTTTAAAGCTAATCCATGTTTTTATGATCCCTTTGCATCGGCACCCCTAGCATATCACTTCAGGTGCCACCCTGATATTTCTGTACTGGAGAAACACGATTCTCAGCATGGAAATGTCATTTTTCCCCTAGCACCCTCTAAGGAAATTTCACAGTAACAGGCAGGGTTGTAGCTGAGTGTTGGCATCGTGGAGCAAGGACTGGTGTCGGGGCTCCTGTTTGATAGTTGGTGCTTCTCTGTTGAGCTAGAGCCTGTAGTTCTTGCAGAAAAGTCATGAGTGAAGCAGAAGGAATTACAGACAGGCAGGAATTATGTATTTGCTCCCTCCCCTTTGGCAGACCGAGCAGGCACTTTGGAGAGCGATACAAACCCCCGCTGCTCTGAGATCTTCCCCTCCTGGTCTCTTTGGGGCTTCTGTAACTTCCTTCAGGGTGACAAAGGCAAGAAACAGTCCAGTGCTCCAAGGCAGATCTGATGGGTCTGGAGCCACGGAGACTGCCTTGGCAGTGCTGCAATCACTGAGCTCACACCCAGCCCCAGGAGGAGAAAAGTCAGGTCACTGACAGCAAGGCCAAGTGTTTGGTGTGCAGGGAAACACCTGATGGACTAATGGTGAACACAGAGTTACCTGTGTTCTCAGCTTCCCCCTTCCTGGGAGTATTTTGTAATTAAGTGGAGAGATCATTTAACAAGCTGGTAGACACTGCACTAATAAATCTGTGTTGTCATCTCTCCCTGCCTGAGTTAAATGAAGTGTCCATTGCCTAATATCAATTTGTCTCTTTCGCTTCCCAGACCAAGGAAAAAGAAATCCACAATTACTACATCTTTGAAAAGATCTTAGGGGAAAATTTACTGCTGCAGAAAGCCCACAAGCAGTCTGGTGAAAAACCAGAGGACTGAAATAAAGCAATGCCTAAGAAAGTTAAGATTGACAGTCCCCTAAGAGCTGCAGATAAATTCCTATTGATAATCAAATGTACACAGTCACATGGAGTCTATTGGTGCAACTTAAAAATGCATTTAACTCCTGCAACTATTTTTGTCCAATAGCCATGTTTTGGAGGTCTTGCATATACACTAATACAGCTCTTGCTATATTAGTCACCTTTCAGTCACGTGCTGATTTTCCTGTCAGTTAAACACTGTTTCTGTAATATCCAGACAATAAACATCATACACCCCTTGATAGCAATTATTTGTGTTTCAACACAGTTGCTAGCCCTCTCTTCCTCATTCAGTGTTACCTTTAAATTCCATCTGTGATTAAAGCCAGATTAAAGTCACAGAGTGTCCAGTTTGCATAGCAAGGAAAGTAAGTCAGTGAAGTTTTTTATAAACTACAGGGAAAGCAAAGAACGTCAGATCCAGGGAAATGCACTGAGCATGGGCTTGCTTTTAAAAGGCCCAGTAAACCTTTGTCAAACTCTTTTCTTGTAACACACCACATTTTTCTACCTTCTACTTGCACTTTCATTTTGACCAGCATCCCCTTTCCAGAAGCACCACATTCCTCACTGTAAGGTTATTAGACTTGATTTTTACTACTACATCATGCTGTAAAATGGACCCTTTTTCTTTCTACATGTGAACCAAACTAGACGATTTTGAGACCTTTCTTTGTACCTTCTGTCTCATGCCCTTCTCTCCGAGAGACAAGACACATTTTCATAGGTTCACTTAAGCATTTTCTGGGGAATTCTGCCGATCCTAGGTGGCTGCCAGCACACAGGCTCTCCAACAGCGACACACCCAAACCCCTTAGGTCCTGGATACCAATTTACCAACCCTCATCAGCATATAAAGGTATCTTCCAGAAAGAAGAGCGCTCGGGGCAACCTAACACCAATCTGTTTCTGTCTTTCCCCAAACCCAGCCCACCACAGAGTTTGTAGCTTTTCCTTCGGGTGATTTTCAGCCCTTTACAGCCCTGCTCGTCATGTTCCATCAGCCACTCACCTCAGGCCAGCATTCCACCGTTGGCTGAGAACCAAACACCTCTTCAGCCCCTGGAAGCATTTCTTGGGCAGGAACCAAGGAAATCCGTCCTTGCCTGAAAGAAAAGACACGGAACTAAAAGTCAGCGACAGAAAGGTGAGATTCTCAAAGCTCTATTGGACAGAAATTGCTGTAAAAGAACCCAAACCAAGTATGAGGAGATGGGAACTTTGCAGCAGAGACACATTACTGCTGCTGGGTCTGTAATTCCCTGCAGAGATGGAGAAAGTGTGATGATATGTAAGGCAACAGCAATGATAGTATGAACATGACAGCTATTGTGGAGTCTAAACAATGTTCAGGAGGATTTGGGACAATAAAGAAAACACCACAAGCTTAGAGAGTCTCATACAGAGGTAACACCAGCAATACATCTTTTCTGAATCTTTAACATGTAAATCAGATTTAAAGTTGCCACCTGGCTTGATATAATTTCCAGGTATATTTAGTTATGTGCCTGAACTGGAGAGAAGTTACTTTCTGAGACTGTCTACAGATGAATGTTTTACCAGAAGTTTTAGTGATCTAGAGAGGAGATAAAGACAGCTGAAGAACCAATGGTTTGGCAAGCAACACGAAGGCAGATAGCTAGTAGGGGATTGCTGGGGACTTCAGTGTGCATTTATTCTGTTTTAAACTCACAAGGACATCTGTTGACTTCACTAGCAGTGCTAACTGTATCTGCATACTGAAGTAAAAGCAACGTAAAATTCTGACTTTATGTTTTGCTGATGTATATTAGCAGAAAAATAATTNGGAGAAAAGTCAGGTCACTGACAGCAAGGCCAAGTGTTTGGTGTGCAGGGAAACACCTGATGGACTAATGGTGAACACAGAGTTACCTGTGTTCTCAGCTTCCCCCTTCCTGGGAGTATTTTGTAATTAAGTGGAGAGATCATTTAACAAGCTGGTAGACACTGCACTAATAAATCTGTGTTGTCATCTCTCCCTGCCTGAGTTAAATGAAGTGTCCATTGCCTAATATCAATTTGTCTCTTTCGCTTCCCAGACCAAGGAAAAAGAAATCCACAATTACTACATCTTTGAAAAGATCTTAGGGGAAAATTTACTGCTGCAGAAAGCCCACAAGCAGTCTGGTGAAAAACCAGAGGACTGAAATAAAGCAATGCCTAAGAAAGTTAAGATTGACAGTCCCCTAAGAGCTGCAGATAAATTCCTATTGATAATCAAATGTACACAGTCACATGGAGTCTATTGGTGCAACTTAAAAATGCATTTAACTCCTGCAACTATTTTTGTCCAATAGCCATGTTTTGGAGGTCTTGCATATACACTTCTACAACTCTTGCTATATTAGTCACCTTTCAGTCACGTGCTGATTTTCCTGTCAGTTAAACACTGTTTCTGTAATATCCAGACAATAAACATCATACACCCCTTGATAGCAATTATTTGTGTTTCAACACAGTTGCTAGCCCTCTCTTCCTCATTCAGTGTTACCTTTAAATTCCATCTGTGATTAAAGCCAGATTAAAGTCACAGAGTGTCCAGTTTGCATAGCAAGGAAAGTAAGTCAGTGAAGTTTTTTATAAACTACAGGGAAAGCAAAGAACTTCAGATCCAGGGAAATGCACTGAGCATGGGCTTGCTTTTAAAAGGCCCAGTAAACCTTTGTCAAACTCTTTTCTTGTAACACACCACATTTTTCTACCTTCTACTTGCACTTTCATTTTGACCAGCATCCCCTTTCCAGAAACACCACATTCCTCACTGTAAGGATATTAGACTTGATTTTTACTACTACATCATGATGTAAAATGGACCCTTTTTCTTTCTACATGTGAACCAAACTAGACGATTTTGAGACCTTTCTTTGTACCTTCTGTCTCATGCCCTTCTCTCCGAGAGACAAGACACATTTTCATAGGTTCACTTAAGCATTTTCTGGGGAATTCTGCCGATCCTAGGTGGCTGCCAGCACACAGGCTCTCCAACAGCGACACACCCAAACCCCTTAGGTCCTGGATACCAATTTACCAACCCTCATCAGCATATAAAGGTATCTTCCAGAAAGAAGAGCGCTCGGGGCAACCTAACACCAATCTGTTTCTGTCTTTCCCCAAACCCAGCCCACCACAGAGTTTGTAGCTTTTCCTTCGGGTGATTTTCAGCCCTTTACAGCCCTGCTCGTCATGTTCCATCAGCCACTCACCTCAGGCCAGCATTCCACCGTTGGCTGAGAACCAAACACCTCTTCAGCCCCTGGAAGCATTTCTTGGGCAGGAACCAAGGAAATCCGTCCTTGCCTGAAAGAAAAGACACGGAACTAAAAGTCAGCGACAGAAAGGTGAGATTCTCAAAGCTCTATTGGACAGAAATTGCTGTAAAAGAACCCAAACCAAGTATGAGGAGATGGGAACTTTGCAGCAGAGACACATTACTGCTGCTGGGTCTGTAATTCCCTGCAAAGATGGAGAAAGTGTGATGATATGTAAGGGAACAGCAATGATAGTATGAACATGACAGCTATTGTGGAGTCTAAACAATGTTCAGGAGGATTTGGGACAATAAAGAAAACGCCACAAGCTTGGAGAGTCTCATACAGAGGTAACACCAGCAATACATCTTTTCTGAATCTTTAACATGTAAATCAGATTTAAAGTTGCCACCTGGCTTGATATAATTTCCAGGTATATTTAGTTATGTGCCTGAACTGGAGAGAAGTTACTTTCTGAGACTGTCTACAGATGAATGTTTTACCAGAAGTTTTAGTGATCTAGAGAGGAGATAAAGACAGCTGAAGAACCAATGGTTTGGCAAGCAACACGAAGGCAGATAGCTAGTAGGGGATTGCTGGGGACTTCAGTGTGCATTTATTCTGTTTTAAACTCACAAGGACATCTGTTGACTTCACTAGCAGTGCTAACTGGATCTGCATACCGAAGTAAAAGCAATGTGAAATGGTGACTTTGTGTTTTGCTGATGTATATTCTCAGAAAAATAATTTTAATTTGGGGTTTTCTTTTTTTTTTTAACAGAATAAGCTTTAACATAAGATTGAAGAGATGCTCCCTTTATCAGACAATTTGTAACGTGTGGTTAAGCCACATGATAAAAGTCTTGGCAAGGTTTGAAGTCATCATGATTATTTCAGAATAATCTAGAAGAGTACATAAATGCAATTAAGATATGTCAATCAAGCTTAAGGGAAGCTTCCCAAGGCTGAAAATCCATGTTCCCTGCTGATGTATTTGTAGCAAAGAGCCTCAAGCACCCCCTAGACACCTCATTTTCACTCGTGCAGAGTTCTGCGAGGAGTCACAGTACTCAGAGTTGTGGCAGAGCAGCCAAGCTGGAATATTCCAGGTTGAACTGACCTGAACGTGACTGGGAACTTGATGCAGCTTGAGCAGAATCTGCTAAAACGGGCAGCACGTTTTACATTCCTCACAATTCCAATGGAATATTTGGGTTGTCTGACTAGTAACAAAACACAGGGAAAAAGTCAAAATGTGACCTATGCAAATACATTGCAAAATTTGGACCATGTCACTATTAAGGACGGTCGCTATTCATAGTAATAGTCGTGATTGTCTACCAGTTATTTTGTCAGAACAGAAATTCCATCCCACACCAATTGCTAGAATTTTCCTTTTTCTTCAAAAAAGGGTATTTTTGTTTTTTCCTTTAGAGAATCTTTAGACTGCAACAGAAATACAGGAAAAAAAAAATGACAACCTTTGATAAAACCCACGCTCGATATTTAGGAGCCCTGCAGAAATACAGAGCACTGCCTCATTGAAGAAGACATTCCAGAGTCAGGCCATGACAGACAATTCAAGCAGAGCTCTCACAACCCTGGGTGCCAAAGGCAGCGGGCAGCAGGAGGGATCGGTGCGAGGAGAGCCTACCGTGTGGGATGAGGGCCTCCTGGTGGCTACCTTCCACATGGCATGGCTAGCCAGCGCGAGCAAACACTTGCCCAGGTTTTGTGTACGGTTTGTTGCTGTAGAAAGCAGTCTGGAGCGGGTGCTGAAAGTGGCAGCTCATGGGATGCTGAGAAGGGTGTCTTAAGAGACAGCAACGCGTCTCTCCCGAGTAGTGTGTTCATCCCCAGCCCTGGTGTCCTGCACAGAGGCTGTGGCTGGGGTAGGGCTGCTACAAAGTAAAAAAATAGAAAGTTTCCCGAAGGTAACGCATTTTTTTCTTAAACTCAATTTTTCTCGAAGTATTTTTTCCCTAAACTAAGATCCACTTTTTCCTTAAACTAAGACTGAAGACATGAGGCAGTTCACCTCTCTTCTCAACCTCCTTGTCTCATAGAAATGTACACCTTCCAGCCACTGGGAAGGCAAAACAGAGAAGAAAAAGTGAAGAAGTGGACAGAAAGTAATAATATTCTCCTAGCACATTAAAAAAAAAAAATATTTACAATGTTTTTTTGGGTAAGGCAACATTTCCTGATGAGGGTTTTCACAAGATGAGAGAACAAGCCTGTTTGATTCCTCTTTGCACACAAATAATACTGAGAGACACTTTAAGTTGATGGGATTGTTAATGACCAAGGCAGTATTTTATAACAAGCACATCCAAAGACTCCAACAGTCTCTGAAACAACCTGTTAAGGACACCCACAGACCTTTTGGTGTGAAAGTTAATTTAAAATGCTGTGGCATTTTGTTGTTTGGGGTTTTTTAAAGTTTTTGTATTTAAGTTCCAAACTCGAGCAGCATATAAAACCTAAGCAGTTAACTCAGGTGAAGAAAAAAGGTTTCCTAATATTAGTGAACATCAGTTTTTATTTGTCCATAGGTGTCAGTTTGAATAGCAGGAATCCAACTGGTACAAAAGGAGAGTTTACACAGAGAACCTTTTTCATTCCAGACAAAAAAGAAACTTTTGCTGAATTCTCTTCTTTGTAATACCAATTTTTAGGACTATTCATATTTCTTTCATTTCCCCATCATGTTTTCTGCCACCCTCTTCATCTTTTCTTTCTTTTAACACCTTGCCTATTCTTGGTGACATATATACACACCTCCTTCAAGTAACACACTCCCTTTTCAGGATTACTTGTACATCCTTTTCCCAACACCACACAACGTGTCAGTTTATACATATTTGAACATCTCTGTTTTAATGGAACCATCGATACCAAAGCCCCCTCCAAATGGCATTCCCCAAACGGCTGGATTTTCCATAAATGAGCTTAAATACTCAACCTGCATTCACACTCGTCAGTGCCTTAGAAGCCGGATAGTGTAGTTTAGCATTTGAAGACCGTTTCTCTATCTTAAAGATGTACTATCTGTTCAGGACTGTAATTTTCCCCATGACTTATCCTCACATACTCTTCTCCAACGAGGATAGTAACAAGAAATAGCCATGGGAGTAAGGGACAGCGTATTTAACTGTGCCAATCAACGGCGGATAAGTGTCCTTTTTCAATAAAAGCTTTATAATTAACGCACTAAGTACATGCTCGATGGTGCGTAAAGTCATAATGCCTACAAAACTTTGCTTCTCTTGCGAGCAGGTCCCCGAGGCCTCCCCGGGAGGACACGAGGGTGCAGCTGGGAACGAGGGAGGGCAGCGGGGCTCGTCTGTG
>VWZY01011722.1:283475-310765 GCA_013399075.1 Chloroceryle aenea | reverse complement strand
CCCCGGCTGAGTTGCGGTTCTCCCCGGATTGACGGGACTCTGCGGGGTCTCTGACAGCGGGCGGAGGTACCGGGAGGGGAGGCGAGCGGCTTTAAACGGTGCTCGGGCCTGAGAGAGCGCCTGCGGTGGGGCCTTCCCGCCTCTTGACCGGGGGCAGCNTGCTGAACGGGGCTTTGCTGGTGCCTTACAGAGCCTCGCAGCTGCTGTGCCCGGAATTACTGTCGCGATTATTGCTGTGGCAATGTCCCCCCTGGCCTGTCTCCCTGAGAGATGTCCCTGCTCGATGCAGGGCCGTTGGACGAGGTGACTTTTTAAGGTGCCTTCCAACTCAAGCCGTTCTGCGATTGTAGGCAAGTGTTTTTAATCTTTGCTAGAGAATATTATGATCTGTGTGAAGGGATGCGTGCTGGTGACAGCCCATCCCATTGCATCTCGCTGCCCCCGGCGAGGCGGGTGGTGAGATACTGTGATGCTTATTTGTTCTGGAAAACAAAACACGTTCAAAAATAAAATTACTTTATGATAATAATCCTTACAATCAATAAATAAACGGACAAAATGCCTTGGTCACGCCACGTCTCATAGCACTGCAGCGGGCAGGGGTCTGCCAGTGTTTGCTGAAAGCCTGGATCCCGAGGGCAAGCAGGATGCGCTCCCAGGCAGCGAGGACCACCCTCCTGACATCTTTACCCTGTGTGTTTTGGTTTCATGTGCCGTCTGGACCAAGCTGCTCGCGTTGGTGTTGCGGTTCAGCAGCTACGAGCGCTTGTCTGGGTGTGGATGGGAGGGTTTCAGCTTGGCTTTTGCCTTTTCTTTTATTCTGAGGTTGTTTCAAGTACTGCAGCGCCTGCCTGCTTCTGTTCTGGGCTGCTAGTGACTGTTTTGTTCAATTCTGTGAAACGTAGATGCTCCTGTAATAATGATTTTGCAGAGGTTTTCATGTGGGGTGTGTGTGGGAGGGAGACAATCCCGTTGCGAGGCCCCATATGATTCGGGGCTTTTCATCTAGGTGTAAAATAGCAGCCAACAGTGTTGTTTCTGTGATGTCCTGCAAGTCACTGGACGTGCTAAAAAGGAGGATTCAGTATGTGATTTGTTGGGTTGTAAACTCACACCGGGTTCGGAATAAAAGCATCCGTGAGTGGGTGGGATGACTGTGACAGGATAGCACAGTAGCAGGTATTAGATGTGCTGTTACACCTGGTCAAGGTTTTCATGTGGATAGAATTTAAAATGATAATTCACATGTTATATTCAGTGTCTTAAATAGTGTGCAACTTTCTTGTACAGATCATGCTTTGCTTTTTCCATGTAGTTCTATCAAGTACTTAAACTGCCTAGATTGTAAACCTAGAAACATCAGTGTATTTCCTATTTTGATGTTTGACAGTTGTGGAAAAAATTCTTTGCTTGAGAAAATTGTATGCACAGTGTTTTTATCAAGAAAAAACTTTGAAGGGTATTACAGGGAAGTGGTGAACTGGAAAGGTATGGAAGTTTCTCCTTAGCTATGTATTTATAGCTACATTTTTAGGTGTATTTTTTTTTCTCTCCCACGACAGTTAATTTTCTAGCTGGATGGGTTGTCTGAGACAGGGTTCTGAAGGTGCAAGTAACAAATGTGGTAATAGTTATTGAATTGTGCCAAAGTGTTACTCGGGATGCTTACTCGGCGTGTGAGAATACTGGTTGATGCACAGAAGATGAATGCTTTATTGTTTTTTGCAAATGACTTCAAACTACTTTCATCAAGGCAGACTGACTCAGCGTGTATCAAACATCACTGTTTGTGAACAGGTTTACAATAAAGCTTCAAGCACATGTGTCTTCAGAGAGTGTTGCAATGGTTTAGTTCGGGCTGTTCGGGGCAGTCAGGCAAAGAAAAAGATGTCAAGCTTTTATTCTCTTTAATACCTAACCAAACATTTTTAAATACACTAGGGCTCTTTTATGTTATTTTATTTCTTTTTTTTTGTCTCCTATTTTCTTCCCAGGGAGCTTTTTCTTTGGAACTAAACCCACACTTCTGTTACACAATACGTAAAGCATGTTTCCAGGATATACTGAATTTGTACCCTTGTCTTAAAACTGTAGATGAAAGCCACTGGAACTAATAATGACCAAGAGAAGTAATAAATACTGCTGTCTTCCTAGAAAACAGAGGTAAAATACCGTCACCTGCTTGGCTGATTTTCTGTGTCAAGCACAGTTCAAGCAACAGAAGTCGAAGTAGCCGAACACTAGATGTAAGAATGGAGTAATTAATCATGGTGCTTAGATTGAACTTATGAAAATCTTTCACGACTGGCTGAGATAAATCATCATCAAGACAGAAATAATTAATTTTGGGACATTTCTAGGTAGCCTTCCCTTTTATCCCCTTTTGAAGTGTTGAGGTTTAGGTTGTGTAACTGAATTGTGTGGGGTTAATTGTTAGCACTGAGTATTCATTTTCTTTCAGTTAGCAGAGTAGCAGAGTGGTAATGTGTGAAGAGCTGCCCCTGGTGGAATAGCTAACCAGGTAGGAGGAGAATGTTGCAAGCTTATATTGTAAGTAATGTAACATTCATTTTACCCTTGGTTTGGCCTCGGGCTTGCAAAAAATTAGATGCTGGCTGACGTAGGACAAAATTTGTTATATAGGAAGGTGACATAAGCTTACAAATCTGTTTGAAAACCTCTAGGAGACTTCTGAGAAGCGATGAGGGTTTCAGCCTACGTGGTGATTTTTGAAGCAACAAGTATTTTTCAAATAAGATTTGACTTACTAGCAGATTAACCAATCAAAGTGTTTGCAAGTGTCCCACACGGTCGATCACGCACGTTAAAAAGGAGTCTTGCTGATGAAATTTTAGACCTAAATATTGTGTATCTTATTTTTTTTGTCTTGATAGCGATGAAGCAAACGTTATCTCAGGGACAAAGCTCGCTAAACAAGTTTTGAAAGAAGTTCAAAGGGATGTAGAGTCGTGGATATCCCTTGGAAACGAGAGGCCTCATCTCACTGTCATATTAGTAGGAGACAATCCAGCTAGTCATATCTATGTCAGAAACAAGATAAAAGCAGCTGGAGCTGTAGGTATGTGTTATGTCACGTAAACGATCCCTTGGTAAGTGTGAGATACTGTGATTTAAGAATAAAAAGTCAAAAAAGGTGTGGAGGGAAACGCCTTTTTCATTATTTTACATTTGAACTGTTTTCTTCCTCATCTTCTCTGATGAGCCTGAAGAAAAGAAGCTGCGTTGCTCTGCGAAGGAAGTGGTTTTAGCAGCCCATGGGTGGTAGTCAGGAGTTTGATTCTCTGTCTCAAAAATGCAGTTAGGAAACTGTTTGCACCCTTACTGTTGGAAATTGGAAACCAAAGGAGAGCACTGGTGAGGGTTTTTGACAGTAAAATGTCTTAACTGGCTTCGAGGAGCTTGGTGATTAAGGATTAGCAGTGAGAAATAATGTCAGTTTCCAGTTGTTTCTGCAAGAGACTTTATTTCTCAGTGTAAAACTATTCCCTTAAGAGCTTGCCTCCCCTGTACCTGTTACACTCCCCTTTTGTATGTGAGTTTTTCAGCCCACCTCTCGCTGTGGTAGCAAACCCCACTACCCTGGCATGGAAATGAATAACCCATTTCTTGAGAGGTTTTGACAAGAGCCCTTCTCTTCACATCACCAATAATTTATTCACATTTCCAAACGGTTGTTGCTTTTTGGAGCAACTGTGTCCAAATACAGATATATGTTTTTTCCTCCATGTTTCATTGTGGGATTGTGCTTGACATCTAGAAATACAGCATAACAATCAGACGGTGACAGGGGAATTTTTAGCAAGTTCTCCATTGTTATTTAAGACAGTTATTGCACTTCAGACAGTATTTTAGGCAAAATGACTGAGCTGTCGGTAAATAAATTTCCTGATACTGTGTCTTCTGTTTCTGGCTTTTATCAGGCATTTCTAGTGAGATCATACTGAGGCCTAAAGACATTTCTCAGGAAGAGCTCTTAGATATAACGGCGAAACTCAACAAGGATTCCAGAGTTAGTGGTTTGTTAGTTCAGCTACCTCTCCCAGGTAGGTGACGTCTTTTGTCCCACTCCTCCTATACAGCCAGCGTAAGAGGAGGGAGTTTTGGCAGTTTGGGCTTGTAAGTGTATCTTAGTGACCTAAGAAGCTCTTGAAAGAGAGTGTACCCATTGAATAGTAGTTGAGATGTTAGTTTTTTTGTTGTCTGCAGTTAATTTTAAACACAAACCCCCCTGAAATTCAATTGAGAGTCATTTCATGTGGTCACCCTTGCCTTCTGTTTATTTTTTTAAGTTGGGTCAGACTGCTATTTCAAGGAGTTTCCCTCCACGTGCACACATTAGCTCCAGTTCACATCTCTCTTGTTGGCTGTTTTAACACGCTGTGCTCTTTCGCCTCAAACTCCAAGACCTTTCCATGTTTTCATCCCCTATGTCATGCCAAGTTGTGCTGTATCGCAGATGATGCTGAGGCCTTTCTCACAGTGATCCCAGGTTTTGCCCTAAATCCCATTTGTGGTTTTTGTGCTGTCCCTAATGTTCCAGGTGAGCTTTGTGCTATGGTCTGAAAAGCCTCTGCTTTTTTCCCTACTCCTGATCGGTAATAAAATCACGCTCAGATGTCACTTGACAGCAGGTGGTAAAATAGTGATAAAGCTTGCTTGTTTTCATCTAAATCTCTGTAAGGCAGTGCTGTTAAACCCCTGCATGCTTCCTTGTGGGCAGGTGCCTGAGTTACTAGTCACAGTAATAAACTGGCTTGTTGGGTTTCCCCTGTTTCGGTGTTTCCAAGTGTTTCAGCCTGTCTTTCTGTGGTGTGCTCCGAAGGTCAGGAGCTGGCTTTTGGGTGTGCATGGGCCTGATTTCTTACACTAGCTGGGACTCTGGGGGTTGCTGTTTCTAATATCCCTGAGGATGCTGAAGTGGAAGCTTTGTTTCTAGGTAAGCTCTTCGTTGCCACCCTTATTCCTATTCTTCAGCTTTGCTTTCAGACAGTTCCCTCTGCCTTCTCTTTTTATCTACAAAACAGAAGACAATGAGGCATGTGCTGAGTTCTAGAGGAAGAGGTGCTTTGTTTGTACCTGTAGTAAACATCAGCGTTTGATTAGGAAGTTTTGTGCTTTGTAGTGTATGAAAGTGAGCAGAGGCTGAGCAGAGGTGAACTAAGTTGGCCACGAGGTGGAAGTATAACCCAAGTGAGGAGACATCAGTCTGGGACACCACGTAAGAAGTCTGGGAGCTGATGGAATGTGTTTGGCTACTCTGAACACCCATCTCTCCCAACAGATAGAGGGAAGGGGGTAAGGTGAAGAATCTTTGTTGCAGGAGTACAGACTCGTGCAAAAGGTGGAGCACTGACAGCATGGGGATGGAAAGCTGAAGCATATGGCAATGTAATGTAAGAAAGCAAAGCCAGGAATTGTGAAAACTTCATCAGTGGAGGCTGCTTATTCCAGAGTTGAGGTGGTTGTGTGGGATTTGGGGTTTTTTATAGTAAACCACACACAGGTGTGGATTTGATCAACACTGGGATAAAAATAGAAGCAGAAAATAGCTTTGTTCTCTTTAGCTTTTGTGAGCTGGAGCAACTGAACTTTGAGGATTGTCATCTTTGCCCGAGGAAAACTTGTGCATAACTTCTGATGTGGTAATGGTTTTTTTGAGAGTTTCCTGTATCTTTTTTTAAACTACCTGGAAGACTGTTATGAGATGGTTTTTGGTTTGGTTTTATTTTTTGAGATACAAGTAAGAAAAATGTGAGATTTTTCATATTCTAAGCAGCAAAGTGTGAGACAAGAGAGTATGACTGTCGTGTCCCCCCTGCTGTTGTGACAGAGTGCCAGCCTGAGTGTGGGCTGCTCTGGGACCGACTGTTAGAGTCACAGCAGTGTCAGGATGGCTTCTTGGAATTACTTCCAGGGAGCTCACTGTGCTCCTGAACAGCTTCCTCTGCTCTGTCAGTATTCCTTGATCCACGGGGTGTTTTCAAATCCCTTTTGTGCTGTTTCTATTTTTAGTCTTCCCTTTTGAAAACCAGTCTTTATGTTTCCTCCATCAACATGAGGCACGTGTTTATTGTGTAAATAAGAGTTTCTCTGTGCACCTCAGAGTCCCAGGGCAAGTGATGCCCGGTGTCCTCCTGCAAGTTTGGTTAACAAGTGCAGAGGGGAACTGGGCATGGAGAGCAGCTTAGGGTGATGGCAAGTGAGTTTCTGTGTTGGTCGAGAGGAGGCTCAGCGTGTTCTGTGAGACCACAGCAAGGAATTATTTTCTTCCTCTGGAAATAAATGAGGCGATCTGCAGTCGAGTGGAAACAAACCAGGAAAATACATTTCTTGAGGCAGATGAAAGTTACTCGTGAAGGAACATAGTGATTGCCTGTCGAGTTTGAATGGGGTTGTGTGGTTGGTTGGTTTATTTTGGGGATGGCCAGAGCAAGATAGTGTTTTAGAAGCATCCCTGATGCTGAGGAAGGGAAGGTTTCCACGTCCTCTCTTCTCCAGCCCACGTCAGCCTACTCATCCCCAGCTATGCAGCTGCATTTCTTCCCAGCACTCTGTGCCCTGTACTGAAATTCTGCAGGCTATTTCTGAGCAGGGAAAAAAGGAGAATCCTTGCAAAGCATGCTTTCTTTTTCATGTGCATGCATCTACTATCTGTCTGTTTCTGGGAGGCTGAAGACATGCAGCAGTGAGTTGTCAGAGCAGGTTTCTCTCCTATCCCAGCTGCCAAGTTTTTGTTTGAACACCTAACTTGCCTAAGGTTAACAAGTTTTCTTTTGAAAAACTCTTTAATAGGTTACTCCAAATGTCTTTCTTCTTAGTTGTTTGTTTTTTTTCTTTTTTCTAATTCCTTAAGTTGACACAAATCAAGATTATGTTACCTTCAGTGCCTGGATTAGTCTAGCTTGACTTCAAGAGACTCTTTCATCTATGTACTTAACATCTTAATTTCCACAGCCCCTTCTGATTAGGATTCAGAAGGAAATTTCCTCCCATCAGAAAATGGTGAATGGAATTACAAATCATGTAACAGTCTCGTTTAACTCTAGTGGGATTTTAATAGGAAATATTTTAACAGGAGATTAATAAGTTTTAATGTTTATGACATGCATGGTATCTTTTCATTAACTATCTCCTTTCAGTGCAGAATCACACAATACCTCAGAAGGGTACCTACCATAATCAGCAGCCATGTCTATGCAGTTGAAGCCTCGAGCAGTTGCCAAACCTATTCCATCCCAATAGTGCCTATGAAAAATATTCCTTATGAACAGATACAAACTAGAAATTATGTGCAAGTATTGTCATTAAAGCCACACTTAGTGTTTCAAGCTCTTCAGCATCAGTTTCCCGTGGTTTCCCTGAAGCAGGATGTGTTTGGTCCTACTGATCAGCAAATTACTAAAAACAGTTGAGTTGTTGTAAAATGGACAATGAAAGATAGACCTGCAAAGTTATTTCAGTGGAGGGTTTCCCTATATTTGCTTAAAGCTTAGGTTGTGTGTCCTTTGTGATTTTAGAGGCAGGTAACATACACAATTATAAGTTTTTTCCTAGGATTTTTTTTTTCTGAGCCACTTGATAATTAACACTTCCAGAATGCAGAAACAACTCTGAATTATCTTGCTTAAACCTTTATTTCTGTAGTTGCTAAGTCTTCTTCCTCAGCTGAGTGTTGGCCTCTCCTATTTCGACTGAATCTTTTTGTGTTAGTCGTGTCACGTCTGGAATAATTTAACTTTCAGTAGGTGACTTGAAAAGTGAAATGGTTGCTGCTGCCTTTAGAGGGGGAGTGTAGTTTGTTCGTAATGAATAACACTAATTACCCTAGCTAGACCAAACTTGTGTGTTCCTCCGGGTAGTGATTCAGGTAGTATTGATGAGAGCTGTAACGTGGCAGCAATGTCTCCTAGATCACCTGGACGAGCGAACAGTCTGCAACGCTATCGCGCCCGAAAAGGATGTGGACGGCTTTCATATCGTGAATATTGGACGTCTGTGTCTGGATCAGCCTTCCATAATCCCTGCCACTGCTGCTGCCGTGTGGGAAATCATAAAACGGACCGGTAAGAAACCAAACGCTTTTGAAACTCTTTTTATCTGGGATGAACAAAGGATCAAGTCGGAGGCGAGTTGAAAGGTGTAGGTTATCTAAACGTATTGGGCTGATAGAAGAACAAACATTTAGAGGATTAATCTAAATAATAAGGAGGTGCCAAATAGATGAGATCTTTTGCCAGTAGCATAACTATTAATTAAGTGTAGACAGTAGTCCCTGTAGAATACCTGGTGAAAGACTTGGGTAACTTACTTTCTGCATCTTAAAATGGTGTAAGGAGCTTCCTGTGATATCGCTGACCTCCTGGTTATTTATCAGATAGAAGGTTTGAATGCAGGCATTCTTGTGGGGGAAGGGGAAGAAAAAGGAACAAAACCAGGGAGGTGTAATTTAATACCAGAAGGGGAAAAGAATGCAGATGTGTTCAGTAGTTGTCATTTTATAAGTAGGGTAGGCATGCTCTTACTGTAGATGTAAGAGCTTCCACTTGCCGTTGTGGTCAGAGGAGAGGAATGAAGTCCCTCCAAGGGGTGATTCTGATAACCTGAGTGAGCTGCCAGGTGTGTTTCTCTAAGGTGAAAGCTGAAAGTTGCTTTCTGGATTCCTCCCTCCAGTGCAGCTTTATGGATTTTCAAAGTCACACT
Source organism: Chloroceryle aenea (assembly GCA_013399075.1). Taxonomy (NCBI): domain Eukaryota; kingdom Metazoa; phylum Chordata; class Aves; order Coraciiformes; family Cerylidae; genus Chloroceryle; species Chloroceryle aenea. The sequence continues at coordinate 302,044 of VWZY01011722.1, read as the reverse complement.
GATGTCAGCAGTCCACAACAGCAAATAATTGTATTTTGGGAACCTAGAGGAAGGGCTTGGTTATATCGAAAAAGCAGAATACATTTTTTGTTTTGTTCTCTTTGTTTATGTTTTGCTTTTTTTCCCCTGCAAGGAATACAAACCTTTGGAAAGAATGTTGTTGTAGCTGGAAGATCTAAGAATGTTGGAATGCCTATTTCTATGCTTTTACATACTGATGGAGAACATGAGAGGCCTGGAGGTGAGTCCATGAGTGTTGTTGTAGTGTTTCCTTCTGTGAAATCATCAGAATAAAGCTGACCAGAGGATTCAGATAAAGAGAGAGAGGACTTTTTCTCTTGTACAGTACTTGCAACCAGCTCAAGGAATAGATTTGCCAATGTGTGCCCTGACATATTCTCAAGAGAACAGTTTCTGGACTCGACTTTTTGATACCTGATGGTGTGGCCTCTGAGAGCTGCAGAGGTTTCTGTGATTTTTATATCAAGCAGGAGAGTTTATGCCTTATCCTCATGCTTGTGTAATATTCATTTCAAGCTTTTCATGCACAGACACATACATACCCACAAACATGCATATACATAAATCTAGAGGAAAAAAAAAATATATGACATGATTCTTGTGTTGTGCTGTGTTAGGTGGTGATTATGAAAATATCCATATGAACAGCCAAGTAACTTTTCAATGCATGTTCTGTGATATTAACACATTGGCCTGGGGGATTCTTCTGCAGTGCAATTTATATCCCCCTGGAAATTGAGGGTTGTAATGGAAATACTTCTGAGTAGTTCTAATTACAGAAGCATGCATGTGCTGCTATAATTGTGCTGTAGAAAGAAAAACAAATATAATTTACATAGACTGCCATCCTGTTGCAACTTCATTTTGATGCTGAAAGCAGCCGAGGTGGTGTGCACAAACGAGGTAAACACGAATGTTTAATCCCAGGCCATTTAATAGGAGTGGGGTGAAATCTGTTATTAATATAATAAAACACTAAAAGCCTCTTACTAATCACAGAGTTGGTTTTTCCATTCAGCCGCTGTGGGAAAGTTGCTATTTGGAACTTCTCTCAGTCTTTGAATTGTAATTACCATCAGTGCATAGCTCTGGTCGTGTCCTCGTTCCCAGGAAAATGAGTAGTGTTTTTGTGTCCTTAGCTGCAGATACTGGGTTGGATGTGTTCACTGGCAGCATGATGCTGCAAAGTACTCACACGTTTCTCAGCTGGAATTGAGGAGACTTACTGAGCCCTGGTTCCTTCAGCAGCTTGTTAAAATCTCTCAGTATCACTGGCAGCATTTTGTAGCTGTAACGAGATGCTGGTTCGTAGCTGAGGTAGATGGACCCGTGGCTCGGTTTTGTTTGTTGGCCTCCTGGGTTTCTAGTTCTTGCTGACTGCCTGGTATTACAAACTGTTTTGAGGGGCTAGTCCGTGAGTTGTTTGGCCTATGAACGAGCTTTGCTGTGCTTCATGGTCATCCACCTACGTAGTGATTGCTGACACATCACACGTTACTTCACTGGCAGCCTGCTTTGCTGCTGTGTGTCAGATATTCTGTGTAGGGACAGAAAAATGTTCCAGTGTTTCCTTACCAACGTGGCACTGGAATCTAGATGTAGGAAGAGAGAAATCATTGAAGCTCTCTTTGCTTGTTCTGAAGAAATGGATTTATTTTTAAGGTAGATTTTCTTGTTATCCAACCTGCACTAAGAAAACAAAAGAACATGTGTGCTTTTCACATAAATTAGCATCAAGTACATATTTGTTGTGTGCGTGGTGAAAAATACTTTCATGGTTGGGGTGGTCTAGTCCAGGTTTCATTCCCAACTCCAGTCAGGCTGTCCTTGAAGATCTGGTGGTTCTGCACTGAGCCTCAGGAGAGCACAGCCTGGATGCACGAGGTGGAGGTTCCCGCTGTGCCTCGATGGCTGTCAGAGTTTCTGCCTGTGTCAGGACAGTGAAGAAGCTGAAGGCACTTGAGCTAAAGCTGAGAGAGGCAGCCAAAGAGAATACATGAAGCTCACGTCTCACGGGATCAAGGAAGCGGAGCTAAAGAAAGATTGGGAATGTGAACTTCATAAAAATAAGAGCTTAAATGGAGCAATCCACCTGTTTTCTTAGCAGCTAATAGCAGAGAAGGATGTATGCATTATGGGCAGAGGCATCTGTCACGGCACAAGGCGAGGTGGCTTCTGCAAGAGTGTCAAGTTTCTAGATGAAGTGTGTTTCGGAGTTGAAAATAACATGTCAGAGTTGCTAATATTATTTTTTACCAAACAAAGGCAGGATTTCTTCTTTGGTACGTGTTTAGAGATATTTTAACCTGTTAATACAAAGGAAGCAGAAGCTCTTTTTAAAATTTATTTATTTATATATATTCAGGGGTATGGGGACCAGACAAGGCCTACAGTTAAGTACTGAAAAAACAACTTTCTTGGGTTGTCAGAAAAGGTTTTCATCAGCAACTGGACTGATTTGATTTATTTCTATTAAGAAGTGATACAAGGTGTGTGTGGTGTTTGTTTTGTGTTTTTTTTTTCTTTGTCCTCCCCTTTGTTTTTTGTTGTAGGTTTTATTTCTCCGGGCTTCTTTTACAGGTTATGGAGAAAAGGGCAAAGCTGTGGTCTGTCTTCATGTGATGTTTTCTGTGTAGAAACTCCAATGTCCTGCAGGTGGCAATATCTGATCAGATGGGGAAACTTTCAGAACCCTTACAAACAAAACTGCTTTGTGTTGGCAGGTCCCAGGACCATCTCTGTTTTATAAGGTAGTGAACTGACTCAGCAGTCTCATGTGGAATCTGATTCCTTTAAATATATTCCTCTTCTTCCAGCAGAAGTATTAGTGTAAAAATAGGTATTTATTTTCTCCTTTCCTTTTTGGTAGTGAGAGCAATTACTTGGTTTCAGGAGCTGACAACAGACGTTCCATACTAAAATCTGGATGGGAAAATAGCACTGATTTCATTTCTTAGAAGGTGTGAATGTTTGTAACGTGTGATTTTTATCTGTTGTTTTTTCTCAGTCTCTCTGCTGAGTACAGGATGAGAAGGCAAAAGAATGTCATTGTGTATCTATTTTTGGAAGTAATGGCTGTGGCTTTGGGCAGGACATCCCTCTTCTTTTGCTTAAAATAGGTATCAGAAGACTGCTCTATTTTATTCAAGAGTTTCTTTCCAGTATCGAGTGACAAATCTGTCTGCCTTTTATGTGTGAAGGTTTTATGTGCTGGGTTTGCTCTGTCTAATTCCACTACACTTAACAAACCTGATGAAGGAATGGTAGTCCATAGAAATGAATTCATGCTGTGAGAACTGTTAGGAATAAATGCTTTTTCATACGTGTGAACAGCAAGTGTTGTGAGGGATCTGCCTGTGCTGAAAGGAGTGATGCGTCGCAAGACAAATCCAGTGGTCGTCTGCACTGTTCTTAACATACCAGAGTCAGTCCCTTGCACCTGAAAGTACGAGCTCTACAGGCACTTGAATTAATTCATGATCTCTTACATTTTAGGTGATGCTACAGTGACCATTACTCACCGACACACACCGAAAGAGCAGCTCAAGATCCATACACAACTCGCTGACATCGTAATAGTCGCTGCAGGTAATAATTGTTGTGTTAATGCTCCAATCACAGGGTTTAAGACCTAAAAACCAGGCTCTGGTGTCCGTGTTGGTGGCAGCAGGAGCTGTTCCACGTTTCACCAAACCCTCGGTGCCGGTGCTTGCTGAGGGTGTTGCAGTAAGTGGGATTTCTTGTTGTGAGAAGAGTGATGCTTTGTTCTTGCCCTTCACATTTGCAGACTCATAAACTGTTTCTCGTCACATGTGACACCTTTCCCTTAGGGAGACTCGAGAGTGAACTCAGGATTGGGAACCAGTCAGTGCATAGTTTATACAGCTATAATTATGTAAATTAAAACATTCTCCGTGCAGTGAAAAAATCATGAGTCATTTAAATTTTGACAGGAGGGTTTCTTTAAATCAGCTGGAGGCTGCATTCATAAAACAATGGTATCATTCCCTTGCTGTTAGAATTAAGGGAATCCTTGCCAAATTAACTGGGAGTTTTGGTAACATAATGAATGGCTGAATTTTTATTTCATTTTTTTAGTTTACAATCATGGCATAAAGAGGGAGCCCAGAGGATAGGGTCTGAGAGGTCAGTGTCTGTATTCTTCAAGCAGTATAGAGTGAAATACTCACAGATTCACTGGTCTACAACAAAGAAGCACATGGACCTCTGCTTCTGTGCAACCTCTATTTTTTGTTTACAGTTATTATAAATAAAAAATAAATTGTGTTTTTAAAAAGCAAACCAAAGCAATCCAGTTTACTAAAAACCTTGGTAAAATTCTGTGTTCTCCCACAGCTCAGGATGTCTTCCTTCCCAGACCATTTTGGAGGACTACAAAGGGATTGTGTCTTTCATCATTTCTCCTCCCTTTCTCCCTCCCTCTTCATCATCCTCAAACCCAAATTCTTGCTTGCTTATTTTCAAGGTGAAGACAGATAGATGCCTGTTTTGAGCTCATTGCTTCCTGTTGAAGGGAGATGCCCTTTGCTCCAGGGCTTTACTGTACTATCTTTCTCATGCCAGGTCAGGAACAAGAAACAACTCCCTTGTTCCACAGTAACTCAGTTGTGGGCCTGACCAGAATTCACACACTGTGAAGGAAAGATGATCATGCGTGTGCTAACTGGGAATAGACTAGGAACTTTTCATCCAGATACACTGCTTCCAATTTAATCATTGCTTCTGAATTTTATGCAGAACAGAGTTTGTCGTCGGTTATGGTTGTAGTTAAGCAGTCCAGTAGCAATTCAGTCGTGTTTGTTCTTAGCGTTATTTTCCCCGTGTCATTTGTAGCAGGAGCATGATACAACACTGATTACACAACTCGAGAGACACTGGGAATGATGAAAATCCTAGGTCTGGCTTGTGCAAACTGTGCAGCCCTGCCCCGGTGGTTGCTCTGGGGAAGATTACACTTGAGAAAGGTGGAATCCCTCCAAGGTTCCTCTTGTGACTTGACAGCTTCTGCACATTGTACCTCTGGGATCACGCGTTGCCCGGAAATGTGTGACCTGCTCAGTGGGTATTGCAGAGGTAGAAGCAGCTGCTGTCACAGGCCGCTGTGCGAGATGCGCAGAGGGAAAAGGGCTTTTTGTGCACGTCCACAAATAAGAGCACGTTTCCTTTTCTCGTGCTCCTTTTCCCATGTGATCCTTTCAGAAGAGCCACCTGCGTTCTGCCTCCTGCTTTGGTGACTTGTGGCAGGGAGCCTGTTCATTCCAGTGTGCTACTCTGTCTCTGAGGAGTCTCTCTTCACTTGCCTGCTTGGCTTTCATAGTGCTTCCTGTAAGGTGCTTCTGGTTTCACTCTCAACTTTGAGAATGCCCATCTTCATGTGTTGGCTCTTTCTCCCCCAGCCTTTGGATCCCAGTTTTCCTGCTTGCTTTGATTGTAGCTATCCACACAATTTATTTCTTCCCTCCCAACTCCTTGCATCGTAAATTCCAACAATGCTGCTCTTGTCCGGCCTACCCCTCTCTAAAATCTGTGCCTCTGCTTCCAAGTGAAGCTTCCCAAACTCTTTCAGTACCACGCAGGGTTTGCACTTGTAGCCAAACCATAATGCTTCCTCCTGAGCACGGCCGGCACTCTGCATCTCGTAGCCTTTCTGATCTGTGCCTGCTATCCCTGCCCTCAAATTCTTCTGGGACTACTCGCACTGTCCCTGGGGCTGTGATCTGTGGTCCTCTAGTACAGGAATTGCCCCTTCTCTTCAGACGGTGGCTTTCTGAGGAGCTGGCTGTTTGTACCAAAGCTGGGTTCAACAGGACTTTGTTTCTCTTTCATTTAAAATGCGATTCACCGTTTTCTACAAAAATTCCCAGCGAAGGATTTTCCCACATCCTTCAGTTAGTGCATTTTAGGAATAGCTGCTCTAACGCTTATCTCTTCCTACTTGGTATGTAAAGTAGGCTTGAGTAAATAGATCTGCTCATGTGGTTTGGGGGTTAGTTTATTTGTCGCTATTAAGGATTTGGCCTATTATCAAACCATTTTACAAAGGGTGTAACTGTGCAGCTTCCGTTAATACGCTGCCATCCCTATCGCGCGCAGATCATTTACCCCCATAAGGCTGAGGCATTATCCAATTACCAGCCAGCTTCCAACGGATTGCGTAAGAGTGCCATGAAGGAGACGCAGCCAGATGTTATCGGATGGCATAGGAAAGAGTTTGAGGTCTTGGCTTGCTCAACATTAGAAGCAGAGTTTCAAGCTTGTGTCCTATGGGGGAGTGAGAAATGGAGAGCCAAGGAGGTTCTTGTATTGCCTGTATCTCAATGACTAAGTGGCTGCGATCCAGCACTTTAAGTGAAGCCAAAGCCCTCGTATGCCAGCACTTGCCTCCACTAAAAGTACAGTCTCAAACCACAGGGATTTTGCTTCCCTTTTTTTTGGTTTTTTTCCTTCTCTCCACCTGCAAGAAAGGTGCTTTGGTGGGGGAGAAGGGAGCCTAGAGCCCCCCTTTGGAGCGTCACTAGGATGAACATTGCTCCCAGAAGGTAGAACTGATGGAACCGCTCAAGAAGCGAGGTGAATTGTAATTCTGAAGTTGGAACTTCCCATCCTTCCAAGTTGGAAGTTGCGTGGTAGGAAAGAAATTGAAGAGGTCATTTGAAGTGAACAGCGAGAAATGACTGCCGCTGTCGCAATTAAGGTGTGATAGGCTACTGCAGATGATGTGTAAGGACTTGGTACGCTCGGCTTTTCGACGGCGTGCACTGGCTTTGGTCTCAGATTCTGCNCTGCAGATGATGTGTAAGGACTTGATACGCTCGGCTTTTCGACGATGGCTTTTTGCCTTAACATCCCAGGAGATACCTTTGTTTGTTGGTTGGTTTTGTTGTGATTGACCAGGCAGAAGCTTTCAGATGTCTGATCACCCAGGATGCTCCTGTTTGTGAAGCAGTGCTAGTACTTTTGTTCCCAGGTAGCCTTTCCTGTTAATTACAGGAAACTGCTGTCTGCAAAGAGGGGTTCTTCTGAACCCCCTTCTGCAGGACCCAGGTCAGATTTTGTGTGTAGTTCAGTTGTTGTCTTTGTACTGAAGACGTTTTAATACCTACATCACTGCTCTGGGGTCTCTAGTTATGTGTACAGGTAGCAAGAGTGTCTGAAAGCACATAGCCATTGACTTGGCTCTCCATCTGGAACTTGAAGTGACCTTCCAGGTTTTCTGGGTCCTGACTGTTGAACACCTTCATGTTGCATGTCAAGATGCTTTACGTTTAAGCGTGCTGAAGAGAGATGGTGCATGTGAAAGAGCTGAGGTGACTTGCTGAGCATTCTGGTTTAGCTGGAGCTTCTCAGTAGTGCCTAGCAGAGCATCTTTATCGTCCAGCTTTTCTGCAGAGATGCTGTGAAAGGGTCTTAGTGCCACAAATCAGCAAGTGCTTCCTCACTGACAGTACGTTGGCTGTGTCAGTGGCCCCAGGTTTAGCTGAAAATATTTAGTCCAAGTGACCAAATCACTCTTTCTTTTTCCTCATAGTTACAAACTGTGTGAAACTGAGGAGTAATTGTTTTGTGTGCAATGTGTCAAGAAAAATTAATGTGAATGCAGAGCCCTTGCTAATATTTGAAACTGGTGACCTAAGACTACCTAGCCATGTTAATCAAATACATCTTGATGATTCCAGGTATCCCAAAGTTGATTACAACTGATATGGTCAAAGAAGGTGCAGCTGTGATTGACGTAGGCATCAACCATATCCACGATCCTCTTACGGGAAAGACTAAGTTAGTTGGGGACGTGGACTTTGAAGGTCAGTAAAACACTCTCTGTATGAACCTGTTGCATAAGTACATGAAGGTTGGGGCATTCATTCATGATTACTACTTGGAGTAGCCAGTGTCTCAAGTGAGGTGATACCTGCAGGATTTTTTTTCTGATTTAGTTACAAACTGTATGTCCCTGTATTTACTCTTAAGAAGTGGTGCATCTTTAAAGAAAGAAAGTGTCCCTTTTAATTACACATCCCAGCAACCTTTAAGTGATGCAGATGAGCTCCTATGGCAGTGTGGTGGCAGAAGATGCTTGTCTCCAGGTTTCTTTAATCCCCTGTAAGTCTGTGAGGTGTCTCAGGAGTAAGCAATGAAATCAGTTTCTGCTCTTCCATAAGCACAGGGTCTCCCACTCGTCACAGAGCATATTATGCTAGCACAGGTTTTCCAGCCTCCCTCTAGGCTCTGTATCTACACTTGCACTTCTTCTTTAGAAGTATCCTTTACTCTAAGGTTTCGTGTGGGTTCATCTGAAGCTGTTGAAAATCTTGGTCCAGGCAAGCCTAACAGATAAAAATTGGTGTTACATATTGATCTTTTCATGTTTCATGTGTTGCAGAGCAAGTTCACCATGTAACTTGATTAAATATCTCTCCTCTGGAGGAGCTCCAGACTGGAATAGCAGGATTGTTGCAGTTGAAAATTAAAGCTTATTGGCAGAGTTGAGTGTGGGAAGCTTAGACAGCATTTACCCACATTATTAATGGTTCTCAACAGTTCCTTATTTTGATAAGTATGAAAATCACCCACAGGTGGTTTTTTTTTTCACGGTTATTAACATCTTGGCTGGCATAATGTCTCAAAGCTTAATTATATTCTGAATGTTTCTAGCCAGCTGTATGTATTTGTAATTACATCACTCCCTTAGTTCCTGCTTCTTGTACTCATCGTACATGATACCCGCCTGCTACAGGCGATGGAATAAATTGCACGAGCGCAGGTAAGCGTATAACTGTTTGTGTACAGTAGAGCTCCCGCAGGAAAACACTGCCTGTCTTTCCTTTTCTATCCTTCTGGAACACTCATGAGTAAAAGGTTATTGTTTTCTGTTTGCAGAACCAAACTAAAAGCACCGAGAATTTTCAGGATTTTTTTGTTTGCTTTAGCAGGTGTGGGAGGAAAAAAAGCTATAGCTTTGAGAAACATGACATTGTATCCTTTCTGTTTGTTTTCCTTTAAACGTGAGAGCTTCTGAATGTAATTTAGGTGCAGATTCAATGGCAGGGCCGTGATTCAGAGTTTCAACAATGCACTGTATATGTCTCGTCATGCCTGCTGTGGGTTGTTCTCAGGATTTCACCTGGGGGGAGGGAAGATCCAAAAGAGAGGGAGGAACTTCAGCTTGGATTATGCCACTACGGTTGCAAGTAGCATTTCACTGTGCATTGCCAAAGGGAAATTGTTGTTGGTTCATTGGTATCGGTGAAAGTTTCACTAAATCTCTAGCAACAAAAAGAAAACATCCCGGCATGTACAGTTCCAAATGCTCTGTAGTAAATCACCCTTGCCAGGTATTTGATGTGGCACCCAGGAAATGGAACGAGTTAGTGTGTTCATGTAGCAAATCATTTTATCCTTTTCCTCCTCTTGATCACTTGGCTGATTTTATATTTCAGCCTAAGTGAGTATAATTTTTGCAGGTTAAGGCCCTGAATGGCTGGCATGCCATGCAGCACCTCTTGAGCATCACGTCACCTGCTGATATCTGTTGTCTTCTCATCCTCCTTAGGTAGAAAACGTGGCTGTGGGGAGAGCAGAGATATAACTGGGCAGTTGGAGCATACATTTGAGTTATAAAAAATCAATGGAAGAGGCTTGCCCAACCAGGTCCTCGGACTGAAAATCTCCCACAGTGGAAACAAAGTTTATTAGAGGGGTGGAAACTGTTTTGGTTCAGCTGTCATATCCTAGCAATACTTGGATGCCATCCCCTCATCTCTAGGGGGCAGGTTAGACACTGAGGTTCATTTTTATCACCGTCACAACAAAAGGATGCCATTTCAATAGATTTATTTTTACTTTGTTCATCATTAAATTCAGTTTAAGGAATGCCTGGAGGAAAAAATTCCTACCAGAGGCCAAGAAGATTTGATGGCTTCTAAAAAAAGGGTTTTGAAGTTTTGAAATCTGTTCTAAAATCTGCCCTTGTTTGAGTTGTGCCTGCTTCTAGTGTAGGCAGCAGGGTTGCCTGCAGTCACCTGCAGCCAGGGACCTTGCCCTTGATGCTGCTTCCACAGCGGGCTGAGACTGACCACTGGCTTATGCTGGTGTGTGTGTGGGCACGCTCTCAAGCCGGGGCACGCACTTTGGCCATCCTTTAAACAGCCTGGATGAGGAGGAGCAAGGAGATCATTCAGTTAACTCACCTAAGTTTAACAGTATCAGACTCTAGTACTACTGTTGCAGCTGCTCCACAGTCTGACTTGGCAGTGCACCTCTGGGTACCTCTGTGCTTAGTTTTTGGGCACAAATCCCCTCTGTTTTGTGGAATGTCTTTAAACACCGTTTGTGATTTTCCCTCACCCCCTGTATGTCCTCTTGATTTTGATGCTCCAAACCAAACTATATCCACATCAAAAAGGGATTTTTTTTTTCTTTTTTTAGTCTGGAATAGTTTACTGTGCAGTTCCAGGGTATCTAAAAGAACAAGATGAGCAAACACTGTGCCTGTGGAGGTCACCTGCAGAGTGCTGAGGTACCTAGCTTGGAATTGCTGGGCAGCCTTCAACCGCCTGTGCATCTCCATATGTATCCAGCACTGCACATTCAGCATGCCCCTGTTTAGGTTAAGAATTTGCCAAAATATATGGTGCAGGGAGGGGGCATTTTATAGCTTCTGTGAGCCACGAGGGAGGAGGAGAAGCGCTGGCATCCTTTGATTATCGCCAGCGCCGGTTTAGATCCATTTGGGCAGCAAGCTGCAGTCACAGAAAGATGTGGTTCTTTGAACGGGGCAATGCACGTGTGGGTGAACTTGGCCTCATTTTATAGGGCTTCTGTTGCCACAGCAATGCAGCTATCTGGGGAGGAGGGCTGCAAGGACAGGGAACGTGAAATAAAGCAACAATTTACACAGAGCATTTAAGTGGAAGGGCTTTTTTGGGTGGAGCACCATTTCCAGGAGTGACTGGTAGAGCAGGCTGGTAGCGCGCCATTGTAGCAGCTCACCTTTGAAACTGGAACTGCCCCTGAAACCAAAGCGTGCAGGCCTCCAGTGGGATTTGCTTTCCGTGCTGCCTCTCTTCCTTCATCCCAGATCAGTGACAAGCGGAGCGTAATGCTGGGGTTGGAGTCTTTATTGGATGGCTGTATGGGAAAGAAATCCTTTCCATAAGACCTTTGTCAGTGATGTCGTTTGATGGCAGCAGAGGGGTTTATAAAGGATAATGGTTTTCACAACTTGTCTGTTTTGCACAGCCCAAGCCACGTAAAAGAGGTTTTGGAAAACACGTGCCCCAGGAGCAGGGAGGGGCTGCCTGAAAAGAGCAAATCATCGATATGGTGAAGGGTGACGGGCGTATCTTAGGAATTTCCATCGAATGAGGGATAGCTGTACACAGCGAGTGCAGGGAAATGCTCTGCTGAGTGCAGCTAAGGTGGAGAACGGGCCAGATCCACAGACTGCTTCTGAACAGACCAAAGTGTACTGAATGAGAACCAGGGAAATGCGTCCCGTCCTCCTCAGCTACAGGACTGGTGGCTACAGCGTCATCGGACGAGTTGATGAGCTTCTTGACCCTCGTTAGTACTTTACAGATTTACCACAGTAATCTTTGAATCCAGTTTCTTAATGGAAATGATGGTCCCAAAGTTGTAACTTAGCTACCCGTTGTGGGAAGCCCGGGCTTTGTGACAGCAGTCGCTTCTGATGGTTGTTTGCTGCCGCTTTGCGTTCACCGTGTTACCTTCCAGGCTGTAAGCTTCTCAGATTATTGAATCCTTTCCAAATAACCTCTTGGTGGAGCTTTTCCAGACAGTGGTCGTGAAAACAGAACGCGGATGTTCCAGCTGCTTTTGCCGTGGCTTTCATTAGTGAATTTCTCAGTTGGTTTTGAAGACCTGGCATTCATTGTTCAGTTAATAAAACTCCTGCCTGTGTCATCTCGTCACCATATTGCAGCCCTGCAGAAATCAGGGGAAGAAGTGTTGCTTCTTGTTCTCCACCACTACAAGGAGTCAATAAAAACGTTGGCCTTGGGCTGTGGCTGCCAGCAGGCCGGGCCGACTGATGGCTAACTGGTGGCAGTGAGCTGCTGGGTGGCCAAGTCTCCGTGCTCCTCCGCAGAGGGCTATGTCGTGCAGGGATCTCAGTCAGCAATCTTTGATACCTTGCATTTCTGCTCATTATCCCAGGGCTAGAGCGACATCCCATCCACCTCTCTGTCCTAATTAGCTGAACGCAGAGAAGCTGCTCTGCATAATTTTACCCTGGAATTTTTTTGCCCAGGATGCTTCTGTCACTCGGTTTGAAGAGCTGCTGGAGGAGGAAAGATGTGTGCACTAACGGAACTGCGGCTCCAGACCGTAATTCCTCAGTTTTATAAGAGCTGCAGTAAGAGAAACAGGGATAAGACTGAAAACGAGGAACTATGAGAAATGAAGGAAACGCTTGCTGGTTGGAATCCCATGAGATGAACCCCAGAATGTGTAGAGCAGAACGTGGGATGTCTCCTGCGATGGCTGAGCACGTGATGCGGGCTTTTGCACTGCTGCAAGGATGCAGTGATCCAGGGCAGCTTCACAGGGAAGAGTAAGGCTGTGTGGAAACAGTGCTTAGGCAGGAATTACTCTGCATCACTTAGCGCAGATGCACCAGACCCAGAGCTGCCGTCAGGTTGAGACTTGTCCCTGGTTTGTGTGATTAACCCTATTAGGTGTCTGATGTCCTTGGCTTTAAAGGAACCTAGGAATGAAGGGCTGTTTCCAAAGCAGTGGATCCTGTTTTTCAAGGAAACAATCTACATTTCATTTCTTCTGAAGAATCAAAGGAAGATTTTAAGGTTCTACAGAAGCTGCAGAATAGCAGCTCCTCCCCCATAGGCACCTGATTTGCATACCAGCACTTTCCAGATGGGCAGAGGAATGCCAGGGAGAAGAGCATGCATCTCGGGAGAGCAGTTAAAGCTAGGGACAAAGTTATGCTGTGGCTGAGAGGCAGAAACAAGCCCTGCTGAAGGAACTGACCTCGCCTGCCAGCAGGAGATGGGTCACACGCAAGCGCGGTCTTGGGACGGTGTTGTGGCCGACTGCGCTTTAGGAGGAAAGGAAAATCTGTTTAGATTTCTGGAGGGCCAGGTTGTTTTTCCCCCTTGGTCGCTGGCATTCATCTTGGAAACCTGCATTCACCCTGTTTACTCTTACATGGAGACTTCCAGGTGGTAGTTTCCCCAGCACAGACACCTGTTGCGCCTTTAGAAATGCGGATCGGCTTGTGTGGAGGAGTCCTCCGGGTGGTTTTGTGCTAACTGGTACAAAATATGTCCTCTGCCACACGGACCCGCAGGGAGTCCCATAACGAGAGGGCACGGGTAGAGAAATTCCCCAGCAACTTGTGAAAACAGCATCCTGTGTGTTTACTGCTGGTTACCAACACGAGGCAAGGAATGTGTACATGAAACTCATTAGAAGGCTCTCTTCAGGCGAGACATGGTCGGGCTGTGGATTGCACCTCTTTGTTAGTAAGATAGGACTGAAAGGTACCACAAACAGAGGTTGCCATGGCCATGGAAACAAGCATATCCATTTCACATGCTGTGGTGGTATCGTCCGTGCCAATGACTGTGTTTCCTTCAGATGTGGGTGCCCGTCGTGATTATGACATTAATCTGGGAGTTTGGAGTAACTATGTTAACCATAAATGCCACTTTCAAATGGTAGGATGTACAAAGTAGTTTAACTAGTAAAAAGACAAATTATTTGTCTTTGAAAATATGAAGAATAGCTGCCAAATGAGAGCTTCATTCATTTGTTACAATTTACATGTGAAAAACCCCAAACACGCTGCAATTTGTTTACCTTCCCAAATACTTTAACAGTATGTCTAGTGGCACCAGTCAAGTGAGTAATTAAACCCCTTCCAGTTGTAATTACTGTCTGTCCTCAGTGAGGCTTAATCTTCTGCTCTGCACTTCAGTGAGGTGTTCACAATGAACTGCTGCGAGTGCTCGTTAGGTCCCTGCCTTGGGGAGTTCAGACAGGGGGTGTCTTAATTTCATTTAATCCCCCCTTAAAATCTAATAAACATTCTGTTAAAAAAAACCAACAACCCAAACCAATATCGAGCTTTGCAGATTCTCTTGTAACACTGTTTTTTGTGGGACCTTGCTACTCTCAACGTGAAGCACCACGTCCGTGCGAGATGGGTTCACGTAAAGCAGGGCAAGGTGTCTTACTTGTTCCAAACTCGAGGTGCTTGGTTTTCCATCCCTTGATCTCGCAGCTGGCTGCAGATTCTGCTCTGTGGTGACTTCAGTGGAAATGGATGTGCTTGTGTCAGGGTTCTGCTTGCTCAGTTTTCTCCCGCGTATGCGCCTGCTGGAAAACAAAGCTTTTAAAAGTGGGGTGTGAGTTTCTGAGGAATTATTTCTAAGCAAGCAAAAAAAACCCCAAACTAACAAACAAAAAACCTCTCACGGTGGCACCTGGGAAAAAAACCTCTGTAGTAATCAGGTTAGTAATATGTTGGACTAACCATTATTAGCAAATAACTGCTCATTACAGTTTGTCATGCGATGAATTCTCAGCCAGTTGCATATAATTCCTTTGCAAGTAACCTGCAATTCCAGTTGGTTGCATTTTGTACAGTAGATAAGAATATCAAGTCAAGATTTATTGCTACATTATATTAATTCCTTGTACAAAGAGGTGTTAGCTTAAATGCTTTAAAACCCCCCCAATCCATATGCATGTACTTCTTAACACAAGTATTCCCAGGTGTACCTGAGCTTTGGACAGCCTGTTCTGGTTGGAGATAATTCAGCTGCAGAGTTTCCTTTCTGTTTAAGGCTTTGGGAAGATCTGCTCTCTGGTTCCTAGTTAAGTATAGGCACCCTAGGAACACTGATTTTGGAGGAAAAAGAGTCTGACTGGGAGGAGCTGAGTGTTTATGGCTGAAGTTGCCACGGGAATTTTGCCACGATGACAACTTTCCTTTTTGTTCTTTGTCCTTATTGTGAAGCAGAAAACAAAATCAACTGTTCTGCCCTCCTGGGCTCGTCCTGCCCTCGTGTCACCCAGATCTTCCTGAGCCAGCTGCTCAACCAGGCCAAACAGGGTTAACTTTCCATCGGACTGTCCGCAGGCTGGCCAAGCAGGTGTTGCTCCCCTGAGGAGAGGGCAGCCTGCTGCAGGTAGATCAGCTGGAGCAGGTTGTGATGCCATGCTCCAGAACTGGCCCCTGGGTGATGATGCCCAGATGAAGAGCAGGGCCTTGCAGCCCCAGTCCTCACTCTGTTCTGTCCCTACCATGGCTGTAGGAAGACTTCAGCTTTAACTTGGACCCTCTTCAGCCCTTCCCGAGTTGCGGTCCTCTGTGCTCGTTGCACGTGGGCAGCTGAAGGGGAACAAAATGTGTTTGCAAACATTCTTAGTCAATACCTTTGTTCTCTTCTCTCCTAGAAGTGAAGAAGAAGGCTGGCTTTATCACTCCAGTGCCAGGAGGGGTAGGACCTATGACTGTTGCAATGCTTCTGAAGAACACTCTTATAGTTGCTAAGAAGCTCATTTACTAGAGTGAGCGGGCTGCCTCGGAAGAAGAATCCAGGTTATTCTATTTATTGAGACACAAACCATTTATCTTTTTTCTACAGAGATATTTATTTCTACATTGTATTTATTTTTTCATGTCAAGTATGCTAAACGTGACAGTTTACAAAATGTCCCAGTACTTTGTGTTACCTCCTACTGACTTCTTGTGAGCAAAAATGAACTGGAGAATGTAGCCTATGCAGATACGTTGTTGGTGGTCAGGAATGGGTGTGAAAATGAAGAACAAAGCATGAATTAAACACGTACCGGTGTCTCTGAGGATGGGGTGCAATGACCAAGGTCTTTTAGGCACTTGGGACCCTCAGTTTTGATCAAAGAGTATAAACCCAAGTTTCAACATGTTAGATAACTTTAAAAATATGGTTTCAGTTCTGAGGTCAGGAGTCTGGGTATAGCTTGATGCCTTGAAATATTTATTTATTTCCCCACACACACACTTAGAGATAGCAGCAGGAATCTTGAACCCGAGAGGAGTGAAAGAGTGCGATTTGGTTTCAGCTGCCAAACAGTAACGCTGACGTGGCAGCAAATGTTCAGTGCATGTTTTTAAACAGTCACACTTGAGTGCTGGTGAAATTCTGACCTCAGACATATGCAAGAGGTAGGTATGGATTAAGTATCTAGAATTCAGGCCAAAGCTATTTTCTTTCCACCTCTGGATTTGTTGGACAAAATGTTCTGTTGCCCACATCCCACAAAAAGTCCTGATGAGATGCCCGGTCTGGGTCTGACTTTGGTTGGGTAGAATGCAGTTAAAGCTCTTCTGTACCTACTTTCTTTATAACAGGTGGGGGGAGAAGAGGAAGAGGAAAGCAAAAGCTTATCCCTGATAAAATACGTGTTGGAATTTTAAGCCATTTAATTATTCTCTTACTTTCTGAAACTACACAAAGGGTTGGGTTTTTTTTTGTCCATGATGTAAGGCTCAGCCCTGGGAATCCTTGGCTGCTCTGTTTTGCTGCTTAGAGAGGACAGCACAGCAGACTAAGATGGGTATGTTTCAGCTCCGGGATGGATCTGGAATGGTCTCGTGCAGTATAAAAGTTGGAGTGGAGTTCCTCCTAAGATGCCAATTGGACTGAGCGCGTGTGAAGAGTCTGCCCCAGTTCTCACTGAAGTCAGCGGGCGCAGTTTGGACTTTTATCTTAATGCTTTTATCTCATTTGAGATACCTTTGATTTGTTTTCTTCAAAAGCCATAGATGCTTGCCAGTGGACTATAGATAACTTGAAAGGAGAAGGAAAAAAAACCCCAAGAGGCTGAATACTGTTGCCATTCAACAAAGAAATGTGCTTACTGTAATAAAAGAACCAAGATGGAGCATCACTTCTGTCCTGACTGGTCTTGTGATGGGCTTTCTGAGAGTGCTGCTTAACGCCGTGTTTACAGGAGAGCTGGAGAGGATGGTTACTGAACGAGTGGTGCCAGGAGTGCAGACAGCGCTGAAACGGAAGCGGTAGTGCCAGTGTGAGGAGATGGAGGTGCCTGTGCAGATGCTACGTAGAGTAATGAGCCCATCAGTGTCCAAGATGGAATAAAACTTGTTCACCATTAGTTCATCCTGGTGAAAAGTTTTAACACAGTTTTGGGGGTGGCTGTGTTACTGCTTTTTTGAATTGATGTGTTAAGAGTGAAGGCAAGGGAGGTCTCTTGCGTGTTCCGTCGTTACTCTTTTTTTGTCTGTTAAACACTGTTCCAGGTTCTGTTTGTTTTCTTGGATTTAACTATAATCACCTCTGCATTTGTTTATATTTTTTTTCCACAGAATAACAATTTGTGGTGTTTTGCTTACACCGCGTGACTGAGCCTGTCTCTTTCATGCCTTGCAAACAGTTTATTGTGCATCTTAAGCTTTTTCTCTCCTCACCTCTGGTGGATGGGTCAGCATTACACAAAAGGCAGCGAGACCGAGGTGTTGCTCAGCAGCATGCTATTTTCAGAGCTGCCAGACACATCGGTGAGAGTATTCTCCACTGGGAGAACCTCCAGAAGGAGCATCCAGAGGGAAGGGCCTATTAACCAACCCCAAAAGCATGCTCCTGTGCCAGAGCCGGTCAGGCCCCGCGGCGGACAGAGGCACGGCCTTACCCACCGAAGCCTTCTCACGGGCCTACCGCACCCAGCTGCGTTGCCTCATGACAAAGCCACCGCTCGGGTTCGAGCCGGATTAAGCTCCCATTGTGTAGACAGGTGTTGAAAGCAAGGCTCAGGAGATTTAGCCCCGCTCCGGACTGATAGCAGAGGTTATCCAGGCAGGCATAAGCACTCCGGTCGATCCGGGGAGCGCGCAAGCTGCTCTTGATTGGTGTGCAGGCATGTGGCAATTCAGGATGGCAAAGGAAGGGAAAAGCCTCATGGAATGCAGTCGGTGAGCAGAAGGCTTAATTAAAATGTGCCTGACTAGCTCGTGTTTCTCCCTGAACATCTGAAGTGGTTAGATTTGATCTACGGGTCACCGAGGAGAGCACAGCGTGGAGGGACGCCTTGAGCCGACCGGAATTGTTAGAACGTTTATCAGAAAGATTTGGGTTTTAAAATACAACAATTGTGAAATGTTTTTGTTGCTTGGAGCTCGCAGTTGAGAAAGTGAAAGTATCTGCTGGGGTGAAGCACGTAGCTCTCCCCTGGTGAGAGGCGGGTTGCTGATGTGTGTGCACACTGTTGAAACCGGGCCTTGCTGGAGATCTGCTCTAGTATGTCTGGCCACCTGAGCACCCTTCGCAGAGACCAGTCCTGCTCCTTCCAGGTNCTGCTCCTTCCAGGTGGCCTTTGAGTAAAGAAGCTGGCCGGCGTTTGGGGCTGCGGGGGGTGGCATAGTGTAGGACGTGTGTGTGACGGGGACGTCTCGGAGACCTACGCTTTCTGTCAAAAGTACGACTGTTCTCATGAGGCACACCCTCTCCTTGAGCAGGTGGAGATGGGCTTTGCGGCGGGTTCGG
>VWZY01011722.1:264216-281985 GCA_013399075.1 Chloroceryle aenea | reverse complement strand
CTCCGTGTCGTAAGATCCAAGCCTTGGTTGAACAACAGTTTGAAATAAGCGGTAGGGGTGGGAAGCATCCGAAGACGTTGCGAAGCAGAATTGCTTTGGCAATTGTAAACCCGGGTGAAATTAGAACCGATGGGGTGTAATTTTGTCTCTTGGAAAAGAAACTGCTTAAGCTGGTAAATAGGTGAAGCATTGTAGTACGTGTGTCCTAGGTTGCGTAAGCGACTGGGAGGAAGAGCAGAATGGGGATGTATTTGGGAAATTAGCAGACTGTACCTTGTTTCCCCACAATCATAATTATCTTGTGGGCAAAAGGAAGTTTGAGGCAAGAATGTTTTGTATGAAATGTTGTGGTGTCAGAATTGTTTAAGGGGGTAGGTGTTCGGGGTGAACTCGACCTCGGATAGATACACTGAGTTTTTCTGTTCCAGTAAGCATCTATTTGCATTACACAGCAATGGGGGCACTGAGTGAAGAGTCAGCTGCTGCAGTTTCATCCCTCAGCACGGACTTGTGGAATAATTGGACAAAAAACAACACTGAAGGTATTTAGCTTTTTTTTGTTCTCTTTGCCTCTATTAATCTGTCACTTAAAAACAAACAAACAAACCCAAACCATAAATACCCAGCAAGACCTATTATGATGATGGCTGCCCTAAAGCTCCCGGCACTGGGGTGCTGCTGAAGTCTGTGTGTGTTTTATCTGTGAGATGAGCTGCTTTCTTCACAGAGCCTTAGAAAACCACTCAGAAGAAATAGCTGCCACTCAGCTGGGTTTGCACAGCGCTGACCAGCTAGAGGATTGCTTGTCCAAAGGCAGTTACAATGTGAGGAAGATATTTTAAGGCTAATTGGGATGGATGAACTGTGTTTCTGATGGCTTTTGCTGTTGCTTTTAACAGATGCTTGGTTTCTGGCTGTCTTTGGTTTGAATCTTAAAGCACACAAGTGAGAGAACGCAGCCAGCACAAGTTTGAGTGATGTTTCTCATGGCTGTTAACTCAGGAGTTTCTTTCTTTGTTGCAGTTTTGCTCTTGGCTAGCGCAGCTCCCGCAGCCGTCTTCAGAGTGCTCGCTCTCTCTTTGCTTGCTCTTCCTTTCCTGACTGAAATGTGAACTCAAGCTCTTTACCTGCCAACGCTGAGAGCACAGCGCTGTGTTTATCCTGCAAGCCGCAGTCTTGATGTTACTTCAGGTGCTAGTGATGTCATTGCTTTCGAGAACTCGATGTGGAGCTGAGGTTTGGGCAGGTCAGTAAAGGAGGAAAGGATTTGAACTGTGATACTTACTAATGGCTTTGTACTTGAAAAAGAACGTAAACATGCAGAGAAACCATCTCCTGTTAATTGCAAGTCATCACAGGGTGTCTTACCAGGGTTTTTGAGCAGCTCCATTAGCTTTTTGTCTCTTTCCTAACAAGTCACATTGTTCTTTTTGTTTTGCCTGATTTGCCATAGCAGTGAAGTGTTGCCATCCCCATGTGTACTGTACATGTATGTGATGTAAAATATGCATAAGATACACATGTACCCCTTTGTGAAGTCAAGGTGATGCTGGGTTTTGACTGCAGTAGTCTGACTGATCAGCAGGGTGCTGTGGTCTGGTTTAGCAGATTCTTCTGGTGTTGCATACAGCAAACAGGAGCATAACAACATGGAAATGATCTCGTGACTCGTCACGCACGCTGCGTGTATTATTTCTAGAAAGCAGGGGTTAGGGGTCATGTTTTGAGAAGTAAGAGCCTTGTTTCTGGGGACGTGGCCACGTCTGCAACTGTCCCATGTCCTCTTGTGCTGTGTGTGGCTGCACGACTCAGCTGGAGATCGGTGTGTTCAGCTGAGGCAGAGTGTAAATTCACAAACCTGCAAGCACACGTACTTAAAGGTATATATATATTGGTGGACCTTTTACTAAGCCACTGAAAAGTTAGTGAACAGCATTTCCAGAGAGAAGATTGACAAGTAATGCTTAGTCATCAAAGAACCTGCCTGTTTCCCTGGAATAATTCTTGTAACTCCTATTCTTGCACAAGTGAAGTTGATAGTAGGGTTTGTAACTAAGGTACAGTAATACTGGATCCTGAGAAAATGAATTCCTGGTTCAGTGTCACTGGAGGAACTGGCCATTTCTCCTGTGGAGGAAGAAGGGAATGGAGGAGATGCCTGTCTGGGGTCTGGCACAGCAGGGATAAAGAACTTCCGAGGCTGAACAGGAGCCTGTGTAGCAAAATGGGCAGCTAGGAGCAGGGAAGGGCTTGGCTTCACTGGGTGGGGGGAGATTCCTTCATTGCCAGGAGCTGCTGCTTCCCCTCAGTCTCTAAGGGACTGCAGTTCCCTTACTGACCTGAACCTGGGGCTGACCTGTTCCCTCCCTCCCTCCTGTTCCCAGCTGTCCTGTCCCTGCCTGATGCAGCATGCTTGAAGGCTGAGCTGTCCTGGTCTTGGTGGCTGACTTTCTGTTGCCAGTCTGTCAGCTTTGGCTTGCCCAGGCTTCCAAATACCTGCAGTTCTGATTTCAAGTCAGATCTTGCCAAGTATATCTGTCGGAGTGACTCAGTTGCAGGCAACTGTCAAGTGCTTACACAGCATGCTTTGCTTTCCTCACGTGACATGAAAGGGCACATGGACGTGTGTTTATTCAACAGCTGCTTTAGTATCTAGGTGGGTAATATGATACGAATTGGCCCAATGTTCTGGGATGGGTCAGAAAATCATTCTTTTGTTCTTTCAGAGGTAACAGATACTTTTGCACTGTCAGAATAATTAGCACTTGGAATGTTTTTGTGTACCTTTAAGAGGTGATCTTGCAACCACAGTGGACAAAGCCCTTGCTCCTGACAGCGAGGGAGGAACCTGGTGTTGTTTGCCTGTCGCCTGCACAGCGAGGTGTTCCTGTCAAACGCTTTCTAGGCAGGCTCCTGCTCTAGGCTGACCTTTGTTTCTGGTGACAGTACAAACAGCACTCGGCACTCGGGGGAGACCTCAGGGAAGAGGTTTCTGTGCAGGGAGGTTTCTCCCGGCCGCTGGCAGATGGGAGGCTGCCACCTCTCGGCAGCAGTGGGGTGAAAGAAGGCATGTTGTGGCTGTGTGGGTCCAGCTGGTGGAAGTTTGAGGAGAGGTGCTTGGCTATTTCACGCCTCTGGTGTGTCGATTTGTTCCTCCTTCAGTATTATTTTTGCCCTGTATGGCAGAGATAGAAGCGAAACACCAAACGTGCAGGAGGAGAGGCTCAGGGGGAGTGTGAATGTTTTCTGAAACATCCCTGCAGAGCTTCAGTAGCCGGTCTGCAGGTACATTAGGCTGAAGTGAAGATGGGCTTCTGCAGGTCTCCAGCCTCTGGGGTCTCCTTGGCATGCTGAGTTCTGCAGCTGCATCCGCCACGTGCTTTGTTTCCACTCTGCTTTTCCCAGTGCTGAGCATCGTATGCTCCTCCTGGGCAGAAAGCAGTGCCACTGTCTCTTCTTCCTGAAATCTGCCCTTTCTTAAGCTGCTCTCCTCCTCCCAGCTGTCCCTCCAGGGCCTGGCCCTGCGTTGTCTGCACTCTCGGCCAACAAGCCCTTGGAGCTTGTCCGCAGCACTTCCAGAGCCAGCCAGAAAAGAGCCAGAGCTTGATCCTAGAGCTTGTGTGCAGCCAGCACCAGCTCCTTCCCGTGCAGCGTGTGGGTTTGTCTGCCCTGCACAGGCCTTCCTAGAGCAGGGATCCCATTCTGGTGCCAGAGAGATGGGGCTGACCTAGAGATGGTAGCGCAGAGCTCGCTGCTGGCTGATGATGCTGGCCCTGAGCATCGAGACAGGGCCTCGGTCTCGGTGCGTCCTTCCCTCTGTAAGTGCTGTCACTTGGCTGTTAGGCCAAAGCTGTAGGGTTTTCTGGCTTCTAGCACTGTTTCTAGCTTTAGGTTGGCCTTCTCCGCCACGTGAAGAGAAACTTGTGATTTTTTCCTTACAAGAGTGGGAAAGATGCCCCTTTGTCAGCCCAGAGAAGGTCATTTTCAATCAAGATGTGTACTTTCTGCCTCTACAGCCTTTCCTGGGAGAATGTAGGAAACCAACATACTCTTTTTGAAGCAGAGTTGAATTATTACTTGTTCTCTCTAAGTGTCTTGGTAAGCTGGAAGTCTGATGAGTTTTCAAGGGTGCTATTTTCAAAGTGGTGGTGTTTGATCTGAGCAAGAGTGATAGCATCACACCCCTGAGGTGTCCAGACCTCATGATTCACAGCTGAACTTGGGGATTGCTCTAACACGCGGGCGTAGAGCAGAACAGCTCTTTACCATCACTTGTCATGTCTCTGATGAAGCTTCAGAAAAGGTGAAGAAAAAAATGACTTAGTTGAGTACGCAGGGGGGATTTCTGCCATTAAAAGATTCAAACTGGAATTTGGCCAGAAATTTAGGCGGTTGATGGCGTTACTCCTGAAGAACGTGCAGTGGGATCTTGAGCTGCACCCAGGAGGCTAGAGACTCATGCCTTGGACAGTGTAGCATCAGTGTAGCATCTCCAGACCTTGATTCAGCACTTAGTCAGAAAGGAGGGCTTCTGCTCGCTGTACCAGTCTTTAGTCACTCTGAGCAGGCCTCATCACCTTCCTGCATGAGGTTTTCTTTGTGGTCATAGCTGAAAGCTGGTGTTGACATAAGCTCGGTTAGGAAATCACCTTCAGCTGTCACTAAAACAGTCCCCTGAAAGAGCAAAGCATTACCTGGACACCCCACCCCACCAGCGATTCCCGTAACTGGGTAGAGAGACCAGTTCAGATCTTGTGTGGATGGGGAAGCTTTAGAGCTTTCTCTTGCCTTGCTGCACCCCTGCTCCTGTGTCGCGGCTGGATGCACTCACTGCTCCTGGGCTCAGGGAGTCTTCTCTCCGTGTGTGATGGATAGAAGAGCCCCAAGAACAGTTTTGACTTCTCCTTCACTCCCATTCGAGGTAGTCATTTGCTGTGCTCTGCAAGCAGAAGCTTGCTTACTGACCTGGGTGCGTGTGATTTTGCACGAGTTCAGAAACTTCCCCGTCACGGACCGTGCTTTTGGATGGGAAGAACCACCTGGGTGGTCTTGGGTGCTTACAAGGATAAGTGGACACTCTGCTGACGTTAGACCATGGGGGAGGGATGGAGGGAGTGATCCCACCGTTCATCACTCACTCAGAGCTGCAGACTGGCAGGCAGGAGCCTTAGAAAAGCAAGAGTTTGTCCTGTGGTGGGGAAAAGAAAGAAGGAATTAATTCAGGAAGCAGGATTAATTCAGGCTGGGGAGCATACCCCATGGTCATTTCCATACGTGCTTCTCAAGAGCAGGCAGTGTGTTTATGGTTTGTTCTTTCTCTAAAGCTGTGCTGGAATGTCTTTGAAGCTTGTTGTGCTTAGCAGTGTTTGAATCTGCTCGCGAGACCCATCGCAGTGTATTATGTGTCTTCTGCAGGCAATGTCTGTTCAACCTGAGGTGTGAAAATACATTCAAATGAGTCTTTTTTTCCCCAAAATATAACGTGACTTTTTCCTCTTTCACAGCAGACTACACAGAGCAGCCAAAGCTCCTGAAGCTCATGCAGACCTGTCTGGAAGAACACCACAGCTATTGTATCAACGGGCTCTGCGCTTTCCACAGCGAACTGAGGAAGCCCATATGCAAGTAAAGAATACTGCTTATAAGTATCCTCCTTAGACACCAAGAACAGCAGTGTTGTTTCTTTGTCTGCTGAGCATTCCTGACGTGACTAATTTTCAGCAGAAGGCAGCTTTCCAGTGCCAGTCGAGTGTTAGCAGGTTCAGCCCAGGCCTGAGTGCCCGTCAGCGGGCAATAGCGCTGTGCTAGTGTAATACTGAGGAAGGGAGAGGGAAAATTCACAGCTTTCTAGGTCACTGCCATGATGGCAGCTCAAATCACAACAGGTTCTAGAGGGATAAGCACATTTTCACAGCGGGCACTGTGAAGGGGTTAGGATCTTCCCAAGTATCACCTGCAACTCCCCTACTCCCCAGCTGCTTAGACCTCAGTCAGGACTAGAGTGTCCTTAGAATTTTCTGGGGTCCGTACCGGGCAGCTTTGGCCTTTGGAGACATTGTAGAAGCTACGGATCATCAGAGCACCGTGCCCTTCATCCACACCCTCTGCGATGAGGGAATGTTTAGGCCGTGTTTGCTGCTGTGACTGCAGTACTCAAGCTAGCTTTAAACTAGACAGACTGGGGCAACTGGTAGTCTTGGTGGTGTGAATAGGCCTGACTGAGCATCAGGCTCAGCCCATCCTCCTTTAGGCTTGTTCTAAATTGTTTAAAACTGATGAAAACTAACATGTTTCTGAAATACAGTGCTTAAGAAGTTCGGAGTAATTTTTGTGTGATGTATATATATATTTTTTTTTCTTTTGTTAGGTGCCTGGCAGGTTATAATGGAGAGAGATGTGAACATTTAACACTAAATTCGTACGCACACAATTCTTACGAGCGCTACATCGCCGTGGGAATTGGCGTGGGAATCCTGACAAGTGGGATACTTGCTCTCATCTACTGCTACGTAAGAAAGAGGTACGGGAGACACGTAACCTTCAGATCGCGTTCAGCGGGATTCCAGCGGGCAGGAGGATGCTGTGCATGGGGTTTGGAGGGCACTGGGAGTGCCTGCTCTTGAGCTGCTCTTACATGAGCTGCCCCTCCATAGCACTGCCTTCCCAGCTGGTGTGGCTGTCTGAAACACCCGTGTCCTTGGGGCTGCCTAAGGAGCGAGGCAAGCGGATTTGGCTTCTGTTCGGACCGCCGTGGTTTCAGATGGGACTGATTGAAATCACTTGGTGTTGTCCCGTTTTAGATGCCGGAAGTTGAAATCGCCCTACAAAGTCTGCGTGGGCGAGACGGCGTTGTGAAGAGCCGGCGTTGGGACACTTAGCAGTTAGCCTGTGAACCAGAGGAAGTTCTGCTGGGAAGGCCACCCCGCGCCCTCTGGCAGGTACCCCAGCCTCGCTCGGGAGACGCAGTGAAGGGCACGACAGTGCAAGGACATAAAAGGAACTCCTGCAGAACTGATGGGCTCCGTTCACTTCCTCTTGGCAGTAAAGGTTGCCAGAGGAGCAGGTCCGAGCAGCTAAGGATACTTGCAGCCCTCTCCAGGCTCTCCTGTGCTGGTATTTGCTGAGCAGAGGACTGGTTGATTTTAGCTGTTTTCAGTCATTTCAAGCCCTAGTACAGTGTTCTCCCCTGCTCTTTTCTGTGTTGTTTTGTTCTGTTTGTTTTTAGGTTTGGTTGGTCTGTTTGTTTGTTTTCCTGGTTATTTTCATTTGTTTGTTTTTCTTCCTCCTTTTCCTCCTCTGGAGGAAAAGTACAACCCGTCTCACAGTGGAGTTGTGTTCTGAACGTCATGTGCTGACCAGAAACCATTTGGGTTCTGATTTCAGTGTCTGCTGCTTGTGTGTGTGGATAAAGAGCCCTCTTCCAACCCAGCACTTACCTTCAGTGTGCCAAAAGTCTAGGCTTCTGTTGCCACGAAGGACAAACCCATGAAATGCAAAAAAAAAAAGACTGAGCAAAAGGGATGGTCTCCAAAGCTGACTTAAAATTAGGATTAGGGAGTAAGCAACCCTTGCAGAATTAGATCAAGACACATCTGGGCATGGCAAGTTATTAGTATTGCCATAAGCCAAAGAGTTGGACGTCTTCCTCGGCACGGAGAGCGCTCATGACACAGAACTCTGCTCTTCCCCAGCATCACGGAGCCGCTCGTCAGATTCGCAGACCTTCGGGCAGAGCATTGCCTTGCTGCCCTCTGGTTTCAGCACGGAACTTCAGTTGCTGGAGAAGCTGGAATTCTGTTGTGAACCTCCAGTATAGCTTTGCCCAGGGAACGGACTCGGTTCTGTTCTCGCGTTGTATGCGCAATGCGACCGCTCAAATAAGAAAGGAATGCCTGTGGGGATTTTGTTCCACCCTGGTTACGCATCTGACGATTGTTTTTCTTCATCTTGTCTGCGAAGATTCACAAAGGTGAAAAGATGCTGTTTGAGGAGAAGGGAAGGGAACTGCTTCTGAAGACCGTGGCACTACCTGTGGCTTCTTACCGACGCTTGGAGTGTTCGCAAGGGCTGATGAGACCGGAGATGGCTCTGAGGTTTTCATTTCAGCTGTTGCACCTTGTAGATGCACCTCTGATGATACAGGCTCCTAAATTTAGGTGCCCTGCTTGAAAGCTCAGTTTCTTTGTTATGTGAGGTGATTTTTACCACGGGATGCATGTTGCTTGTTGAAAAAACCCTGTGTATCTGTGAGACTACACTGGTAATGCTGAAATGCCTATGAAAGACTGGGGTGTGCAAGGGTAAATGTACATCTGGTGCTCGAGTGCTTGGAAGTTCAGTGGTCTTCTCCCACAGGGGGATCCTGGTCAGTAGCTGAGCTATTGTGGCTCTGCATTTGATGCCAATAAATAAAACAACACATCACACACTGTTTGGTTGCAGTCCCCAAGCAACAGACTGGAGCGTGCGACACACAGAAAGGATGGTTGGTGAGGAGCTGGATGTAGACAGACACCAGCCCTTTCCTCTGCATGTTTTAGAAGAGGCACTCAGCCAATTTTCCAGTTCTCAGCCTTTTTGCTTTCTTCATCTCAAGTCACATCTTCAGATCTCTGCATTGTTTGCTCATTTCCATTCTTCTGACCTTTTCTTGGTATGCAGTGAGAGGCAGCTTCTGCTCTTCACCATTTTTGCATCCACTCTCAGTATCTGCCCTCATGTTTTCTGGGGTGAGGGAGAGATGAGATGTGAATTATTATCTGTGCATCCACACACGGACACACAGGAAAACACAGCTGAGAGGTCTTGCTCATCCATCTTGGAGAAAAGTTTAGAGCTAGATACAGGCCCAAGGATGAAAAGCCTCCACACTTTTGTCACGTGGGTGACTCTCCCTCCTCCGCAGTGAGTTATCTCTTCCGGCATGCGCACTGCACGCGTTGCATCCTCTTCTAGAGGACCAACCCTTCTGCATCACAGGGGCTGTGTCTTGGAGCAGTTGTTAAAGGAGCTCTAAGGGCAGGCGTCTGAACAACTGGACCTTCCCTCGCCCAAAGAAAGCTGTTGGGGAAAGATGGATTTTCTTTGGTTGTAACCAACTCTATGGCCTCTTACTGACTTTTGTTGACACCTTTTACATAGCAGTGGCTGAGCAGGTGCCTTGCAACGTGTGCAAGTGCTTCTTCAGCAGTGTTTACTCATTGCAGTGAGACCCTCTGTACCTACAGAAACACACGCTGTCTTCCTTTTCAGTGTCTCACTTAAATGTAACTGGAAAGGAAGCTTTATTTCAAGGCTGTGATTTTGCAGAAGTCTAAGTAGTGAAAGACTTTCTCTAGTTTGCTTTCTGGTCAAAGGCAGGTTTGGAAGAGCTGCCAGTGGAAGTTTGCTGGTTTTTTTTTGCTGTGAGTGGAAGAAAAACTCGAGAGTGTAACAGCAGATGAGTCTGTGCCATGTTCAATGAGCCATGGCATAATGGCAGGAGGAGACTAAAAAGGCAAAGAGGAAGATGGGAAGAAGGAAGGAAAAGGTGGTCTTTGCTTTCTTTGAGTTGTCTTTCTCCAAGCGGTATCGAGGCGTCCAGAAATGAGTTCCTCAGCACCTGGGTGCTGCACACCCTTCGTGCTGAAGCTCAACCCCTTGGAGCAGGCCACCAGCTGCTTAGACATCCAAGGCTGGTGGCACCAAATCAGATGACAGCTTCCTCCATCAGCCAGCAGTGTTTACAGGCTGCAGCCCGAGCGGGAGAAGAGTGTTGTCAGTGCAGTTTTAAGGGATTTCATCAGGGCTGAGCCGTGTTTGAGGCCTCGCTGCGTGGATGAATCACGCTGCTGTTTGATGCAGTGACCCAGCTGAGGAAGGCTGTGTTGCCTCAGCTTCGTGGAGTCAGCTGTGTGCAGCCCTGCCTTGATAGTGACAGATGCTACCTGGCTAGTGTGGTGTGTTGCTGCTTGCAGTGCTGAATTTCCTGCAGAACTGGCCTGTCGGAGAACGAGGATCGTCTTTCCTGGCTCGTTTATCAGGCTCAGACTCCTTCTGTAATGGCATAATTAACAGTCGTAAGCTTCTGCTTCCGATTAGCCACACGTGCCAAAATCTGTCGTTTCAAGAGGAGACCCTGGGTTTGGGTGGCTTTTAGGCAGCCTTGTGTCAGCTTGGTCGGGGCACCAGCTCAGCAGGGCCACCAGAGAGATGCTAAAGACCGGGACCTGCCTTTACAAAGGACAGAGCTCTTGCCCTGTGTAAGATCCTGGCTGGTGGAACCTCACTGGCTTTTCCTGCAGCACATATCTCAAGCCTAGTTGCCCTTAAGCGACCCATCCCTCTGCCTGCTGTGCTGGCATCTGCAGTCACCGTGCAGGTGTCCTCTTGGCTGTGATGTGAACACCTCCCCTGAATTTGACACCCATTTTCTGTGGAGGTATGTGGGTGGCCTGCAGTTTACCCAGTGAGGTCTCTTTAAAATGGTGAGCTGGAAGCCCATGGGAAAAGCCACATCCATTCAAAATGCTGCTTTAAGTCTTGGGAGGAAGCATAAGGAGGTGTATCGATGGCTAACGTGCAGAGTACGCAGTGTCCCCATCCTGCCTGCCTGAGAGGGTGCACCGCTGATTAACAGCGGCGACCGGGATGGCCCATGGCTGATTCAGCAACCTGAGCTGCCAGGGCACAGGAGCAGCCAGGCTGCTGGTCCTTCCAGGCTGATAGCCAGCGGCTGCAGATGGTTCCAGAGGCTCCCCAAGAAGCTCTTAGAGGTCTGGTGGCAGGTAGGTAGAAGCCAGTCCTCGCTCAGAGGAGGCTTTCCCTTATTCTTGGTACCCAAGAGCATAAGTTTAACCAAGTTGGCATAATAACACAGCGAGGTTTCTGGTCCTTCCCATTTATGCTGACAACCCAGCTTCTCCTAGTGCACTTTAATTGTGGGTAACTGATTTGTGCTCCTGTGGCTAGCACGAGGCTAATTGGCAGGGGGTCTGAGTGCAGGTACTGGCTTGTGTCCTCAGAACTAGCTGGGAAACTGGTTACTGGCTAGTAACTCTGGGCTTGATGCAAAAAAACCCCAACCCAAAACAAATCCCTCCCCTAAAATATATTAAAAAAGCAGCCCCCCAAACCCACATGTCACTTGGCAAAATTTTTTGCCATTCTTTACACCCAGTTTACGTGTTGTGTCATTTCTGGTCCATCCCAGGAAGATAAGGCTAATTTAGCAAAACAACTGGTTAAATAGCTAAGTTCAGAGTGCCTCCCATGACCCCTGAGGCTTGCAGTCCTCGGTGGATTTGTCTTCTGAGCATCCCTGTAGGGCAAGGAGTTGCTCTGGGCATGATGTGCTGTGGAGAGCTAAGGAGGAGGGGTTAAAATCACGTGAGGGAGAGGTATCAGACTTTTCCAGCCTGCTCATGGTGCTGGAGCAGATGGATCCTGGAGTTGTTTCAGGAAGTGGTTCTCTGGTAGATTGACAACACACTAGCAGCACTGAGGGGGAAGGCAGAGCTCAGTCTGGGTGATGAGGATGTTTGGCAGCAAACAGCAAGGGTTTCTTTAGAATATTAATTTGAACTCTGGTATGACTTGAGTGCTGTTTTTTTGGTCTTTGAGTTCCCACTTCTGGAGCTATTCAGAGAAGTATCATGACTAAAAGCAAGTGTTTGAAATAGGTTCATTTGCACAGTGCAGATAAATAATGTGAAGGCTGTGCTCAGTCAGCTCCAGCCCATCGGAGGCAGGGTCTCCAACAGCTCCGCTTGTTTCCGGAGCTCCTGGCATGGAACCCAACAGCTGCCTGGCAGTGGGGCAGCTGCTGGACCTGGCCTCAAGAAAAGCAGGCACGGAAAGTGAGAAGTGGGGACAGGCTTACATTTTAAAGTGTCAGTTGGGTGGCTCGAAGGTACCGGTGAACAACGTGACCTGCCAGTTGAGAGCCTAAAGTGCTGCCTGTGCTGCTCGGCGCCCTGGGGCCCCTCTGCATTGCAGAGCTGTGATGAGAGCGGCAGTGATGCGTGGCCGCTCCTTGATGCCGTGCTCTTAGCCTTGCTCTGCGGAGGGAAACGCCTGTAGAGGTCCCTATTGTGCTATAAATCCAGGAAATCATCTGGGACTCCTTTGCTACCCAGCTAAACAAACAAAGAAGTGCAGGTACTTATTAAAAGCTCAGTGTAAGTCGTCATTAATTATCATGACAGCAATAAAATCTTGTACTGTGACTAGACGTGGGGCTGCTCCTACTCTCGCTGAATTGGATGGGAGCAAGAGCAGGCTCAGCAGCCCTTAGCAAGCTGAGGGAGGTGTGACAGCGCGGCCGACACCGGCAGTGTGTGCAGAAGAGGAAAAGGGTGGTTGTGCTGGTTTTGGGAGCACACCAGGCCCCTTGTGCTAGTCGCTGTGCTGATGGGAAGAGCACGTTCCCACCTGGCTGCTGGGCTAGAGCCTGGGGCAAAGTCTCACTGACAAATTAGGGTAAAAACTTTTAAATGCTCCTTTTCTGGAGAGCTTGTGCTGAGCTGAATGTGAGAGTCGAGGCATGTCTTGCATAGCCATTCTGGAGCAGTTTTTCACCCAATGGTTTGGGTTTTTTGCCCTGTTGTGGAAATAACCTGCAAAACTGAGCTGTAGCTCTGCGCTCAGTTTTGCAACTCGTAAGGTCAGAGGTATCCAGATGTGAGGTTTTGATTCCACATCTAGCACCGAGTCACTTAAATGCTAATTTCTAATATAATTTAATGTTGAATTGATCTGGTGATCGTTGGCAGGAGCAAGTTTCCTTGTAAAGATTCATTTGTGAAATGCCAGAGCCCTTCCTCCTGTCTTCCACGGCAAGACGGGCGTGCGAAGATGCCTCTCCATAGCTCCATCTGACAGGTAGCGCAGCCGGCGTTGAGACACGAGAGGACGGGGCCGTGCTTTGCAGGAGCATCTGACTAACCCGGGCAAAGCTAATTTGTTTGACATCATTTCTGTACGTAAGACTCAGTCTGTTTGCATCCCATTGTTATGGCAAATCCCATGATGAACTGCATTTTATTGACTTCTGGCGGCCGTTTGACAGAGCCCGGCAGCAGATTTGACTATGAGCACTGTTCCAGGAAGCTCTCTTAATAGAGACTAATTCCCAGGGTAGAGGTTGCGGGGCAACGGATGGGCCTCGCAGGCAGCTGCCACAGCTTTACCTAACTGGGAGGGCCTGGGCGCTGTCGGCGCCGGGCAGCCCAGCAGCCACCCATTGGGTGGGTGAAGCCGGCCGAGGTGAGTCAGTGGCAGCAGGGACAGCGAGGGGGGCACCTCCAGCTGCAGGCCAGGCCCTGTAGCCAGCACGTGCAGTTTTCAGCTGCTGGTTTTGTGCCTTTTTCCCCCTTTTCAAGGCTGCAGCTGCGTGTGCGGATGTGTGTTTGTTGGAGGGATGCTCTTCAGGAAGAGAAACATAAGGAGGCCCCCCAGGTGGCCTTAGTGGTGTCTGTGGGTTTGGAAACTGGACATCTAAAGTGTTGCCTCTTTGAGTAGAGATTTTCTAGCTCTGGCATGATACTTGGTGGACCCGGGCTGCTGAATCTACCTTGTGTCTCTAGCCCTGCAAGCACCGAAGCTTGGCAAGTGGCATTAATCATCCTTGCAGAGGAGGGAGAGGAGCTGCTGGGAAGGCAGGTGCTGCAGCTGGGCACCTGAGCGGGACATCGTGTCTGCCCTGTCGAGGTGAACAGGGCTTGGGTGTGCGTTGGTCCCGATCTCGGCCGTGCCGGTGTTGGCAGCGATGGTGCTGAGCCGGGTGTGTGGAGGATTCCCCTTGCCCAGGAGAATGCAGGTCTGGAAGGACAGCTGCTGCCCTCACAGCAGGGCCCTTTCAAGGTGTCCGGCTTTACCGGAGTGAAACGCAGGCACGAATCCCGAGGAGCTGAAAGGCAGGGAATTCCAACTGCCCTTTCCCCTTGCCTTGTTAATAGTTCTCTTGACTTTTTTGGTGGCACGTTCATGGCTCCTCATGTGTAAATTCATTTGAAAATTCTTTTCCCTTGGGCACTTCTTAGCCATCTCCTGAATTCCTTCCTCTGTCACTACTTTTTCCATCAAGATTACAGCTGCAAAAAAATGTTCTCTATGGGCTAGGTGCTCTCCTGTGCATGAAAAATGCGTGCAGGAGCCAAAAAACACCAGGAGTTTCTTCCTGGTTGTTCCCAGGGAGAACAGGGAGTGACGCAGGCAGAGGACAAGACCTTAGACTGACACACGTGTGCTCGGAGACCTGCACAGAAGTGGCTCTGACCTCAGCAGAACAATAAGGAGTACGACTGAGTTTTGTGGCCCCTCCCTGACCCTTTCCTCCCGGTCCAGCGTGCTGCTTTCCAGGTTTGTCTGTCCTGGCTTATCCAACACAGGTGTCCCAAGAGAAGGAGCCTCTATGCAGAAGGGCATCGCTTAGGTGTACTCTGTCTGGAGACTGGCCCCTCGACCGGGGCACATGGCAGAGCTGCAAAGGGGCATTTCAGCCTGGCTCTGAGCTCCAGCAAGGGCTGGGCTGCACCCCAGTTTGAGCTCCTCAGCTCTTGTGGCAGAGGGAAGGTACCCCTGGGTGGGGTTACCACTGTAAACTTGTCCAGTGTCCTCTCATAGTTCGGGTGCCATATTCAGGCTGCAGCCCGGAAGGTGTTTTAAGGGGTATTGATGATTCCAGGGGGGGTTAGTTTGATTGGGTTTTTTAATCCATTCAGTATTTGTCAGATGTTGCAGCTGAATGCCTCCACTGAAGGCTTTTCGAGAGAATTAATCCTGAAGTCGGGATCTGTGATTCTCCCACTTAGCTCTGGCCTAACTCCAGGCCCTGCTGCAGGCTCCAGCTGTTGAGTTCAGTGGACGTGCAGTTCAGTTAGGCCACCTGCACCATCTGAGTCCTCGGGGATTTTGGAGCTTCTGGCTTTTGGGCACCACTGGATTCTTAAAAGTTCCCATTTCTCTGAGGTGTTTTCTTTAGTAAGAAGCGCTGTGCTGTGCAAGAAGAGCAAGGGAAGAGAGACGAGTGACATGCTCTTCAGTAACCAGCTTCCAAATGTAAGTGTGCTTTGAATGTTATTAGTAGGTTAACAATCCTGGGTGGAGGAGAAAACTTGGGGGAACTTGGCTGTACCTGGGCGTAGTTTGGATGGAGCCTGCTGAAATCCCGAGCACTTACATTGTCAGATGTTGACAGCGGTGCCCTGTGTGCACGGTGGAAAAACCTCTGACTTGATGTGCATAGCTGTGCTGATGCCGAGCCGAGGCGATGCCTTAGATCTGTCTGGTAACGTTGCACAGCAAGCTGGTCTTTATTCCTCATGCACGTGCACAATTGCACGTTCTGCGCAAAATTCAGCCCGGGCCTTTCCGCACATTAAATTCCCCCAGGGTTTACTGTCCTATGCAGAATGCAGATAATAGAAATAATACCAAATTACAGTTCCATGTGGTTTTACTCAAGTCACTGCCAGAGAAATCCAAGGGAAGATCTCCACATACCACGAGGAGCTGGGTGGTGCGGAAGCAGCTTGTGTCTGTTTTAGGAGAGCTGTTGCCAATAGCTACAGGGGTGTCACGGGGGTGCAAGTGTTGTAGTTCATGGGTGCTGGGTAAACCAACACTTAGTCCTTAAGTAACACTTTGTATCCGTGGATGGAAACCAGTCTCGCCCTCGGCGTGCGCTGTGGGAAGCGGGCGGCGCTGAAATTACACGGAGACTGCCCTGGCCCATCACGCTCTGAGCCGAGGCTTCTCCATCTCTTGCTCTTGCTGCTTGCCTCCTTCAGCCCTGCCATCCATAAACAACTGGGGGGAGTTTCGGGTGTTACTAGTTGTATTAAAGCGGGTTTAGAAATGTTTTGCCTCTCTGGAGCTTTCATAACGAATACTAATAGAGGCTCTTGGCAGGAGCGGTAAAGCAAATTGCTCCCACCCTCTGTCAGCATGCGGTGAGCAGTGTCTGTCCCAGCAGCCACGTGACTGAAAGTCTGAACACGGCACAGCACCTGGTAAGCTGGGAATGCCCTTGTGAAACAACCTGGCCTCTGTGTCCAGCGCAGGAGCACCAGCCTCTCCTCTGCCACCATCATTTTTGGCCACCATCTGCCAGCTCCCCATTTTTGAGCTCATGGGGCATATCCGGGTTACTTCGAAGCCTTAATTTCCTTTGTTTCTGAGGGCTTGCAACAGACTTTCAGGCACTATTAAACAGAGGCATTTGTGTTTTATCTGCCTACCTGATAAGGGGAAGGTAAGCGATTTTTATGCTTTAAATGCCTCTCATATCTCCTCAAGGGCATTTAGTTATCTCATTCCTTAGCTGTAGATAGACTTGCAGTTTCCTCCTGTTTTATCTGCAAAGCAATCTGAGGCCCAGCTGAGTTCACAGTGCAGTGTACAGCTGTTTACCGTAGAACAAGTGGCGTCAGGAGCTCCCACCACCGCCTTTTCCTCATTGTTTTCAGTTCTAGAAGAAGTTGGGGGTGGTTTCGTGTACAGCGAGCACCTTTCCAGGCGCGGTGGGAACGATGGGTTAGAGGTGTGAAGAAACAGGCCCGACGCTTCCCACTGCTGGTGGCAGCAGGAATGGCACCAGAGCATCTCGGCCCCGAGCCTGGGTACAGCCAAGGTGGCTCTGGCAGACCCAGCAAAGGCTGCTCTCAGTGGCTCAGAGCGTGTCAGGAGCTGTCTCTCACCCAAGTGACTGGCATAGGAGGAGAGGAGAAGAAAATGGAATCTTGTCTAAGAAGGTTTTGGTGAGTCTGCCCTTGCTGAGGTTGTTCTGGGAATCAGGCAGAAATGAGACAAGCTCTAGTTTGTTCTTGCTTGTGACACAGCACATGACTCATGTCCTTCCTACCAAAGTCTGCGGCCGCTGTGTGTGTGGGGAGGAGGAGATGCGGGTCATAAATCGTTGGAAAGCTTACCTGGGTCTCCCTGGAGTTCTGTGCGGGATGAACAAGACTTGTGACTTCGGTGCCTTTTTCTGATGGTTACTGAGGGTGGCTGGGAAGTGAAAAATCATGGCAAGACCACCAAGTGCCAGTGTGTCTTTTGCGCCAGGCAGCCTTGGCTTTACGCGCTGCCGTTCTGCCCAGTCACCGTCCAGGAGCATCATCGGGCAAAGCAGCCAAGGAGGGTGCAGGCTGCAGGGGATTGGACCTGGGAGATGGGATGAGGTGCGGGGGATGAGCTGGGGAATACAACACAGCCGTGGTTGAGGGACAGAGGCATAGCTAAGGGGCTGTCATGGCCCTTCTAAAGAGGCCAGGGTGGTAAGCTGTGCCCTCTCTACCTTCAGAGCTATCTTTAGTGAGGACAGTAAGCTGGATGGGCTCGGATATGCAGCGTTTACTGCAGTGCACAGCCTCCCTGAGTGTCTCTGTCTGGAAGGTAACATCTTGGATGGGAGGCTCTATGTGTTTTCTGGTCAAGGGTACCACAAGGATAGGGATGAGGGAGCTGAGGGAAGCCAGCTTGACTCGGAGAAGCTGGGGGGACAATGATAGTCCACAGGGACAGTGTTAGGACCTGCGTAACGTGCAGACCCCAGGGGTTTGGTAAGAAATAGGTCTGAATGTCGAAGNTGGACCTGGGAGATGGGATGAGATGCGGGGAATGAGCTGGGGAATACAACACATCGTGGTTGAGGGACAGAGGCATAGCTAAGGGGCTGTCATGGCCCTTCTAAAGAGGCCAGGGTGGTAAGCTGTGCCCTCTCTACCTTCAGAGCTATCTTTAGTGAGGACAGTAAGCTGGACGGGCTCGGGTAGTACAAAGATAGGG
>VWZY01011722.1:239183-253768 GCA_013399075.1 Chloroceryle aenea | reverse complement strand
TACTCTGGGAAAGGCTGTCCTCGGCCGTGGCGCTGTGCGGATCCTTTATCCTCCCGCAGGATCCCCCTCCCATTGATGTCAGGGCACAAGTATGTGCACGGGGGAAAGGGCAAAATAGAAGAATGCAGAGCAGGAAGAACTTTGCCCCAACAGAGAAAATACTGCTGGGTGTCAGCAAATATCCTTGCCTGCACTCCAGCCTTTCCAGCCAGTCTGTCTGCAGTCGGGCAGAGGAGGCTCTTGGTTGCTGCGTGTGGCTGGAATGGGGCCAGCCTGCCTTCCCTGGTGTGGGAGAAGCTTCTTTTTAATTTGACCCTCACAGGTGTCTGAGTTTTGGCCTTTCCTCTAGCTGGAAAGTGCTGCCTCCAGGAGCAAAGAGAGGAGCTGGCCCACCTCTTTCTTATACTGAAGGTTGAGTTTCTCAAATGCAAAAGACAGATACTGGGAATTATATTAAAGAGCAACTGCTCAGATTATGCTCAGATCAAGAAAGTGTACAAACTGAAACAGAAAAATGGAGGCCAAAAGCGATCCTCAGCTGGCTTAACCCATCCACTGAACTGAGGGTGGTAGAAGTGGTTATCTCAGGTACCTCCAGCATGTTTTGCCTTATGTTCATCACTGTCACGTGTCCCCAGACTAAATTTTGCCATAGCACATCACGCAAAGGTGATAGCAGCAGTACGTGGGGAAAAGGAGGGAGCCTCCACTCACTCTGGCTACTCTGGGTATTTCAGCACCCTTCTTGCAATGACACGGTGTTACACTCAGCGGGACAGAGCTGTCCTGTGCCAGCTCCCTGCCAAGGGAGCAGCTTAGTCTGTGGAGCACTCCTGGAATGCCCCTCTAGTTCCTGGGAAGAAGGACTGATCTGGTAAATCTTCTTTCCCAGCGTGGGGTCCCCAGCTGCAGCTCAAAGCCTGCCTTTCTGGCAGTAACTGAGGTGCCACCATCCGTGGCCTCATCCTTCAAGCCGTTCAACATTGTCATGGCGACTCAAATGGGCCTTACACAAGTGTTAAACTCCTTCTCCTCGTGAAATCTGTAGTGAGCATGGTGCTGTTATAAAAAAAAAAAGTAATAATCCCACCCTAAAAGTAAACTTGCTGGTCCTGCCCCACTGGAGTGAAAGGCAGGTCCTGCTGAGTCACTCTGGCAGGCGCAGATGTTTCCAGCTTAGTCTCCTGTACAAGTCAAGATCTCGGCATCGTGGGTCTGTTAGCGCAGCTCTCGCTTGGGCAGGCCTGGTCTTTGTCCTTTCTTCTAAAGCTCAGTGGAAACCTGGCCTGGTAGCTTTGCAAGGAACGTGTCGGGGAGGGTGGTAGGAGAAGGAGCAGTGCTTTTGAAGAAACACGAATGAACACACGACCCCCCCTCTCTGTCTCCCTAAGATGGGTATTCCTGCCATTGTTGTATCTAGCTGGAGTAAAGCTTAAAGGAAGGCCACTAATCACCCAGAAAGAGACGAGCTGCAGGAAGTCCATAAATCATGACTTGATTTAACTCTGACATGTAATGAAACTTTCTAATAACTGGAGTTGAATTAGAGTGATCAAGAAATTATGAAGGCACACTCCCTCCATTAGCTGTGCATGACCTGACAAGTTAATAGAAGCAAACAGCCCAAAGACACAAATTACAGACTCCTCTGGAATGGGGCTGATGACTAAGCAGTTCAAGAGCAGGTTAGTTTGTGACCACAGCAGGAGTGTTAGCCAAGTGGATTTCAAGGCCGGCTGGGGCACATATTGACTGTTCCTCATGGGCTCATTGTGAGGTTAGAAGTACTTGTGTTGGCCTTCAGATCTTGTTTGGAAGTGTTCATTTAAGTAGCAGAATACCTGAACGCTGTGCCTGTGCAGCGCTGTACAGCTAGAAGATGTCAGAATGCTTTATAGGCTGAATCCCTGAAAGAAGAGGAGGGCCCTTGCTCCCCAAGGAAATGATGCAGCCACTGCTCTGGCAGCCAAACTCCTCAGCCTGCGTGGTGCAGCACTTGTGTCTGGTACCCACATCAAGCTTGCTGAGCTGCAGTTGTCTTTGCTGGGGATGGTGAAGGAAGGACAGAAATGTACCCGTTTTCTTCTGGGCTTCTGCTGAGATAAGTAGTCCTGGCCCAAGATCCATGGAGTGGTCAGGAGCCTCTCCAACCCCGCGACCGGACGAAGAGCGTTAGGTATCTGGCGTTAGCTGTCTGCAAGTGGGCTTGTAGCTGAAAAGCACCAGCACGAGGTGGGAACTGTCCAGCCTTTCAGGCTGCTCCCAGAAGAGGAGTGCTGAGGAAGCCCTTTGCTCATCAAAAGCAGCTTTCCTAGTAAGCCGGCCTCGGCAGTGTGTGGTCTCTGAAGCTGGTGCTGGGGCACTGAGCCTGGCTCGGCGCTGGCCTGATCTGCTGAGTCACCAGCTGCGCTGACTTGCTGAGTCCTGGGAAATTCTCTCCCTGCGACCTGTTGTGACTCAAGGACATCTCGATGTCGCTCCCCAAAAGAACTCCTCCTGCCATGAGTGCTGGGTTGTTGTGCCTGACTGTGGAACGCTGCAGGCACAGGTGCTGTGCCAGACTGGCCCAAACCTCCTGTCGTCGGAGTTGGTCTAACTCCTGCCTCCGCTGTGTCACCCCTCCAAGCCTGTTCTTGCCTAGTTTCACTCGGAGTGTGGGTGAGAGGGTCACAGGCAGCAGGCTGCGGTTTGGTCTCATTGGAAGTTTGTATTTCAGAGAGGTTTCTTGGGGCTGTCTTATATAATCCGGGCAGCAGATCTCTCACACCTGTTTTTTCAGCTTAAAACTCTGGGTTTTTTCCTCCTGAGGTAAAAAGCTTCTGTTCCTCTTGTATTAACTTCACGAGAGCAGCAGCTGATAAGCTGACAAGCATCTCATTCTAACTCTGCTTTTTATTCTCTCCTAGGTTACCTACTGCAAGCAGTGCTGGGCACAACAGTGATCCCATTATGTGGTCCTGGGGACATGGAGAACTGCACGACGGCGCTAAGTAAGTCTGCTGCACAGCCCTCTTCCTAAATAACGAGTCCCTGCTTCCCCTCTTCCTGGCACTGGCGGCCTCGCTGAGCTGCCCTGGGCAATCATTTCTCTGTTTGGCAACATTGGCAACCTCCTGCAGAGGGCTCAGGGATGTTGAGATGTTTTTAAGTCTCCATTTCTTTTAATATTGCTGCTTCAGCAAAAGAGCACTGTCTGAGGTGAGAACTCTGCTGTAAGAGCAGAAATAGCTTCTGTGGTCCATATAACTCTGTCCTGGGACAGTCCTCTCCCTGCTCAGAAGGCTCACCTCCTTAAAGCCTACTGCACAGGAGGTGTCTTTGAGCGAGCCGTTCAGTCGTACTTGTACAGCTTGTACGCAGATCCAGGGGAAAACACGGCTGACAGCTGCTAACAGAATCTCCTTGCAGTCCAGACGGAGAACAGCCCGCGGGTGGCTCAAGTTGGGATAACTAGATGCAAGCCTGAAATGAAGGACTATTGCTTCCACGGCCAGTGCGTGTACATCGTGGACTTGGACGAGCACTACTGCAGGTACGGGCAGGGCGCAAGGCATCCGCAGGGCCCCTCGGGAGGGTTTGAGGGGGACTGTAGTGTTTAAACACTCGTGAGAGCTGAGAGGAACAGTGTATCTATGATACACCTCAGCTGCAGATAAGCAAGTGCTCAGCACGTACTCTGGCTCCCATGAGACCTGGGCGAGAGTCTTGGACACCTGAAATAGTCACCGACTGGACTTAAACTTGGGACGCTGGTTCCGCTGTGCTTCCCTGTTACTCTGTATTTACAGCACTGTGAGAGCCAGACCTCAGGCAAAGCAGCAAAGCCTTCCTCTGATTCAGCCTGCAAAAAGCCTACCCTGTGGGCACTTTTAAGGGTATTCCTCCTCTACTCAAAGAATTTGCAGCCATTTCTAGGACTACGTGGGCTGGAGTTAGCTCAGTCCCAGTTGTTTGTCCCTGAGGGAAGAGCAGGCCCGCAGCATAGTGTGCTCTCTGGGCTGCTCAAGTGGCCCCCAGCAGCACTGGCTCTAATTCTGCACATCTCTTTCCTAGGTGTGATGTAGGCTTCTCTGGGGTCCGATGTGTGCATTCAGAGCTCGTCCGACAGCCCCTCAGTAAGGAGTACGTGGCACTGACGGTTATCGTAGTCCTGCTTTTCCTCGCCGCCGTCTCTATCGCAAGCTACTACATCTGCAGAAGGTAAGAAGGATTTTCTTTGTGACTCAGGAAGGCGAGTGAGCTGCGGTTAGTGCACGTCTGTCGTGGGGGGTGTGTTGAGATAAAGGAGAGAGCAGGCAGGGAATAGGAAAATTCTAGTTCCTTTTCTTGGTAATGCCATTTCCGCGGTCATCAGGAACTGGAGAGCAACTGGATCATTAGCTGATAACTGGTTTATCAGCCGTGTTACTGGGGTGACTGTGGTATCACAAGCACTGCGTTATCAGCCTTAGCGTGGAGGACTTCTCCATGAACAGACCCACGAGCAGCAGAAACAGTTCTTCAGGCTAATAACTACTCCTAAGCAGCTATCAGAGAGGTGAGAAGGTGGAACACCCCCGGAGGGAGAGCTCAGCTTCCCAGAGCTGATAGCTAGATGGTAACCGCCGCAATTCCTCTTCCCTGCGCGAGGACTCGACGGCGCGTCGCCGCAGACGAAGATGTCCTAGTCAGTTAGAGTGCTCGGCCCCATGGCAGGGGAGGATCCAGCAGGAGTTCTCAAGGACAAGCCTAGTGCCAGCAGCGAGGCTTTAATGCAGATGGGAAATCTTCAGTGAAGAGCTGAGAAATAGGACTCTGCGTGCAAGTTCTCTCAGCCCTGGAAGCGAGCACAGACAGAACCTAGCTGCTAGAGGTTTAAATCGAACCCAGGAGGTCATACAGCTGCTTTTTTTGCTTCCTTCACCCCCCTCCACCCTCTACTCCCCAAAGGCCAGCTGGCTCGCCGCAACTCACGCTCCTCTCCTCTGCTCCCAGGTACCGAAACAAGAGGCGACAAACGAACCCCAGCAACTACAAGGAAGTTGGTGCCCTGTAGAAGAAACTGTGGTGTTCTGTTCATCTGGATGGACCCACTTCCCACCTATGTAAATGTTATTTTTATTAATAATATTTACAATATTTATACACGTGTTAAAATTTCAATTGTTTGGTGTTCTAATCAGTATAGGTCAAGCATTTTATTTTTTTATTAAATAATATTTCCTAAGGAGAACCTCACCTACGTGGTTCTGTGGGATAGAGATATATTTTTATAAAAGTTCATCTTACTCTGAAGAGTAATTTTATATTTATTCTTGTGAATATGCGCAAAACAGTTCTACTCCGTGAAATAAAAGTTCTAGACAAAGTCAAAATGTCCATGTGGTTTGATGGAAGTGAAATGTGGCTGCCTTGGATGAGCAGGGTGTTTGAAGCCCCAGCAGATCATGACTGCACCCCGAGTGTGGCCGCCTGTGAACAGGAGGGGTTCCTGCAGCGTCTGAGTCATCGCCGTCAATCCCATCACTTCTCATGCTCTCAGAAGATGGGAGGAAAAGCACAACTTTCACATGCTTCCCAGTCTTTGCCAGAGGTCCAAGCGAGCTGTGTCAGCCTGCGTTGCTGGGTGGTTGTAGGTGTGAGACCTGTGTGTGATCTCTTGACCCACGCAGCAGGATCTTTGTAAGGACGAGCGGTGGGCCCCGAGACATCACGAAGCAGGAGTGCTATTCTGGAGGCTCTCAAGTCAGCCAGAGGCCTCGTGGGGGAATAAACTGTCTCCATCCATCGCTCCTCAAACTGCTCTCCTGTTTTGGAGGCCCTTGAAATCAAGCAAATGAAAGGGGGATCTTATTCTCAAAGGTGGCTTTCCTTGCTTTTCTGCTCTGTGTTGTCCAGTCATCATTTCCAGCAGGTAGCAGGGCTTAACTCTGCTGCACATTGCCCCGTGAAGTGAAGCCTGTAGAGCACAGTGGATGGGAATGGAGGAGGGTCCCTGCACTTAGGGCTGGCAGGCAAGGTGGGAGAGGCTCTCCCGAGCGCTCCGCCCAGGCCGTGTGTCCTGTGCTGCTCCCTTTCTTTGGAAGAGCTGAGTCGTGAGAAATGGTAGCTCTGCTTCTTTCCCAGCTCGACCCTCGCTCCCCCACTTGGACCTACTTTCCCTGCTCCCTCTCCTCTGAGGAGCAAAGGTGTGGTCAGGCAGACCTGGCCTGTGATGAAACAGCTCTGCCCAGAATCTGATGGGTTTTCGGTGCACTCCTCTCCCCAGCGAGGAGTGCGTGAGGTGAGGAGGAGGAGGTGGGATGTTGGCTTAGCAGAACAAAAGTGTGATCGGAGCAGACGGACATGCCACGTGCTAGATGGCTCCAGCAGCACATGGCAGGAGAGCATGGATGCTGCAGGCTGCTGCAGGTCGGCTCTGGCTGCAAGGCTGTGGCCTGGGATCGAGTTTTGTTCTGTGCTGCTCGCCCTGCTGCGTTCACTGCAGCCCTTCTAGCGTGTGCTGCTCCTGTGCTCGTCCTCTGGCAGATAAACCACCAGGTTCTGAACGTTGCAGCCAGAACATCATTTCTGGCTGCCACAGGCCTGCACATCAGTGAAGTGCAG
Source organism: Chloroceryle aenea (assembly GCA_013399075.1). NCBI lineage: Eukaryota > Metazoa > Chordata > Aves > Coraciiformes > Cerylidae > Chloroceryle > Chloroceryle aenea. The sequence goes on along the minus strand of VWZY01011722.1, from coordinate 247,183 downwards.
TCCAGACCCTGGGCTGCTCAGCCAAAGGAAGCATTGATTTACTCATTGCCACTTCTCAGGAGGAAAGTGTTTTCCCAAGACAGGAAAAGCTTCCAGGTCAAATATGGTGGTGCAGAGGTAGAAGGGACCCCCTTTGCACGTCTGTCTGGCTGCAGGCAGGGTCGGAGCTGAAGTCCATCCCAGAACAGCCCCTGTTGGTCTGGCCATGGGATATCTTGACCATCTCTTTCCCACACTGTGTTATCCCATAGGGTGCTGGGTCTGTGCAGGTAGCCTGTGGCTACCTTCTGCCCTCTTCTGAGATAACATGAGCACCAAGCACTCAGTTTTGGCAGTGCTACAGACAAGCCCTTATCCAGCCCTTGGCACACATCAGTCAACATTTCAGTTGGGTCTGGTGGGTACAAGTTTTTCCCTGGTCTACCTGGTCCTTTGTGTCTCCCTTCAGCACCTTGTTAGAAGGGGATTGTTGGTCATTCCCAGTTAACTGGGTTAACTCCGTGTCACAGAGCCCTTATTAGCAGCTCTTTGGCTTTTCACTTCCTCTCTCCTTCTGTAATCCAGCTGTCACACAGGAACCTGTTCTGCTGGGTAACTGGTGACAGCTACTGGCAGCCATAGCCACAGCCTCGTTAGCACAGCCTTTCCCAGTGGGAAGATGGGACAAAAATTGGCTCTTGGAGCCTCCTTCCATTTTTGCTGTGACCCAGTTAGGATACATACAGGGTGACACATCTTTGTTTCCCCCTCGGGCCTCTCTGCCTGTCCCTGAACCGCTCTGGCTGGTCCCTGCTCATCCTCCAGAAACTTTTCCTGGACTCCCCAGGGAGACTCAGCCCAGAGGCACGCACAGCCCGGCCACGCTTCTGCTCCCATCCCACATGCTGCCCTTTTTGCTCCTCTGTTCCACTTGGCAGGAGCATCACTCCGTCCTCTGACCCCACCTTTTGCAGGTGTGTTTGAGGTCCCATTGCTAGAGCTCTAGTGACCAAAAGGCTTCAGCCCCTGCCCCTGCCCTCCTCGCTGCCAGCCCCTCTGCACCTCAGCAGCCACAGCAGCTGAAGGTGCTGCTCTCGGGTCCATGTGCCCATTGCTGCACTTGCAGAAGTTTGAACTTGCAGTAACAGCCACAGCCTGGGGTCCATCGAACCTTCAGCTATCTGGGTCAGCCAGGTCCAAGAGGAGTAGTCCCCCTTCAGGACCCTGTGCAGGATTTGTTGGGGCTTTTCTATCTGTCTTTTAGCTGACTGTCTTGATTGGGCTTGGGCTTTCTCCACATATCCTGTTGCTCATCTTACTCCCAGCCCTTCCAGACCCTGTGTTTTTCTCACTCCTGCACATGATTGAGCAACTGAAAAGCTTGGGGCGCATACCAGCCTGCCACCTCAACAGCTTGTGCCGGCTGGACGTAGATTGCCAGTCCAGCAACCACACAGCTGGGTCCTGGTGACACACCCCAAATAATTTGTCTCAGAGAGTGAACCTCCCTCATTCTTTCCATGGTTTCTGCTGGCACCACCTCCATCCCTCTGGTGCAGCTCTTCCTCGCCCGCACCGCCCACTGGCAGAGTCACCTTTGGCTGCAGCTCTCTTCCTGAAGCCTGCAGTGTGCCTCCGAGGCTGACCTGCCCAAGCTTTCCTCACCAAACAGCTTCGCCCCCTGCACGGCTCTTACAGGCTCCTGCTGGGGTGGTTCTCCCGTGCCCGTGTCAAACGGCACCACGGCAGAGTAGGTGCATGAAACAGGTGGGAACAGGGACTAGAGACCGGAGAGACCCAGCTGATACCGCAGCTGCCTGTGTGTCCTCAGGGCCCCGGTGTATGGCTGCAGTTTCTCTGCCCGGGACGCTCTCGCTGGCTCCCCGAAACACATTCTGTCATCTGGGGATTCGGGCAAAGGATGAGTGAGGCTCGCTCACAAGCCTGGGGCTGTCTGACCTAGAAAGCAATGGCCACAGCTCCTCCCTCGTTGCTCTGTGGAAGGACAGTGCTGTTTTGAAGTAAGGCTCACTGTAAGCTCTCTGACATGCTCTGCTTTTGTGCAGGTGTTCCTGCTCTTAGCATTTCCCTGCTCACAACATACCTGACCTTTTTTAAGAGGCCATTAAAAGAAAATCTTTCCAAACGCAGCGGCCAGCCACAGAACTGCAAGGAGATCAGAGTGGGAGTAGAGACAGTAACTTAAGCCATCCATCACCTTATCGCTTCTCGAGGGAGAAACTTCTTCAGCACCCTCCGTGCCCACTGTTACCAAACCTGGAATCACTGTCACACCGTGGCCGTGGCTGCCACAGAGGCTCAGACCAGGCCTCCTTTAGCACACTCTTCATCTGTGGCCCACGCAGCAGATGACACGGCAGCACACTAAGCTTGGGAGGCTGACCTGTCTCTCTCCAGATGCTGTCCTGCCTGTTGCGTGCTTCACAGTAATGTGACCAGAAGTGCTTTGGAAATCTCGGTCCTTTGTGAGTCATGTGTCCCCCTCCGCGGGTTTCCTTGGAGTGCCTCAGCCGGTCGTGTCACAAGTGTGCTGAGAGCTGGAGGAAGCCTCTGTGACAGTCTTGGGTTACATCACAGAGGTGGAGGACATTTGGACGACTGGTCCCAGTCCCCACTGAGGCAAGCTGCAGATTGCATAGCCTGGCTGGCACCTCATCTGAGGGCTGCTCGCAAGAAGGGCAGCAATGGAGCACAGGGAGGAGAGTAAGGAGGTTAAGCGGGCTGGAGAGACTCAGAAATCACGTGCTCATTGCAAATCTGGGCTGGGCTGGTTGCAGTCATCCTTTGTGTTTGTGAAGAAAGGATGGATGGATGGATGGATGGATGGACGGACAGACAGAAGGACTGATGAACAGATGGAGGATGGGAGGAGGGATAGATGGATGGAAGGTGTTCCATCAGTAAGTGTAGAAGTTTGGTCTTGCACGAATAGTCATCATTATTTTAATAAAGCTGGTGCCAAACCTAAATGACTCCAGCACTCCCATTATATAATTCCATCCAGTATGATTAAAAGCTTTCCCAGCAAACTGTGAGATTAAAACAACTGATCCAAAACCATTGAGAAATCTCTCTGCCCTGCCCTGATGGGTGCCAGGCTGATCCTTCTGACCCAGTCACCTGAGGGCATCAACCTCTTGGTAAGGCAGCCCAGTAGGAATCTGGGAGAGGAGATACAGTAGTGAGCAGGCACCAGCCCCAACTGGAACAGCTCTTTATTGGTGGCCGTTTGTCAGTGGTCCCATGGAGGTGGCACTTTCTGTTCCTGCTTGTCAGGCTGCTTGTGGATGCCCTTCGTTGTAACGGGAAGCCGAGGCAGTCCTACAAGCCACACGGATGAGGAAGAAAAGCCAGTTTAGCTGCCTCTTCCAGAAGCACCGTCACCTGTAGAGGTGGGGAGAGAGGGGTTAATGCTGCAATAAGGGGACAGAAAATCAGGGGGAAGGGTTTAGACGAGGGCAAGCAAAGCTGGTGAGACTTTTGGCTGCAAAAAGGAGGCACAGTATTGAAGTCAGGACGGAATGGGAGAACTCAGTACCCCCCAAAATCAGGGCACCTGTGGCCTCCCCAGCATTTGGAGCTCATTCAGCAGGTCCTCCATAAGGGGACAGCTGGCCAAGGGCAAGCATGGCTGTGACAGGGGAGCAAGGCTCAGCGAGGTTCAGCCCCAGGGGAAAGCTCACCAGGAGGACAGGAGCATTTAATGTGCATTTCATATTTAAATTATCAGGAATGAGGCTGGATTTACAACGGCTGGAAAACCCAGCAGAGTGACTCCAAGCCATCATGTTGAGGCAGCCTGGTTTCCTCCCGGATCCTCTCCTTCTCACTAGTAGCATGTTTGTCTTGGAATGTCAATTTTATTTCTCTTCCTGCTGGGATAACCAAAGTGGGACATTTAATTTCAGCCAGGTCATCACTAGACCAAACCAGTTGCTTTTTTTTCCAACTCACCCAAATGGTTTTGTTCCGATGAGCTCAAATCAATCAAGAGTGGAAGGCAATCCGTTCTTCAGTCAGTATTCCTGCGCGGTCCAGTTCCCCAGGACATCGCTGCAACTGGTTTCGTCCCCACCTACTGGTCACCTGGAAGAATACACCCCCGCCTCCAGATACCCGTGTGTGTGCGTGGAGCATCTCCAGCCTTGCGTGGGGCTCGGGCACCGGGCTCTGTGCAGCAGGGACAGAGGAGGGTGGGAGCTCAGCCTCCTTGCCAAGGGGGCTTAGCTTGGAAATTTCCAGTGGGAAAGCGGCGGTTTGTGCTCCTCTTCCAAAGGGCAGGGAATGTTCTAAGCTTACAAAACCTGATGTTTTTGTGTGCCTCAAAAAAAAGGGGAAATTAACTCTGTCAGCATTTTCTTAATGCAAAATTCAAATTGCCAACCCCTAAAGGGAAAAATAATGATGAGATTTTCTGCATAATGCCCTGTTTAGGAATAGAAATGGAAGCTGGAAAGCTGGACTTCCCCGAAGGGAAAGTGGCTTTGGTCAGTCCTGATGCAAAACACACAGCATCCGTAGAAGGCTCTCACCGTTCCTTGTGCCTGCCGTCCTCACGAGTGAGTAATCGTTACTGCAAGGCTCGGTTTCCTGGTGTTTACCAGCAGAGTCTTCTTTTCTTTCCAAACCAGAGAGCTGTGCAGCCACCGAGAGGCTTTTGTCAGCCTTGTCCCTCATACCCCGAACCCCGTCCTGCCTTTGGCGGAGGCTGGAAGCGATGCCAAGTGATATGACAGATTTTGTTCTCCCCACAGCCGCCCTTCCTGCAAATTCATCAACTTCAAAATGAGCTGCTCAAGCTCATGGTCTGAGAATGCAAGAGTCACCGTGTCCTCCCAGGGCTTTGGTGATGACCTCAGCCCTGACGCGTTTAGCCCACCAACAAGCACCCAGGATGCCAAGATCCTGGATTTCCACAGCGGCGATTTGGCCGTTGTCGGCGGCACGGAAGCGGGAGTTTGTGGCTGTCCTAGCGTGGGGTGTGGAGCTGTGTCACAGAAAGCTGTCCCTCGGGCTCCCCTCTCTTTCCTGATGAAGTGATGCTTCACCTCTCCGTCTCCCTTGCAGATATTCACCTGCGGTGCAGCAGAGTCACCACTTCCAGCCCTAGAGCTCAGGGATCGTGGAGATGCTGCCTTCCCACCCCTCTCACTGCACCGAAGGTCTGGCTCTTGGGATCGCTGGGCGAGGGATGGCCAGTTTGGCAGCACCACGGAGCACAGGGACAGCGGGATGGGTACGATGGGGACGGGCTGTGGGGAGGGGAGCACCCAGCCCAGCGGGGCGACGGGCACAGGCGGGATGGCTCTGCCTCTGGGGGTGCACCCCGGGAAAATACTGACTCTGCCTTTGGCGAGGGGGGTGGGAAAACTGCTTTCCAGAGGCATTTCTAAACAGGAGTGCGAGGCCATTGGTTGTTGTAGGTCAGCAGGGCCCCAGAAGCCTCCTCTCTCCTCCATTCAGTTTCTTCCAAAACATTTAATGTGTTCATTTACTGTTGCTTAGTGTGTAACTTGTAACACCGGTGAAATGTAGAGTTGGGGATTCACAGGGGTTAGGATACTTGAAACGTGACCCTGGAATTGACATTTTACAGCCATTTCTGAATTTTCACACAATGTCTTGTGTGTTCTTTTCAGCTCAGCTCCTTTGAAATGTTTTTTTATCATTATTATTTTAATTTTTGTTATTTGCCACCACTCTGCTAATGTGGCAGGGAAATGGCTGTCTGGCTGCAATGCTCAGTGGCCCATTTCATGCATGTTAAGACAATATGTCTTGAAATCCTGAAATAATTTGAGTGTAGACAAATGGTGTTGAATTTTCTCTCTCTTTTTACATAGAAACACATTAGTTCCAGGCAACTTGAGCGTGCTTGAGAAGAACTGTGGAGTTAGGATTGAATGAGGTCGTTTGTTATCAGCGTAGCAGGTCAATCTTGAATAAAGGTTTCAGGAGACATTGGGTGGGGATGGAGGGGCACAAATCCTGTTACCAACAGCTTGTACATTAAAGGGGTGCCTGGGGCAGATAGATCCATCCTGCCCTTCTGTAACTGGGAACTGCATCGCTCAGGGGAGAGGGGATAGGGAGGACAATCTCTTTCGCTGCCAGGCAGCTGATTTTGATACAAATCCCTCTTCTTCTCCGGATCTGCGCTCTGGCACTGTCTCCTGCACTAGTCTGGAACCAGCTTAGTTTGCCTGCTGCAGCTGAGTTACCTCTCCCTGTGGCAAGGGAACAGAGATGAGCTCTACACTTGGAGGACAGCCTTGGGTGGTGGAGACCAACGCACTGGGCCCTGCATTTACCACCTGCAGCTTCTTCCCTCCCCATTCAGAGCAAACCTCTGCTCCTGCTGAAACCTCCTGGGTGAAGCCCACAAGGTGAGGAGGGGCCGTGCAGACGCTGGTGCCTCGGTGAGGAGTGGAAGCAGACCTCTTGTGAGCAAAGCGCGGCTCACTCGACCTGGATACCTGAATCCAGCTCAAAGCAGAGGCTCGGGTTTGCTGCGGAGGGCAGAGATGGGTGCACCTGCACTCAGAGCTGGGCGCACCCCATGGCCAGCATGCCACTGCAAGCTGGTTTCTGTCCAAGGACTTCAAGAATAGAGTTTTTCCTACACGAAGACAAACCTATCTACAGAAGGAAATGAGACTGTGCCTCGGAAACCGCCTTGCCGGTGTGAGTGTGCAATTGTTATGCAAACGAGACCTTACTCACTCGGTGTGTCTCAGCAGTCCTCTCCTGGGAAAGTGCTGGCTCCACGCTCCGGCCCGTGGGAGACACGCAACGCGCAGGGAAGAGGGGACACGAGGTGCGCTGCCCGTGCGGGTTTGGCCGACGGATGGACCCGTGCGACTGGAAGCAGCCTGGCAAAGCTCGCTGATCCCGCCTCAGCGCATCGAAATGATGCCCGAGCTGCCAGGACTGACTTATTCCAGTGGCACCTCTTCGGTCTGCCAAGTTTCATGCTTACTTGGTAGCACTCTGGCACTGCTCAAGGCAGCCGACGTCACGAGGGCACGGCGCTGGCACTGCCAGCGCACACGGGATTTCCAAGGAAGCATAACAAACATGCCCGTGGAATAGAGTGCTCTCCTGAGCTGCTTTGCTTGCTCACGGCCTGTGAAAAAACCCCAGATCCAGAGGGATCTACGCAATGGTTGTTGTGCGTAGGAAGGCTTGCCTGGGCTTTGTTCTAGGGAAAAAATTCAGCTCTGGCAAAGGTGAGAGGAAAGGAGTTTCTAATTGCTGTAGGCTTCTCTTTGTGATTCAGTGTTTCTTCACCTACAAAATGACTTCAGCTGGATAAAGAAAATCTGCCACCTGATGCAGCGATGGGGAGGCTCTAGGCAGAAACTCGTGGTAAGGCAGTACCGGGTGCCTTCCTCTGCCTGGTGGTGGGGTGAATCAGAAAGAAAACCATCAGGGCAAGGGGTGTTCTGTGCAGAGCCGCTGATCAGCCCCAGGCGAATGTCACAGTGGCTCAGGGAAGAGCCAAGAACATCTCTGTGAACCATTTCTGTGCAGTTTGACCCTGCCGGGCCTGAATTTAACCTTTGCCTCATCCTGCCCCTGTTAACCTGAGATCAGAGAGTGGACTCTGATCAGGGGTGCTGGATCCAGGGTCTGTCGGGCAGGGGCTGGACAGAGTGGGTGACCCCCAGTGACCGTGGGGGTGATGAGAGCAGGGGCGTGTGTTTATTTCTGAAATTGTGTTTGTTCCTCACATCAGATGGTAGAACTTGAGCACCCACAAACAGAGCGGAGAGGAGAAGCGGGCATGCAGGGGCAGAACAGCAGCCCCTCTCTCACCCCATGGACTGTGTCTGCGGAAGGATGCCGAGACAAAAAGCATTTGGTTTGGATGGGAGAGGAGCCCTCTTGGCCCAGGGGATTTCCCCAGGCTCCTGCAGGGGACAGATCCAGGCAGCTCACGCCGTTTTCCTGCTGAGTTGAAACCCTTTCACACAGGGTGATTCCTTAAGGAGCAAGGG
>VWZY01011722.1:167503-230943 GCA_013399075.1 Chloroceryle aenea | reverse complement strand
CGCTGCCCGTCCATCAGTACATCGTGGACGACTTGATTCGAGGTGAGTGGGCAGCTTCGCACCTGGGGACGGGGCCAGGTGTGAGGCGGACCGGCCCGAAGGTTCTAGTTATGAGCACCAGCTGCTTTCTGATTCGCTGCCTGGTAAGGCTGCTGCGCTCGCCTTGCAGAGCATGGAGAGAAAGGGTGCTTCGGTCCGGGTCTCCTGCATTAAAAATAGGCTGTTGGGGATGAAAACTTAGCCACAGTGCAACTAGGAAGCAGCAGGTTAGCGTGGAAGCGTCGTCGGTGGGGTTCGTGTGTGCTGTTTGACCTTAAAGGTGGAGCTTACATCGGGTAGACTCTCTTGCTTGCAAGGGTTTTTCTGAATGTTTTCTCACAAAAGCTTATTTGTGTTGACAAGAGCTGCTGAGGAAAGCAAACACTTCAACCCCTGAAGTGTTTCCCTGCAGGAAAGCTTGTTAAGCCTTTTTCAGGCAATGCTTCCCTGTCAATAGGTATTGTGTGAATTCACTGTTATTTGCTCTCTTGCTCAGCTGTGAGGAGCTCTCAATTGCAGACCTGACTGTGAGGATGGGAGGATTTTGTTCTGTTTAGATTACGTGTAGTTGTAATACAAGCCAGGTAACTACAAGTGTTTGGAACCTCTGTAGGTGTTAGTAGGCTGGTGCTGTTGCTCTCTAGGGTGGATCTGGCTATTAGCTCCCCGGGGAAACACCCTGAGTGTTCAGTGAAACTAAAGGACCTGTTATGTCAAGGGGTGACGTGGTCCTCATGCTCAGTCTGGGAATCTGTGGACCCTTGCTCAAGGTTTTTGGGAGTTGAAGGTCCCCGGGGAAGGAGGAATGTCAGAGTTATCAAGCAGTTCAGCCTGTAAAACTACTGGCTTGGTGACTTCAGTGTTGTATAACTGCACAGAAACCAGAATTGTTACCAAAGGTGGTTGGTTTGTAGACCAGCTCTTCTGCTTGGCATGAGGTTTATCTGTGGAGCCTTGGAGCTGTTATGATTCAGCTGTGGATGGCTTCCCTGGCTGTGCAGCTTGCAGACAGGGATACTGAGATCAAACTGACAAGCTGAGCCTTGAAGAGGGAAGGATAGAAACAGCCTCGACTATGGACGTGTGAACCTAAACTGCAGGGCAGACTGGACAGCGCAGGGGCCTCTGCAGTCGGTAGTAAGCTCACAGTTCTAGGGACAGGAAGCCTTGCTGCAGGAGCAGTGTTCCTCCTTTACATATTAATATAGCTTATACCATTTGAATCAGACTTCTGGTTGCTGAAGGCATTTTTGCTTTCAAGTAACTTCAAGCCAGGCTTGTTGCTCTAGAAGTTAAAATGATCAGCTGTCTAGACAACAGTGAGCTACACCTTGTTTCTTGGTGCAGTCTATTCTTGCTGTTAGAAATACAGGGCTACGAAGCCCTTGGATCCAGTTGCGTGCTGTTGTGGTGATTGCCTGTGTGCAGAGTGCTCTGAGTGAAACAGTAATGCTCAAAAAAATGTGCCTTCATTAGGTCTGCAAGCACAATAGAGACACTGACGAGTATTGTAAACTGTGCTGCTGTTAGTAAGACCTGCTCAGGCTCCCCTGGTGAACTGTTACTCCTGAGTAGCACTGTTGTGTGCTATGGGGACTTGCTTTATGGCTAGCAGGTGTTGGGAGAGCTGCTCTTACCTGCTTGCTCTAAAGCAGTGCTGCATGGAGCAGCTGTGTGGCTTGTGACCCTTAGTGACTGGCTTTAGCTTGTCCTCCTCAGTGAAAGGAAGATGATTGCTCTTGCTTAAATCCAAAGGCTACTAAGTCACCAGCATTTTAAACCACACTCTTCTAGAGGTTTGTTTTAATTGAGATAATGAGGGGCAACAGTAAACGGCAGAACAAATAACCTGCCTCTTGCGGACTCTCCTGCCTTCCCTCCTCCTTCGGTGCAGACGGCATCTCTCCCAAAGCAGGAGAACTGGAAAGGAACTATCTCCTGCTGAAGACAGCACTGCGGGTTCTTGGGGAGAAACAAGTCTGCTAACTGGGATAGCAAGCTGTGTTGCTTCTGCCAGCACCCGGGACTATCTAGGGAGTTCTGATGCCTTTCATCACTGATGCAAATGGAGAGTTTAGAGCGATGGAGTCTGTTAGCCCGGTGTCTGCGTTGATACGGCTTGGCTCAGCCTGAACTCTGTGCTCCTTGCAGGTCTTGCTTGAACCTGTGTGGTTTCACTCGAGTATCTTACGCTGTGAAATTGTACCATCCCTCAGCTCTGCTTCTTTTCATCTCTGGTGGCTCATCTGCTCATGCTGCTTTTGCTCTGCATTGCACAGGACTCGATGGTGGCAGAACTGGGCTTAAGGAGCTTTAAACCTTGCTGTCCTTGTGCTGGGTGTGAAATGCCTTGCTGCATGCTCACTTGCATCTGATGCTTCCTGGTCACAGATTCTCCTGCAGTGACCACCCCCCCGTTACCCCACGCTGAATTCTGTAGCTCAGTTTTCACAGAATCTAGCTTTTGAGCATTGCTAGACTGAGTCTTCCTGTCCTTTTTTCAGTTGAACCTGTGGTTAAACCCAAGCCAACAAAGAGGGGGGGTGAGAAGAATGCTGGCAAATCAAGAAGGAAGAAAAACAAAGGGAAGAACAAAAAGAAAGGGACTCCTTGTGAAATGGAATATAAAAACTTTTGCATCCACGGTGAATGCGTTTACCTAGAACATCTGCAGATGGTGACCTGCAAGTAAGTGACCTGTACCTTGTGCATGAGGTGTGATTGGCATGAGGGCTCAGAGGAAAAATCACTGTCAACCTGGCATAGATCCATCTCCTGCCGTATTTTGACTGAGAATCTTTCTGCCATGTAAATTAAGTGATGATGGAATCTGAGATGCATAACAAGCCACTGAACTCATCAGTTGGTCATAAACTCAAACCAAAAGAATGAAAAGGCGTGTCTTCCTGGAACATCACGCCCAAACTAATCTCGACTTGTTGAAATGCTGACAAACCTTGTGCTAGAGCAGTGACTGCATTTCATGAACATGCTCTGAAGAGAGCATCTTGAGATTCATGGGAAACTCTGAAGATGTCTAAGTCGGGTTTGAATGTGTGGGTGTCCTTGGCTCCAGACGGCACCAGAGCTGATAAGAACTTGTGTTAATGTTTACTTGCAGGTGTCATCAGGATTTTTTTGGTGAGCGCTGTGGTGAACAGTTCATGAAGACTCAAAGGAGGAATGATGTGGCAGACTATTCGAAGACTGTGTTGGTAGTGGTAGCTGTCCTGCTCTCAAGCATCAGCTTCATTACTGTACTTATCACTGTGATAGTGCAGTAAGTATTACACTCTTGGGTGTCTGTCTAGCTGAGGTGTGAGCAGGGCTTGTGTCCAGCAGCCCTGAAATGCGTGGCTTATTGGAATTACCTGTGTGGAGGGCAGGCAAAAGGGCTGAGTTCTTAGCCCAGCTTGGATATGTCTTGAGGGTAGAAGCAAGGTCTCAGAAGCTCTTAAGTGTCCCAGCGTACACTTAACCTCCCTTTCTTGGCTGTGGGCAGCCTGTGACCCTTATCTTTTAAAACAAGAGCCTTTCTGCTCTTGGGATGGCCAGGATAGTGATGGTGCTGCAGAGCATCAGCAGGAAGTGGAGGAGGAGCCTTAATGCTGACCCAGCAGTGCATTCCTTAATCCTTATGGAGAAGCCTGCAAGCAGTAGTGTAACAGCCTCACGCAGGGTGATTATCCAGCATCTGGGTACACAGCTGGAGGGGAGGAAACACTGTCCCTTGAGTAATGGAGGTTGCTGGGCTTAAGTACTTGGACTGAGGGGGAAGCAAATGCTCTCAGTCCCAAGTGCTGTACCGCTTGCTGCGAAGAACAGCATGGTTTGCCAGGTGACTGACACCATCATTTCCTGAGCCTTGCAGCAGTCCTCTGATTTTGACACAGCAACTCCACCGCAGCAGGGCTTGGGATATTGTGGGTGAAACTCAAAAGTTGCATCTAATTTTAGATCTCGGTGAAGCACACCAAATGAACTGGGTACATGCTGTACCCTTCCCTGCGATGCAGGAAACAAGGTGTGCATTTGTCATTTTGCTGTTGCTTTATATTTAGACGTGAACTTGAGGAATGCTGGGATAAAGGCTTGTTCTCTGAACACTACCTCATTCCTTGCTGCTAGGGGAGATAACCAGTTCTGTAGTGCTGTGAGAGCAAATGATCCTCGTTAGTTTCTGAAGCGGGCAGTGGAGTAGGATTGCGTTTGTTTCATGCTCTGAACCCACACTGGCTTAAAGCATGTGGTTCATTAACCTGTACCTTCATCCAGAGCAGCTAGTCTGCTGGGAGCAGTCATGAGAAAAGGCTGCAGAAATGGGGAGAAAATCAGTAAGTAGCTTACTTTTCATGTGTCCCTTGGACACATCAAGGGGACAAGGAGGTTCATCTACTTGATCCCAGGGCTGTGCTGTGAGGAGGAGGAAGGCTGTCTGGCCTCTGCAGCCATTCCCTAAGGCAATCTGTCCCCCAGAAAGTCTCAGTTGCAGCAATAAACCCTCTTCATCCTGCTCCCTAATAGACCTTAAGCCAAGAAACCCTGGCTCTGTGAGGCAGAACTGCTGGTGCCACACTCAGGGGTTTCTTGATTTCATCATCAGATACTGCTCGATGCTGAGTGTTTAAAAACTGTCTTGCTTGAAACTCTGGTGCTGAGGAGATGCTTGAGGACAACTGAGGACAGGAGCCTAAGGAGCTGCAGAGGATGTGGGGGCTGGTAACAGCAGCATGTACATCAGGACTCAAAATGACCTCTAACGTGCCATAATTCCACAGGGTCAGGAAAAAGTGTCCCCAGTATGATGAGAAGGAAGAAAGGAAAAAACTTCGACAAGAGAACAGAAATGGCCATGTTGGTGTGTAAATGAGGAGAAAGCAGGTATGAAAGCTGACTTGAAACACCTTTCAGCCCTTCTGGGCTGGAGCTACCCATATGAGAAAGTGCATGCGTGTTTTGCAAAGCTCGTGTTTAACGCTTGAAGTGCCTTGAAACACGTGGGTTACTTGTGAACAACTAGCTTGGCTTTCTGGTTTCCCCAAACCGCCTGAGTTGTGCAAGCTCTTCAACAGCTCCATTAACTTTCTGGCTGCTGTCTTAAAGAAAAAGTGAGGATGGGATGTTGTACTGAGATAAGACTTGAAGACTAAAAGCCTCAGGATCTGGGCAGGGATGGGTTTAGTGCAGGAAGCCATGGTAGACTTCCACCATGGAAGATGGAGCAGCAGCCAAGGGAATCATCACCTCTCCAAAGAGAAGTACTGAGCATTTTCATGTCTTCTCTGCAAGGCATCAGGAAGTTTCCAGTGCTTAGAGGCTTAGACCAAGACAAAGCTGCCACTTCCGTGAGCACCATAGGTAGCCTCTCAGTCAAGTTCCGTATGTCCTAGCAACTGAGTGCTAAAGTTCCTCGGCCTAGGTGGATCACACCTGGGAGAAATCTAGTGGATTTTAATGAGCAAGCAAGTTGGTCTCTTCTGAGGAAAAGGGTACCTAACAGCAGGCTCAAGGAGCCTTACTGAGTAGGAGTTAACACTACAAGCTGAAGGAGGAAACTGCAAAGGATAGTCCAGAGAAGTTATGGCAGATCTCAGCACTTTTGCTTTGCCACATGTCAGCTCCAGACCTTGTCCGGCTCTGTCCACTGACAACAGGAGTGTTTTGCTCAAAGCTTACTTGAAGCTGAAGAGTACCTAGGAGTGTCCTCAGGTGTGTGTACTTCCTTATCCTGCCTGCCTCAGACATAGGTTTGATGTGCTTCTAGGGCAGAGTGCCTGTGTCTTGGTGGTGATTAATGTGCCTGGTCTGCCCCTTACAGAACAACTCTGAAGTGGCCGCTGCCAAGCTGCAGGGTACCTGTGGCTACCTGACACATCCACCTGGACACTGTGGGCTGGAGCTGTTGCCATTAAGCCCTGATTCATCAAGACAGAGGCTGCTGCAAGGAGATGTCAACATGGCACTTGCTGCTGAATCGCTTGCTGGGGAGGACAGTTACTGCTACATCTTGGCACAAGGATGTGGAAGGAGCTGCCACTATGGGGTGGAGGACCTGCTATCAAGACCTGCTGGAGACTACTGCTGCTGAGCCCCCTCTATCAGTGCTGAAGCTCCAGTCTCTGCTGCTGTGTGGATGGACTTTCCTCTGTTAGCAAGTCTCCTTTGGCAGCACTAACTCTAAGGGAGAGCGCTTGTTGCAGCTTTCAGGAATGGATGGAGGGGAGAAAATGCCTTTCTCTCCCACAGTAAAAAAGGGAAGAGCTCTGGATGGCTTCTCTGCCTAGACCTCAGTGGATGAAAACCCTAATTCTGCTGTCACTGTGCTCCCTGTTGTTATCGGCTTCAAAGAACTTCTTCTCTAGTTCTGACTTGCAGGGCGTTGGTGACAGATCCTTGTCGGCCACACCTGGGCTCTGTTACTGTGTGTGTGGAAAGTAATCCCTCTGAATTTGGTAGGACTCGTTGTGTGAGTGGAGCTATCCATTTGTGTGTGCGCTAGCCTGAGTTAAAATTAGTCTCCTCAGGATGCTGAGACAGTAGATGCAAGATCTGAAGGAAAAGATCCATGCTCAAACAAGCTGATAAGCCTGGACCCATCTGATATAAACACAAAGCTACTTCTGTTACCCAGATGCTCAATGCTGCTTTAAGCAGCACTTAAAAGTATAAAATGCATCCTATCAGATCCAGTCAGTTGAACTTGACCAAGAACCTGTTCCTCTGAAGAATTAAATTCATGCACTGACACTCTGCAAGCAGTGGTCTCTTGTGCTCTACTTTCTGGTGCAAAGAACTCAACTTACCTCAAACTGTTCTGACCCGAGTGTCCTTGGTTTCTTGAACTGTCCATGCAGTCTTGAGCACAGAGTATTATTTGAATTCAGTTTCTTCTTGGAAGAATGAATGTGTTCTGTGTAAACAGAGCAGAATTCTTCTGGTAGCAGAGAAATACCAGTAATTGTCAAGTCATATCTGTAAATGTGTAAATATTTATTACTGTATTTAATATTTAATGTTTCCATAACAAACTTATTTATTTTATAATTAAACTTTTTACATAACCTAATCATGGTAAGGTTTTTTCTTGCTCTCGGGAGTGCATGTAAACACTTGAAATTAGAGCTTGGTTTCTCCTCAAAGCAGTAATTTCAAGGCTTAAGAGCACAAAGTATGGCTGTGAAGAACTACAGCCATAGGTGAAATACGAGCTCGGTGCTCTCACAAGAGTGCAAGTTGTTTGTAAACAATGTGCAAATGTGAGTTGCTGTTTCGGTAGGAAGCCCATTTAATTCGGCTACAAGGAGTCTTGCAGGTACTGGAGCAGGGAGGGGCTGGGTGAGCCACCATGGGGGAAGGAAGCTCAGGCTGGAGTTTGAGCCAGGGAGTAGTCTCTTGTACTGGACGCCAGAGCTGGGAATGTCAAGAGAGGAGAGACTTTTTCATCTGTATGGTCAGAGACCATTTAGATGAGGGAAAGCAGAATGGCCTCAGGCTGGTGACTCCCTGAACAGTGAGGGAGCTGTGGCCTCCACAGTCTACCTGGAGTTTCGTTTCCTTACCTAGGTAGTTATTAGTCCAGCAGTGTGCTGGTGTTGCCTAAAAAAATGGGTGACAAAGCAGTGAGTTTGACTTAAAGCCACATTTATGAAGATGTTTCAGAACCCTGTTTTGAGACCCTGTTCTCAAGAGCAACTTTAAGGGGTATTACTGGATGTGGCTTAGCTTGAAGCACGGAAGGGAGGGTGGGAAAGGAGACACCAAACCCAAGAGGTTTTAAGGCCCCAAGTTGTGTACCTGATGTAGCTGAGATGCATTTGCTTTGGCCTCTGAAAGCTGCCTGTATGGCCTGTAGCTGAGGTACAGGTAAATGTGTTACAACATCTCTTGGGAAGATTGCAGGGCTTCATTCCAGGGAACCTGCTTCGTTACCAAAGTAAACAGTGCTTTTCCACAGACATTTGCTATTAGAGCTCTGGCAAGAAAAGCTGTTGCTGTCAGTCATGCCAAGCTTTTTGCTTTGGAGTAAACACAGTCTCGGTGGTAGCGGAGCCATAGCCTGGTGAGATGGGGGATGGATTACAGCTCCCATTTGAAAGCCAAGAGACTCTTCTTGCAGAAACTTTTCTGTTTCTAATCTTTTTCTGCAGTTAATATAGGGCTTTCTACTTGAGAGGCTAAACCACTGCTGAGCTGTTCTTCCTTGTCCTACCCCAGCTTGAAAGCCCGACAGGAGCGAAGCTACTTGTCTAACTCGCCAATTCCATTTGTTGTGTACTTTGCATACTCTGCTTGTGAGGGGACTGCGTGGGTATTTACCAAAACCAGACAGCATCTGGAGAGTCCCAGCTGAACTCTTTCTGGGAGGCTGAAGTGTTTGTTGTTTTGGCTTGGACTTGAACTCCTGTCAATAATCAGCAATGGAAGTCATTGCTGAGTCCCCCTAGCTGGAAGTTTGGAAACAAGGGGAGGCAGGCTTCATGGAAGCCTTGTTCCTCTGTGCGGGTGTAGGTTACAGGCTGAAATTCTGAGAGGTGGGGCAGCCAGACAGAGAGGAGCTGTTCTCTGGGCCTGTCATGTCCAGCATTGCTGTAAGGCTAGCAAGCTGGGCTTTCTGGTGCCTGAGAGGTGGCTGCTGTCTGTGCTAGGCAGGGAACTTCCCACGTTCCCTGCGGTGCCTTCCTGAGCACTGTGCAATGCTTTCTGCATTTGCAGAGGGCACTTCTTGTTGAGAAATGTAGTGCAGAGAATTGAGGGCAAATTTCCCTGTCAGGGAAATACAATGTATGTCCCTGTAAATTCAGAACTGATGTACACCTTTGCATTTAAAGAAAAAAAATCCCTTAATTATGTTGTTAATTGCTTATAATTTCTAAAAAGTAATAAGTGTTTTTTCTACTTGAGCTATGGCCCTGACTAGCAACAGCTCGCTGACGGGATTCGGGTGTAAATTCAATGCACAAGATCTACTGTGTCCCAGCACAACCAATGGGTGGAACTATAGGTCTGGTAGTCTCTTCCTGTCTGCAGATGCTACTCTTGTGTGACAAGCAAATTTGATCTGCTGCTGGGCAAGGCCAAAGATAATTTTTATAGACGATTGTACACAGCCAGGTCTGCTCTTTGGGATATCATCTGGCTTTTAACCTTCTTCCATCACCATGGAGTTAACAGTTCCACCAAGTGTGCCTGAGTTTCTGGTCCTGCACCTTAGTAGCAAATTATGCCTCCAGATTTTTCTTGACCTGCTAGTGGCAATGTTACTTTGTCAGGAGGCTTATGTCCTTGTCACTGGTGGCTGCCTCATGGGAGATTTGGAAGAGGAGCCTGATGTTCTTGCACAATTTTCTGCACGCACAGCTGATTTTGCAAGCCATTTTCAATATCCAGATCAGCATCCAGGAATTTGGTAATGTGAGGGTCAAGTTGGCTTGCACAACTTCTTCCTTCGTCCTGAATGTTTAGTTCTCTATGGTTATTGCATTTTACAGGAAAAAAAAATGATGGCTCTTCCTGGAGTTTTTCACTGTGTTGCGTTTCTCTGTTTATGGAGCTTTTGAGTGGTTTGCAGTTGTCTCTGGCCACAGTTCCTTCCTGTCTGCTTCGGGCCCTTGCTTGGAGATGTTTTTTTCCTCGGTCAACCCCGATATGCACGGACATCTGTGAAGGTGTTTGTGCTGACAGTGGCCTCAAGTAGTTGTTGTGCAGTGGTTTGTTTAAATCTGCCTTTGAGTTGTTTGATGTCAATTCCAGTAACTAGATGTATGAAGTTTTGAGTTCTTTAAATAACTTTGGGCGTTTTTTTATATCAATATCCTTACCTAACCTGTTAATGCTGCAAATGCTTGCCTGTTTTTGAGGTTTTCTCGATGCACTAACGGTATGTCTCGCTTCAGTGAACAGTCCTGCAATCCCTTGGCTCTCGAGGCGTTCTCTTTGACAGGGAGCAACAGCTTCGTGTTCTTGGTGACAGCTGAGTGCAGCAAGGGAGAGTGCTTGAGCGAGGTCTGGTTGTCAGTGTCGGGAGTCTGTTCACATGAGGGAAATTGGTGGACAGAAGGATCAGGCAGCCTTTAATAAGCAAACCTGGAGTCCTTCTCATTCTGTGAACAAAGCCATACATACCTATCGTTCCTCTGCTGGTTACACCTTCCTTGAGCCAGTAATCCTCGCTTACTGCAGGTCTGGCTTTGCCTGGGACTCGTGGGTTTGCTGGCTTGAAACAGCTACACCTCTGAGTGTCAGAGGGAAACTGCTTTTGTTTGCTCGCTGGGGATCTAGGCCCAAAGCCATGGAAATGGGATTTGTGCCTTTTTTGACTGAAGGAGGCCTGGGAGGAGGGACATCTTAAGTCCCAAGTTTAAGAAATACTTTCAAATTACATTTTCCTGGTAAGGAGAGTAGCATTTTTCCCTTGAGAAAAAACATATTTTCAATCACATACTTCATGTCAGGAGGACTTAATGTTTTGCATCTAATTCAGAAAAAAGCCACTTTTCGGCCCAACATTTTTTGACTAAATAATGCAGCCCGTTCTCTGTGCATTTTGGGGCAAAAAGCAGAGCTGAATAGCCTGAGAGTCTGATGTAATCCAGCATTTCCAACGGGTCTTAACCTCGATGTCGTACCCCTGTTCCAGCAGCATGCTCGCTGACTCGGGTTAACACCATCGTTACTTCCCACTGCCTTGGGACTCTCGCCTGCTGACACTTCGATCCAGACCTTGGCAAGCAGCTTCCTCCTTTGCATCTGATTTTCCTTGCACAGCTGGAGGTTGCAGTTGGGTATCAGGGAATTAGCTCACGGGTGGTGCTTGGAACCAGAAAATAAGGAATTACAGGTCTTAGCATCAGTTACGTTCTTTTTGATTAGGAAAGGAAACCTCTTTGGCACTGAAGTTAACTAGTTAAAAATGATGGGAACAGAAATGGCTTTTAGGCATCTAAAGCAATGACTATATTTTAAAATGTCTTTATTAGAGCATCCACAGCTCCTGTCAGTGCAGGCTCTGAGCACCTTAGGAACAGTCCAGGTTGTATGATGTGCTGTCTGGGCTGCATTCCACTCCTTGTTTCACTGCTGGGATGGCGAGGTCAGTTGTTGGTGGTCGAACAAGAGCTGAGCCTAGGAGCTGTCCCAAGTTTTAGCCGCAAGACTTCCCTCCTCCTTGCATCCTTTGCCCTCACATTTCGAAGCAGTGTGATTTATGTTCCAAAATGATTAAAGATGCATGCAGAAAAATGCAGGCAGAAAGGGTTGCAAATGAAACTTTCAGATGTAATTTCCATAGGCACAGAGTTAGTGTGGCTGTCGTTGCTACCTGTCTGCGTTGCTTTCATACCATATCTGGCTCCTTCCACTTAAAAGGCGCTTTCCTGTCTCATGCCCGGAGACGATTACTGTCAGGAATGAAAGGCAGACACCTCTTGGGTGGAGCAGGACCGAGCAAAACCAAACCAGGGCTTAGGGCAACAGATGTCCTGTCAGGTCTTAGTCCCTCTCATTTATGATGAAAGCTTTTCAAGAACATGAACTGTAGCTATGTGTCTTAATCCTATCGGGATGTTCTGTGCAGCGCTAGCGTATTGCCTGGGAACGGCAGCAACGGTTGGGATTTCAGCTGGAAGGGGGAGTGAGGGGGAAGGATAGAGCAGCAGAGCGGAGCAAAATGGGCTGGAAAAAGAATAGGATTTTACCTTATGATTTCTCAGTTCTACTGATTTGCCCAGGCTAATACTGTGAGCGCTGTTGAAGGAGCTGTGACAGTGCTAAATTCAACCAATGCCTCTCATACCACCACAAATACTAAGGAATGGCACAGCAAGGACTATGAAGGCCTAGTAAGATGTTCAGGGGGCTGTCCCCTGTGCTGTGCAACTGCCTACCCTGGCCTGAGAGGAGGCACGAGGTCCACAGACAAAATCAAAGCTCTCCTTAGGTGCGCAGAAGCTGCTGTTGCACATCCAGGCTCGGTGATGGCACCTGCAAATAGGGAGCCAGGGGAGTTTTGTACGTGGGGGAGCCTCTCTGCAGACGTGAGGGTAATTCTGCTTGCCGTGGAGGATCTGCAGTGAATGCTTTTAAGCCTGGTCCTTGGTTTGCTATTTAAAAAAAAAGAAAACAACAACAAAAAAATATCATTAGCACTTCTCCCCTGTTCTATGTCCATCCCAGCAGTGCAGACTGGAATTGAACTGGTTTTTCTGTGGGCTGGTGCGATTTACATAAGAAATCACTTACTGTAATGCTAATGAGCAAGCAGTGCAAGACTCAGCAGCGTGTGTCTGTTAGCAAAAATAGCACAAAGAAAGTTGGGCAGGGGTGGTGAGCGGTGACGGTGGGGAGCTTGTTAGCCAGCGGGGCTGTCTCATCTCAGTCCCCACAGCACCAGCGTGAGTTTTGTTGGCGATTTAGTGGGATTGCCAGGAAAGCAGCATTGTTCAGAAGATCCCATCCCCTTGCTGGGGTCTGAAGGATTCTGCTTTAGGACATGGTGAAGGCATTTCATAATTCTCTTTGCTGAGGTTACCTTCACCTGTGCTAACGGCAGCCTTCATTCAAAAGACACGGATGGGTAACTGGAATACGCATGGCTTCAGTTTGCATCTTCCTCTCTGTTAGAACCCTGTTTCTGGTTTCACCTGGCTCTGGAGCATATTTAAGCCCTGCTCACCGAGCAGCTATTCCATCTCCAGGGTGCGTTTGAGTCCGCTCTCTGCGGACGCGTGTGCCACACGAAGCTGTTGCACGCTGAGTGTGAGTAGCATGAGTGTTGCTATTGAAATAACTCTGTGCTTCACCATCTCACACCGATGTTGCACAACAGCCTCTGAATGAATCCCACTCACACATCCCAAGTGATTGCGCTACGGTTCACCACTGTGATTCAGGGCCCGTGGTCTCGCTGGTGCTGGAGATGCTCCACGGAATGGTGAACTGGCAGCAAAACAAGGCAGCCCTTGTTTTCTCGGGAGGAGCCAATTAATAAGCATTATCTTCATCCCTTCGCTCAAATTTCATCACAGCTGTCCCCGGTGTGGGCTCAGCGTGTGAGCCAGTCTGGAGGGAGCTCTCTGGAAAGCAGCCAGCTGGTCTGCCAGGAGATTGGATCCAGTTGCATCAGCATGGGAGCAGGAATGCTCCCAGGGCTGGCAGGACCAGTCCTGACTGGTTTCCCCAAAGCTCCTCCCACAGGAGCTCCTGCAAGGACATCCACTTACCTCACCAAAACCTGGGTGATCCAGGGATCCTGAAAGTAGAACAGCTGTTACCTGGCAAAGGCAGGGAAGGGATTAACCCTTCCCTGGGCTCCAAGCCTGGTGACAGAGTGAAATGATAAGTGAAACAGAACCAAAAACGCTACCGTACTATCTTTCACTGTCGTGGCTACAGAACTAGCACAGATGAAGCTCTCCCAAAACAAGGATGAGCCAGGCCCTTGTTTAGTGGAAGATGAAATCAATGGGTCGGTGCTGATTAACAGCTGATGGTACAGATAACTTTATGGAAAGCACTGTAGCCTTTCAGAAAGGATGTCTCGGACCAGCTGCTATGGGCAGGGTTATCAACGCTCGTGACTCCGCTGTGAACCTTTCCATCAGCAATGGTGCTTCAAGGAGGAAACAGTTGTAGATTTTGGTCGTTTGTATTAACAGTGTTTCAGTATGAAGCCTTGGAGGAGCTTAAAGTATTTTGCACACATATTTGTACATGTGCTCGTCAAATCTAAGTATCTACAATTGCCTGGTGCTGTGGAGGACTAGACGAGGCCTGGTCCCTGGAGTGCTTAGCAGTGTATTGCACAAGGGGCTGGCTCCTGGCATGGAGGCACAGCCTCAGAACCTAAAGTCTCACATACCTCTTTTCAGCAAGGACATTGATGGCCCCTAGGACCAGAAGGAGGAAGTTGGGTGTATGACCTAAATGTTGCCCTTTTTGAAAATTGCAAGACTTACTTTATTTTCTCTCTTGAATTTTAGAGTTGACCTCATGCTCTGGGAGGCCTGTCTGCCAACTGAAACGTGGCTTAAGCTGGGAGCTCGAGACCATGAGTGAGAAGCCATCTTCAGCCTCCGTAGGTAAGTTTCCATGTGCCATCCAGGTAGCATGGGAGCGTGATATGGGCAGACATTCCAGCCCAGCTGATCTCAGGTGCTCTGAAGGAAGTAGGACAGGTAGCAGACAAACCCTCAGGCCTGTTTATGAAATATTCCTATGCAGCAGCAGCTCCCAAAGTGAAGCGTAGGGAGGTTCACAGTTACCGAGGGAGGAGGAAACGGGGGTGGGGGGAGGCAGTTTGCTGCCTGTGTCACGACCTATGCAAAAGGAAGCTTGGCAATTGCTTCTTCACCCCCCCACCTCGCTAATGACTATTGGAGAAGCTGTCTCCAATGCAAAGCGTCTGGGATGACTTTATAGCACAGAGAACATTGATTAAACAGATGGTATCACCCCTGAGCGCAGCTCAGCTGGCGACCTTCTGCACATCTTGGGGAGAAACAGGATGTGCCACACAAGAGAGTGCTTTGCATTGGGTGGCTGTGCCCACGCGCCTTCTGCTGTGACCCGGTGTGGCCTGTCTGCCTGGCCTCCCAGAGGACACTCGCTCGCAGCCCAGATACTGTGCTGTGGCTCACACGGGTAATTGCAGTTCAGAGCCCCGACCGATGCGACTGGGGTCACCGAGCTCAATCAGAGAGTGACAGAATGGTTTAGGTTGGAAAGAACCTTTAAGATCGTGGAGTCCAGCCATCAACCTGATGCTGCCCTGTCCACCACTGGGCAGGAGGGAGCCACTGGAGGGTTTTTTTCCTCTGCTCTGCTTGGGGGGTGTCATGCTGTGCCTGGAATATAGACCCTGGTGGCTCTTGTTCCTCCTTGCTGTAGTTGGCTGGAGGTACCAGCAAGATTCGGGTAGGTTTTGCAGCATCTGGGGTGTTACCTCACCTTATGGAGCCTACCTTGAAGAGATTAAGCAACCAAGACCTCATCATGGTGACAACAATAGTGCTATGTGACCTCCTTTCAGAGCTGTAGGAGACCAGCAACAGGGCAGTGACCATTGCCTCATGCTTCTGTCAGCCCGCACAGCTCCTCGGGTGCTAATGTAATTGATAACTTCCAGGGGATAACCCGGGCTTGGTCTGTCCTCTGCAAAGAATCTCAGACTGGTCAACCTGTGTTCACTGAACTGTAAAGGTTGGTCTGACAAAACCAGAAAATAATAGGAGCACAAGAGTCATTCTGTAGACCTCAGCCCACTCTGCGCAGCCTGCTAGAAAGGATCCTTTCCTCCTCTAGCTAGGCGGGAGGGAGACAAATTCTCTGTTAGTGTGAGGTGCCCTGAACTCAAATCTGTCTTCTCCACCTCCCAGCTGATGAGGTGTAAGCTACAGCTCACAAAGGAGGCCCTGAGCCAGGGTTAGACAGCCAGCCACCCTTTTCATACTGGCTTCCTGATGCAATCTCACATTGGCCTCCCAGTGCTGGTGCAACCCAAGTGTGGCTGCCTGTGCTCGCTGCCAGTCTAAACCCTAGTGGTTACACCCGTGCGCAGTTCTGGCTGCCAGCGTGCAGCCCCCAGAAGAGAGGGCCCTGCTGAAGGTCTCGATCATCTCGTTCCTTCCGCAGAGTGCCTACTGCAGCCCTGTAGGATTTTTGGTGAGTCACTGGAAAAGAGGAGGTGAAGAGAATGTGCTGTGAGAAGTGCCACGCACTCCTTGCCAGCCTTCTGCTGTTGGCTTGTTTCTTTCTGTGCTACCAGGACAGCGTGTAGAGTCTCTCTAGCTGGTTCTCACCCATCCACTATTTCAGGATCTAGGTGTATCTACTTAGTAGCAAAAATTTATATAGGTTAATTCCCACACTCCCAATGAATGAATCATTGAGGGAACAAAGAAAGGTGCCTCCTTTAAAGTATCACTGCCACCTGCATTATGAACATACGCCCTGGTTTACCTGTGCATATTTAACCCCTTATCAGAGCAAATAAGTGACAGTCAGCTCTGGCACTGGCTGCACCTCTGACATGGACAGCAGGAGGAAACGCGTTCCTGCACTTGAAAGTGGTGTGCGCAACTCAAAAGAACACTGAAAAAGAAACCAAAACCCCCACACCAGTTTAGGAGTGATTCCCTGCAGAAATGCTTGGCATCTGCCGAAACTGAGCTGGGGAAGTGTGCCTCCCACCAGGAAAGCCCCAAAACCTCCATGCTGGTCATTGGTGAGCAGCTCGAGTGGAGAAGCTGGTGGTGAGGATGCAGTAGCTTCCAGGGAGAGCAAAGTGCTTCTTTCTGAATGTGAGTAAAACCATCATCCCTCTCAGCTGGGACCTGCAGCTTGGTCTGAATTGCAGGGGGGAGGAAGGGGGACAGCTCGATCTCCTGTGTGTTTTTCCCACTTGATTGGGTTGTCAGTATACAGTCTGCGAAGAGGTGTGCCCCAAGGATGTGAAAGGAGATAAGCCACTGAACTGTATTAGCACATGAAAGAAAAAACAGTGGGAGCTTCCAAAGGATGGCAAAGGTTCAAAACCTGCTCACAGAAACACATAGTTGTGGATGATTACTGCAGCACACTCCTCCAGCCGGAGGTGTGGCAGTGTAGCTTGAGATGAGAACGGAGCAGAAAGTGAGTAATGCCAGTGCCATTCTTAGTAAGGAATCCTATTTTTAGTACGGATTGGCTTGGAAGATAAATGGCTTTAAAATCAAAGAGACAGTGAAAGGAGAACTCTAGTGAAAGGTGCTGACTGCAAAGATCCAAGTACAGCCTTCCGCTAGAGCTGACCCCGAGACAGAGACAGCGCGAACTGAACGGTGTAGGCTCTTTGGCCTTGTGCTCTGTAGTTGTGTTGTCCCTCTCCCCTTCCTTTCGGGCAGTCTGAGGCAGATCCTGGGCTTTTCTTTTGATCCCTGCACTCTGCAAGCGCCCAGTAACGTGCTGTGCAGCCAGGACCTCTTCATCTAGTTTGGGAGATGGAGACACGACAAGACATCGAGCAGCAGGCGTATGCAGAGGGTGGATTATGTCCTTGTGGTGGATCTAGCTTACCTTCAGAGGAACTAGGACAGAAATCCCGTCCGTGTCTCCATCAGTCAATGAAATCTGGAAGGGAAGCAGCGCTGTAGAATTTACCGGCACACCCAGCGCTGGATGCTCTGCAGGGTTCAGCTCTCTGGTGACTGCGGAGCTGCTGGCACTGGAGGGAAGATAGTGCCTAACTCCTTTTGGATCCCAGGCTACTTACATGCTGCTGTCAAATGATTTGCAATGCTTGGATCATCATAAGCAAATCATTGCCATTTGGGTGTCAAGTGTGTTCACGGGTTGGCTAATTCTGGCGGGGCCACAGGACCTCTGCCAACACGTGTTGAGTTGTAACAGCTGCAGCCTTGGTTAGGCCCAGCTTACTCAAGGCAGGAAAGAGACTGAGCGGAGTGCTGCAAAGTTTCTTTCTTTCTTTGGGAGGTTTGCCTTGGAAAGGCTGTGACATCGCCTGTGTCCTGTGGGTGATGGCTGGAAGGGGTCAGCAGGCACCGCTAGGGCTGTGGGATTGTTACTGCCATGCAAACAATGTCTGTGTGAAAGAAGTGCCACCACGTGTTGCTCAGTGCGCCATTCTCCAGCAAACAGCAACGAGGCTTTAAAATTCTGAAGCTGGTTTAGTTAGGAAAAAAAATAACTTCTCGAGCAGAACCAGAAGTACAAAGGGCAGGTTGAAAACAGGAGCTGTTATTGGCAACAAGAGGTTCTCCTTGCACACCGACACGTTCTGTCCTTGCAGGGGCTTGCTTTCTGCCAGCTCAGGGCCTCTGGGTTGCAGCAAGTGGCACAGTCCCTCTGTCCCACAGGAAAAACAGAACCTCCCTTTCTTATCTCTGGGGTCTAGCCTGTCTGCTGAGCAGTCTGCCTTTTTTGAAGAGCGTAGCACCCAAATGAGAGACGAATAAATAAACCAGATACTGTCTGCCACTGTGACTCAGGAATGGACAGTCTGGCTGGCAGTTTGTACATGTGTAGCAGGCACAGCTGTGATTTCTGGAGATCTAATCCCCTGACTCACCTGGAGGACATCTAGAAATCCTGGGCAAATATCCAGAGGCTGCACATTCTACCTGGACACTTTTTCCCAGCAGAAAAGGAGGAACAAACTAGGGAAGCTCTGGTAATTTGTGGGACCTTCTGTGTCCTGCGTACAGATCTGACCTGCTCTCAGTTACCGGGCACAGTGGTGACTTTGCCCTTCCGGGTCTTCGTAGTCTTTCAGTGTAGCTAACAAACTAAAACCTCTCTCTTCACTGTCATACTGCAGTAAGTCCCAGATCCAGGGCGCCTTTCAGAATGCATTTTGCTGTAAGGAGCAGCTGTTGGAATGTTGGAGGTTGAGGGGTCTAAGAGCTGGTCGAGAACCACTGTGGAAGGCCTGTGGTGGTGAAGGAATGGCGTGGGGGCTTCTTGTTTGCTTTTTCCTTTACTGTGCAATATTAGAGGTTCCAGCTGAGATTTCTCTCCTTTTCTAGTTGGTGGGATGTGGAGCAAAATCAGGATGTTTAGTCTGATGTGACACTTGACCAACCTCTGGCTGGGCGGTGAGGGGCCATAGCCTGAGACCATGCAATCACACTCTCTTTTGTGTGGGGCTGTTGCCACTCCTTTTGTGCTGACCTCTGTCCCCAGACAGGGGGAACTTCTCAGTGTGAGGGCTCTCTTCAGGAGTTTGCAGAATGACAACTGCCCCTGTCAACAGAGGGATGCTTTGCTCTGGTCTTTGCTGGTCATCCTCACCTGCCTGCCCTGTGCCCTGTCCCAGGTACAGCCCACGTGATGTGCGGCGCACAGGGTAGCAGCCAGGACCCCGAGTGACCTCCCTGCTGTTAACACATGCTGAAGTGCACGTGAGAAGGTTCAGGTATGCGAAACAATGGGTGTGATCTGAAGGCTTGTGTGTTTGTTCTAGAGGTAGAGTAACACAGTTTAATACTTGGAAGAGCTCTCCTTTGATTGACATATAATCTCACACGGGGGCTCTGCAGGGGAAATTCCGCCCTAGGATCAGCAAGCAGGGTGACTGGTAAAGTGTCTAGCTGCTGAGCTCGGACCCTGGCTAAGGGCGGGAGGTGTATCAGAGTAGAAAAAGACATTTTGTCTGACCTGGAGTTCTGTCTTTGGGTGTGTTTTCCTTGGGTGGGAATGCAGGGGAATATCCACTGTGAGGTGAACGTTCTCCAGGCTGCCCAGTGGGGATGCAGCACAAAAGAGGCATCTACCTGCTCATTCCCTTGGTGCTGCACGTGGTTTGAGGATACCTTTGTTTACAGAAAGGTCACCTAGGTATATGACTTTGTCCTTGCTGCTTATCCACCCAAACACACCTCAAAGTAAAACTCGAGTGACTATAAATAGTTTGTGATCCTTTGAGACAAAAATACAGGTGCCACGTAACCGCATCATTTGGTTCAGGTTTCACAGATGCCAGAAGAAGTCCTACTGAAATCTACAGTCAATTTTCAAAAGCCTGGAGCACACCCTGAAGTCACTAACTGTGTTTTCCCACTGATCACAACAGGGCAGAGCTGGGCCCATGCTGAAGATGCGTGAGAACGCGGCTCTACGACTGTGGATCTGGTCCCATCGCCTCCTGCGAACTCGGAGGTGTTTCACCCCTGCCAGAGACAGCGAGGTCTGGCAGCTGCTCGTCTCCAGCGTAAGTGCTCAACAGCTACTGGTTAGAAGCTAAATACACAGCATAACTGCTGCAGAAGCCAAAGCTCTTACAACGAGTACTGTCAAACGGTCCTTTTTCTGCGCTGGGGAGGCAGAAAGTACAGGCAGATAACTGTGCTCAGGTTGAAGCACTCTGGGTTTACCCAGGAGATTTGCAGTCTACTGAGCCTCGACGTTCATCTGTTCTTTGCTTCCCCCGTGATCATGTCTGTGTGCAAATGCCTGGGGCTTTCTCTGGTTGTACTCCGGGAAGGAGGTGAGGGAGGGGAGCAAGCCCTGCTGGGAGGACAGAACCAGGATACAAATGGGCTCTTGGTTTCAGTAGGAGACAGCGACAAGGAGCTGCTGTGAGTCTGGGTGTGGAGGAAACATGTCAAGACTGTGAGTCGGGGCAGGATGGTACTGAAAGGCAGGGAAAGCAGGAATGGAGTTGGTAGGGTCTTGAAGCCACCTGACAAGTACATCTGAGGTGGCAAGCACTCTAAGGCCAGCCACTGGAAAAGGAATATGATAGTGGAGAGTAAAGAGATGGGCAGAGTGAAGAATGGTACCTCCACACATCAGCAGCGCAAGGCTGCTGAGGGCAGAGGATTTTGGTCACATAAGTTGTGCTGTTGTGCTGGCTTAAACGTGGAGAAATAACTGGGAGGAGAATGGTGTTCAGTGCACCAGCAAGTCCCACTTGGAGATGCCAAAGCATCTGGTTGATGCTGGACTAATCAGGATGCAGCAGTGTCGCTGCCTGACCTTCCTCTGCTCTAAGGGGCGAGCTGTGTGGCCATGTTCCTTCAGAGTGCTCTGAATGTCCTGCAGAAAGGAGATCAGAAGGCACTGTGACAGCCCAGCTGCACATTGGCATAGTGCTTTGGTCCTGGTCAGGTGAAACCACGTGACTTGGCTCAAACTAGCCCCCAGCAAATATTCTGGGAATATTAACATTTTGGGAGGCAGTGGAGGAATTGCATGGCTTCCTTTTTTCCCCTCCCTCCCTTGTCTATTTACAGGAGAGGGTATTGCTCAGGAGAAAGGAATGAGGAAAGTTTGAGACATTATCTCCTGATATAAATGACAGGGCCCATCCTGCAGAAGGTCTCACGCTCTTCCATCAGGTGGTTGTGTGGGGCTTGGGAGAGTAACACAAGTTATTAAGCACGGCTTGGGCTGGGCAAAGAATGAGCTCTGAAATGCCCAGACCCTTTCTCCATGAATGGGAAGAAGGTGAAATTTTCCAGGAATGATTGAAAAGCATTGTGAAGCCAGGGGCCTTTCAGAACATGGGTGGTGGAGCGGGCAGGCCACGTGCACTGGTTTTACTGCAGGCACGTGTACAGCAGGTCTTCCTTTCGGGCAGTCTCCTGCTCGGCCGAGGCCTGCAGAGCAGCCAGCACTTGGGAAGCCTGACTCTCGAGTTGTGCTCAAGTCACCATACATGTTTTGTTGTGGTTTTACTTCTCCAAGCCCAGTAGCTTCTACACTGCCCAAGGACTCTGCATTTATCTGAGTTTTGGGGTTTTTTTTCTCCTGAATCTGAAACCTGTCTGCAAGGGAATGGAGCAGTAGTGTATCTCGGAGTGCTTGCATGCGCTCTCCCACACTTGTGTGCAGACGTGACTCATCTGTGTCACAGGCTGAGCCCAGTTAAGGAGAGGCCCTGTGTGTGCCATAGTGAACTGGACACTTTCTTGACCCATGATGGTTCAATTCTTCTGCAGAGCTACCCGGGCTCACTACAGAGAGAGACATCGGGGAGATGCTGCCCCCCTAGGGATGCCAATCTTCCTGACTGGCTGGCCTCACCCCTCCGGAACAGCCCCCCAGAGACCAGGCAGAACTGTTGCTGTCTTAAGCAAGCAAAGTCGGGAACAGGTCCCTTGGTTCCTTTATCCTGGCTCTAGTGAGATATTTCAGGCATGCATGATCTAATGACAGTGTGCTGCGGCCCGAAGGTGTGGTGGAAAATCTGGTTAAGCATGCTGGCTGAGCTGCTGGCTGAGCTGCTGGCTGAGCTGCTCCCAGGATCCTCGGCCGGGACATGCGGTAACGCACAGCTCAGCGCTCTTCTCACAGGGAAGACAGGAGCTGCTTCTCTCCTCCTTCAGCCTGAAGAAACCACTTTTTCCATTTTGATTTTTTCCATCAGCTCTTGCATCCCTCCATAAGTGCTGTGTGTTTGTGCTCTTAGCTGTTAGGTGCTATCTCATATTTTTATTAGGTGCCAGTTGTACGAACCCGCTTGTTTCCTTCAGATGCAGGTTTTGGAGCCAAGTTATTCTCTCCCAGCTGCACGGCCAACCTCTCTGGCATGTATTCACAGTCCTCCTCTGGGTTCTCTGGCACGCTGGTGTCCTCTAAACTTGGTGTGTGATGCAACAAAACCTTGGAGGGTCTGTCTCCAGGGACTTGATTGTAGGATCAGATGCGTACCTGGGGTGTAATGTGAGCTGGAGACTTAGAAATCAGAGAGACAATCCAGACAGTGCCAGCAAGATATGATCTGCAGCTGTACCTGC
Organism: Chloroceryle aenea; assembly: GCA_013399075.1. NCBI lineage: Eukaryota > Metazoa > Chordata > Aves > Coraciiformes > Cerylidae > Chloroceryle > Chloroceryle aenea. The sequence goes on along the minus strand of VWZY01011722.1, from coordinate 208,672 downwards.
AGAGGACTCCGCAGGCCAGCCGCCTTCACTTAGCAGGTCAGGGTAAACACGGGTGTCTGGCTCATTAAGGGGGAAAAAAAAGGTGCAGCAATTTTTGTCAGCGCCTGTTTCAGTCCAGCCCTATTCATGCTTCCAGCATCTTAACACCCCATCCTGAGCTGGAGCAAACTGGTGCGGCTCTTGTGGTCCTCTCGGGCTTGTGTGGCGATGTGGCTGGGGCTAGGGGATGCTTTGATAAGCAGCTCTTTCTCCTTCAAAAAATAATTGTGCTTTCTTGTCCTAGATCAAGTTCAACAGTTGCTATTTATTTATAGAACGTGGATTTCCAACAAACTATAGCCCAAGAAGGATGCGGGAATGCAACTCTGACTGCTCCATCTCGCTTACGCCAGCCCAGAATACTTTGGTGCAAGTCAGATCAATACTAAGCCAGATTTTCCCACAGCAGCACAGTGTTTGCTGAGCGTTGCTTGTTATCCTCTCTGAACCTGACCACATCAGTCGGAAGGTACCCCAAATAAACCCCGTGTTCTCGTGCTGTACCTTGTAGGGAGAGTGGGCAGCGCACACTGGGGGATGTTGCCCTCAAGGCTGTATTACAGCTGATGGAGTTGAAAGAGGGGAATGAGAACCTGATCTGTTACCCCATTAAAATGAAGCCCATCAGGGAAATCCAGTGGCCTGTTTGCTCTGTTCGGTAGAAGTTCAGAAGGGACCGAATTCTGTTTGCCTTTTCTGCACTAATCAGCTCCTGTTCACCTTGGAAAGATGGAAACCCGTGGATCCACAGAAACTGCTTTTGCAGTAGTGACTGCAGGAAGCTTGGGGCTTTGGGTTTATGACTGCTGAGGGAGCGAGGCCCGGCCGCTGCGGCAGGGTGCGATACCCGCCTGCCTGCTTTCCTGCTCCCTGCCCTCCGCGGGCTGGCAGACGGGGGCTCGCCCGCAGCATCCCCGCAGACAGGGCTGTCTTGGCCCTGCAGCTCTGTTCGAGATCAGAGGGACTCAGATAAAGATCACAGATGTAGCTGGCTTCATTAACTTCATTTGGCTTCTTCCATAGACTGCCAGGTCTCTTTGGCTGTGTGTCCTTGGGACTTGGAGGAGTGCTTCTTGTTCCTGCCCGTGATTTTCCATGCACAAAACCCTTCTGGAGGAGAGGAAATGAAACTGCCAGGCCCAGTGGCTGGCACAGGCATTGCTACCCAGGGCAGCATGCTCTTTTTTAACTTCCTTGTCTGCTGCCTCAGTTTCCCCATCTGCGACATAAGATGAATAACCTCTGTCCTGTAAGCTCTTTCCTGGAAAAGGAAGAAGATGAGAGCAGAGAGAGGCGTAGATGCTAGAGCAACAGGCCTGGTGTTCCTAATGCCTGCCTGCTGAGGAGGCTGTTACTCAAGTGTTGCTTTCTGAGCTGTAGCTGAATTTCTTAACCTCAGAGCCACCTTTTTTGCTCACTTGCACGGGAAAGACTGCCCCTCTGTAAACACAGGCACAGGGAAAGAGAGTCCACATCAGCGTCCCTCACTGTGTGTTCTTCCTTTTGATAAACCTTCATCCTTGCACTCGGGGCTATTCCCACCTGAGCGCCGCGAGCTGTTCGAGTAATCAGTCAGTTCATTCTGGCAGGCCTTTACTGGAGCCATCAGAATGGAATATACACAGAAGGGGACGTTCTCCTTTGCTGGGGAGCTTGGAATGCACTCTTCAATCAACCTTCATGATAAATGGACCATTCAGCAACGTCAGCTGAACAAACTTGGTCCAGAACTCTGAAACTGTGAAAGAAATTTATATAAATTAGAAAGGTGTGATGATTACAGGAATGGACAGACTGATGGCCATACGTATTCCCTTCTTGAGGTCATCATTCTCTGTTTGTGACAGTGATTTCCATAGCAGTGCGTAAATCAGGATTAATAGTTTCATTTTAAAAGGCCAAGTTTGGGCTGATTCTTTGGGAAAAGACTAATTTTGGGTGTTTGTTTTTTTTTTTTTAAGTTTGGAGTTTCACTGAGGGAACGATTTATGGGTGAGCCTGCTGTGGACTCCTCACTCAGCTGGTCGTGCAGGGAGACAGGGGAAGACCCACTTGCTGCTTGTGACAGGAGTTTCACTGTGGTTTGTACAGATGGCCAGACATGGGAACTCTTCTGTTGTTTCATTCCCAAAGTTGTGGCACTGTTTCCTCTTTGCCCGTAATCTCCTTCGCTGGGTTTAACATGGCAGATCTTCACGTTAGTAGATTCTGTATCACTCAAAGGAATAGGTATTAAAATCAATCAGAATTATTATAGCACCAACAGTACACATTATACTTGTGCAGAAACACCAATGGAATATTTGCATACAAATGAATTTACGTTGTTTATATTGTGTTGCTGTTTACCCTGAGTGATGGTAATTGCTGGGCTGGGCAGAAGCTGTGTGGGTCATTTTCAGCTTGGGTTCTGGAGGAGGTGAGCCTGCACGAGGACATTATCTGTCTCATCATTTGTCAGGCTCCTCTTAATAACTTTTGAAGGCATTGGCTAATTTCATCTACATTTGACAGAGGGGTAGAGGTTTTTGTGGTGGGGAGATTAAGGGGCAAAGGACAGAGGTCCCCAGTGAACTAGGACTCATTAATTCCACTGCTCAGAGAACAACTTGTGTGGAGTTAACCTCAGGAAATACTCTTTCACTGGGTCCAAACCTTCCTGCAATTACATGGTGATTGTGACACTGTTGTACTTAACTCATGGGAAACATTCTACTTCAGCTTGCTGGACAGGGATGTTTGTGTTTACCTTCCAAAACAGGTTTTCACTTATAGGTTTGCTCAGTTTTGAAAAGCCAAATCAGATCAAAATTCCTGAGCTGGTTTGGAGAGGAGGCACTTTTTTTTTCTTACCCATACTACGCTCAGAGGGATTAGAGGGGGCAGATCAGGAAGAACTACTGCTCTGTTCTTTAGAATAGCGCAGCCATGCATAAACACAATTTCATCTTTAGGAGCTGCTGATCCCCAGTGCTGTTAGTCGTTAGCCAGAACTTGTGTAGCCCCCTCCTCGAGATTCAGTCAGATATCCCTCTTTTTCAGTTCTCAAAGCCACGCTGCAGACCTGTTTCCTGAAACAGCTGCTGCGACCAGGAAAGAGGGGACAAAGTGAGGCTGAGCTCCTGGACGGCGACGTCTGCAACCTGCCTTCCCAGCTGACTAGACTGCGCGGAACCGTGCCCATGTCTGCGTAGAGCAGTTGTGACCAGCGCATGGACAGACCAGCTGACAGGACAGACACACCTTGGCATGTGAGTAGAACAGCCCCGGAATATGCCGTTCGTGTGGAGTAAGAGGCTGGTTTTATTGGGTGAGGAGGAGGTTCAGATCACACTGCAAACTGGTTTCTCACCTCAAGACCATGAAGTTGTTCATGGCCATTCCCATGACAGCACGTGATCGGGTCTCTAGGCTTCTTCCCTTTCTGCAACACTACAGATTCACAAAGAAATAGGCAACACAGTTACAGGCAGGAGACTAAAGAGAAGCAACGTGGAGTACTTGGTTTTGAATGGAGTAATTTGATGAAGTTTCTGTGTGAAGCCCAATTACTCGTTGTCACTGCACAAACATCAGGTCTGTATCTGCAGGGAGTGAAGCAGAGGTTTCACTTCAGGTGGCAGGAGCAGTCCAGAGCTCACAAAGCAGCAGGAGGTCACCCTATCCTCCTGTAAGAACAACAGACTCGTCTATATTCAGGTGCTGCTTGTGCACAACTTCTCCTCTGCCCTGTCTCAAGGCCAGAGTGCAGTAAAGCTTCTCTTGTGATCCCAGTGTGGATGAGGAGGGATGTAGGCGGTCGGCACTCGCAAGCTTGTAGCCTTTAATTTCACCAGCAAGTCAGGGTAGCCTGTGTTCCTCCCGTTAGGTGTGGAAACTGAAGGATCCTTTCTTTATCTCTCTGCGTCCGTGGATAAGTCAGATAGGTGAGATACCATTTTCTTCACAGTAACTTCAGTAAAAAAGATAACAGCTGTATCAAAACCCCATCTTTTTTCAGGAAAACTGGTAAGCATACAGGTGGCATAGGGCTGAAGGACTTTGTCAGAAGGCTCATTTTAGCTCCACTGAATAATTCAAGGTTGATTCTGTTCTTTCAGATTCAAAACATAAACTCACTTGACACTTTTTCTGGATTACTGGATGTCTTTGTCGGAATTTCCAGTAGAACCAGACGTGTTCCTGGATGGAAATAGTAGGAGACCATAAAAGATTAAAAGCGAGGCCAAATTACATAAGAGGAGGAAATCAAAAGAAGGGAAAATGGTAATTAAAAAAAAAAGTTGCCTACCTTTCTGTAAAAGTATTTCAGTTAAGGGCTTTTCCCCAGCACTGGGATGAAGAGGCAAGATGCATTTTCAAGGTGAAACTTGTGTAAAACAGCTATTATTTCTTGTCTTCCTGCTGCTGCTGGTTTGGTTTTTTGGTGGCTTTTCTCAAAGATGAGATTTGAATGGGGAAATGAAACAAAACTAAGCACTCCCAGAACTGAGCTTCTGACTTGTACTTGCTGAATACCCTCAGCCTGATTCCGCGCAGCATGAAGTCTGTTATTTGGCATTACCTTGAAGGCAATTTTTCTTATGCCAAATTTGAAATAAAAGGCTGTGATTTAGATTTCCTACTTTTCATCAGAAACAGGGAATGTGCAAATGAAACAGAACTTCCCGTTTCCAACCTTTCAGCAAGTGCATGCTTCGGGTTGTGTTCCTCTGCCACCGCAGAAGGGGGCAGGCGGGAAGGATGCACTTGGGAGAGGACGGATCCTGGCCTTCGGATTGTGTCTGCAGGAGTAAGGATCAAACGTGTCTGGACATGACACAATCTCAGTAAGGGCTTTGATTCACAAGTGGGAACACTTTGTATTGGGACAGCTGTTGTTATTCCTGCCCGAGCTCTCTGCTCCAGCCCTCAGAGGATGCCGCCTCCGCTGCAGGGGTGTCTCGGTTGGTCATGAAGCAGCTGAACTGCCACAGTTTACAACCAAACAAGCTAAAGCAAAGCCACGCTGGTTTCACCTACCTTACAATGTGACCAGATGCACGGGAACTTCAGTAGTGTCAGATCCTCAGCTCATGAATATCCCCCTAAGACACTGAGTAGACACAGCTATTCCAGTTATACCGGGTGCGTATCTGGCTTGTGCTGGGTGGCCCACCTGTGAGAAGCAGCATTAGGAGCCATGCAGAAATGAGTTGGTGTAACTCAGGGTAGAAGGTGAGATTGTAAAAGAGTCAGTGTTCTCAGCTCTCTGTTCCTTCCTCACCATTCTGTTAGGCCTTTATTTTAGAGATGGCTTACCAGTTAAAGTTCTCTTGGGAGAAAGCAAAGTGATTTAAGATGTTAAGGAAAGCAAAGTGATTTAAGATGTTAAGGTTTTAAGATTTGAGCCTCGCTGACTGGGTTTTGGAGTGCAAAGAGACAGGAATAGGAAACATAACAGAGAGGACAAGTCTTGAAACAGAAAAGCAGCACCAAATGAAACCAGGCCTTGTATTTGTCACTGCTACTAGAGGTAGTGGGGACTGGTCTGCAGAGAGTACTGCAGCAGCTAGGGCTCAGCAGTGGCTCCTGGCACTCGCTGCTCCAGAGGAGCCATGGGTGACGTGCTGCCTCTTGCTTATATTTGCTGTTGTAGTCATCTTTTGGCAGAGTCCTGAGCAATCCTGGCAGATTTTCTGAGGCGAAGTGGCCAGGCTCTCCAGTGTACCTGCCTAGCACTGGTTGTTGTGGCATGTGAAGAGTGCAGCGTGTCCCGTGCTGCTCCCGTCCTTCACACAGCACTAGAGCGGGCACAGGAAAGGCCACCAGGCCCAGGGTGCCCACCTCTGACTGCTCCATGGCCTNCGAAGTGGCCAGGCTCTCCAGTGTGCCTTTCCAATCTCCAGTGTAATGCCTGAGCCACCCAGCCAGCTCCTGCAGAGAACTTCCCCGTCAGGCTGTGCATTTCAGTGCGGTGATCATCAGCAGTAGCATGGCTAATGGGCTGGCGTTTAAATGGCTGTAATTAGGCTTCAAAGTAACCATTATGATGAAAGGGGGAAATCTTGCATTCCTCTCCACACTATCATTTCAGGGTGTCTGGCAGCGCCCCAGAAAGACAAAACTGCATCGCTTGGTACCACCAGAGCTACCTGCTGGCCGGGAACGTCTCACCTTTGGTTCATAAAGATCTTTTTTTTTCCCTGGAAAAGAATTCTTTGCACTTTTGAACTAATCATTCTCTCCACTCCTGTGGGTTCTTATCTACCCAGTATGTAAGCATTTTGCAAATATTTGACTGGAAACGACAAGAGATAAGGACAGGTGATAATCTGCTGCTGCTGCAGCAGGCATGTCCCTACCGAGCTGCACCGTAACTGCAAGGGTGTTTTTCAGCTTATCGTATCCTAGAATGAGTGTGGTCTTCACCGAGAGCGTGCCTCTTCTGTTTACTCATTTATCCACTGCGGGTTCCATCCGGATATCTGGAATGCTGACATTGGTTTGTTGCACTAGTCCCCTGGCCCCCACTCCACATTTCAGACAAACCGGGTCGCTTAGCAGGGAGAACGATAGGGGTGATGCTGCTGCTGTTAGACGCTGGTACTGGCTTAGCACTGGCTTATTCTGGAAAAGGATCTCTTTCTTCCTGAGCCTCTCCACTCTGGGAGGAGAGCAGGTTGGGGAATTCTTCTCGAGCGCGGTCCTCTGTGCTGCGCTGTTTGTTCCAGCTCCGTTTTGAAGGATATTAGCAGTTTCCATCCTCCTCCTAATTCCACTGGCATAAAACATCCTTCTTACTCATGAAGTAGAATACCTAGATCCACCTTCTTGCCTCCTGGCTAATTACTGTCATTATCTGGCTAGACAAACTTGTCATGAGATTAGAATCTCCTCACAAAACAGGGTCATCTCAGGAAGTTCTCGCTATCCGGTTTTGTGTAAATCAGTCACCTCTGCAGCTAAAAGGCAGCTCAGATTCTTGAGAATTCACACGCTCCCAGGAGGGGAGCAGAGGAGCATTTCCACATCGGAGCCGCTTCAAAAGGCACTGGGCGTTCCCACTGACATCAGTGGGGCAAAGACTACACCCACTCTCTTGCACCTGCTCAAGTTGTTCTCCTTTAAAGATACTGAAAAGTACTAACCGCCTGCATCCACTTCACCGCCTAACGTCGTTATGTTCTACTGACCGTATCCTGCACCCCTCTGCTCTTGCACCTTACCTCAGCAGAACACCACGGCAAGTTGAGACACGCAAGGAGCAAAGGCAGAAGCCACAAACCAGGCTGGTCATTTTTTTTGTGTGTTTTAAGGCTTCAGGTAATTCTAGCTCAAGATCCCCCAATAAAAAAAAGATTTGAAGCAGAAGCTTAGCTTTGTACTTCTGCCCTGTAGGCACCGGGTGGTTCACCCTTAAATCTCCAGGGCTCTTGCACAGTCCCTCTCGGGACTGACTGTTTCAGTGTGTTGAGAATGTAGGTCTCCTCGTGCTTAGGCAACTGAAGAGTCAAGCACCTCTTACCTAATTCCCTTCCCAAGTAGGCGAGCAGAAGGAGTCCTTCCTCCCAGAAACCTGTGGTGACGCTCGCTGTGCGCACTGGCCCGCACAGGGCCTGCCGTGCCAAAGAGCACTGTGTCACCAATGCACTAAATAACTGTAGTGCCTGTTAACAGGCCTGTGGCATCAAGGAAATTTACATTACCCCACGAATGCTCCCGAACGGAAATGTGTGCAGTTACAGGCTACTGTCACCATAGCTACAGCTAAATAAACCACTCCCTTCCTCAGCTGATGGAGCGACCTAAATTGCTGATGGTTCTGGCTGTCGCGTACCTCTGTGATGCTTCCGTGACTCTGCTTGGGCTCACAGACCTGCCTGAAAAAGATGATTGTCTTCCCAGCTACCTGCCCCACATTGTCTCTGTGCAAGAGCGGATTGTCCAGAATAGGAATTCTGGAGGCAGAACATTTCCTGGTTACTTTATTTGGGAACAGCCAGCCGTGGAGAAGTGGGCTTTGCTGGAGAGGCCTGGTGGAACTGAGCACAGACAGAAGTCAGTGGGAGCAACGGAGCTGAGAGGCCGTGGGAACAGGGACTGTGGGGTGAAATGGCAAAGCAAGGAGGTGCTGCAGCCACCTGTGAGGACACCAGTGCTCAGGGGCTGGAGTACAGGGAGACCCTCCGGATGCACTGGATGCCAATTTTGCATTGTGTTGATTGACTTTCACCTCCCTGTGCCCTTGTTTCCAGGGCAGTATGGTGGGGATAACAGGTGTCAGCTTTGCAGGGAGCTTTGAGATCTCCTGGTGGGAAAATGCTGGGTTAAAGCACAGGTGGGTTTTATAGACCCCTGTGCCAGAGCCTGGAAGCAGATTCTCAGTCTCTAGTGAGAGAGACACAACTGCAGCAGAAGCAAGGTGCCATGCACCAGCCTTTGGGGGAAGATCTCTCATTTTGTGTGCCTTGCTCCTGTCCGCTCTTCAGACTGTACCTTGCAGGCCAAACCCAGCCTTTTCTCCTTGAGCTTCCCTGTGCCCTTCAGCCCTGTGATGTACTGCACAAATCTCTTGCTGGAAAACCCAGAGAGGTTGGTCCTCGTACAGACTAAACTGAGGCTGGTAAACACTGAACTCAACTGAAGAACATTCTTTACGTTGGGTGACTGAGTTTCCTGTGTTTCTGCAGGACAGCCCGAGCTGTGCAGCTGAGGATCCGGCCAAGGGGTGCGTGCACACGTACTTAGTGAGCAACCCTGAAAAATTCCTGTTCTTTACTTTGCTCAGCAGGGGCAGGATACTTGCCAAGTCCTCGGGGCAGCATTTGGCTGTCCTAATCCTTTCTACAGTTCCCTGCTTCACTTCACTTACACGTTATTGTCAAAATTCAGCAGATGTTGAAGCTGGGATGCTGCAGACAATAGCCTTCTCCTCTGATTCATCCTGAGAGCAGGCTCTGTCCTGTGCAGGAAAGGAGGCAAAACTAAAATATTACCTGTGTGTGTAATGAGGCTGTTTCATAATGTGTGCACCCAAGACAGCCAGGCGAGGGTTGTACAGACTTGCGATTTCCAAAGGTACCCAAATAAAAGGAGCTTCCTACTTCCTTTATAATGGCCCTATTTGGACAGATTTATGACCTAACCAGCTCTGGGGTGAATCCTGCTGCTTGGCAGTCGGTGCAGCTTGGGAGCGAGTGTGGTGGAGGAGAGTGCTTGTCTCGGACCACTGAGCCACTCCTCAAGTATTCGCACTTCAGCACCTTTGTGTAGTGGTGCTGTGACTTGTCCCAGAGGGGAAGGAGAGGGTCAGGCTGGGGAAAGCCCTGGACACTTGTCAAAAGGTCTGTCGGCTCAGTTTGTCTGGTCCTGAAAGGGGCAGGTTCTGTACATCTAAAGACCTTTGCCACCAGTAGTATTGGTGGCCTGTACTTCTGCCAGAGTGCTGCTTCTGGTGCCTGCAAAGCAGTTCATGTCACTTCTTCATTCTGTGATAGCTGGCCTCCATGGCACTAACTGGTATGTCGGTACAGCCGAGAGGGAACGGCAGCCCGTAGCTGCCAGGAGTGTCAGGCAGCCTTCAGGAGAATGTTCTTAGTGAGATGTAGACTAAGGCTTGATCTGCCTCTCATGCATGCTGAGAACATGTTGATGAGCAGGCTGTTAACCCAGAGGGAGCCACTTCTGCATCTCTTATTCTGCCGTGGAAGTGCTTCTACTTTGGTTTCATCAGCTCTTTGTAAGATCTGAGAGAGGCTCGGGGTCACGCCCTAGGGGGGCAGCTGCGCCAAGGTCCCTCAAACCAGGGCCACACACATCTGAATTCTTACCTGCAGCTCAGCTTCTTGATATGAGTGGGGAGGAACAGTTAGATCAGAAGATACTGCTCTGAGAGTGCCACATTTGTTAGAGGGGCAGGTTGTTGTTTTCTTCTGGTGAGCAAGGACTGTGCTGGCTGCAGCAGCAGTTTATCTCCTGACAGCTCTGTTGGGCTGTGGAGTCAAAAAGGTGAAGTATGCCATGAAACCCCTAACAGTGAAGGGCAGCTCCAGCAGAAGTGTCTGAGGGAGAGAGAAAAAGCTCCAACTTACAGCCCGTTGGTCTAGGCACGTGCCTGAGATAAAGTACTGCTTCAAGTCCTGTTCCGCTGCTTTTTGGTCTCAAGTGATTAATTTCTCCCAGAGCTGTCTCTCAGAGTGATGGAGCTGCTGACCTCCCAGGTCGTGGTCCCCCTTCCACCATGTCACCTCTAGCTCTCCTGTTTGGTGCAGCCAGAAGGGGAGCCGAGGCTTCAGTGGTGCCACATGTTGCCACGCTCAGCACTTGTAGGGTGTCGAGGCGGCAAGAGCAGGTATTCCCTTTGTCCTGCCAGGAGGGAGAGGCCCTCACACGGAGCGCTGAGAGGGATGATGGCTGCAGCGTGTTTTCACCCGGGGAGTCATTAAACAAAGGTTTGTCAGAGATTTGTAATCTGTGCTTGGGCATGAGAGGAGACAGAACCTTGAACTATAGTCTCCCATCGTCCTTTAGACTTCTGCTGTCAGCATCTTCTTTTCTCTGGCTGTGGCCAAGGAGGGTGAAGGAGGTAGGCTTGACTCTGTCTTATGAGCTGGCAGAATGGCACAGGGCTAGCTGAAATCCACTCCTGCAGCCCTTTCCTCCAGGAGTGGAAAACTACCTCAGGGGCCAGGTTCTGTCAGTGGCTTCTGGAAGAGCTTTAACATCTTCAAGTCCAAGGGATTTCACTGCAGTGAAAAAGAACAGCATTAATTTCCAGCTCCACCTCAGTCAAAACACTCGAGGGTCCTACGAGGTTTTCTTGTTTTCTGACATGCTGCTTCTTTCCCCTGGCTGGAGGATTTAGAGCTTTACCCTGGAGCAGTTGATCTCCCTGTGCCCTCTCCTCACTCTCTTATCTCTCACTAAAGCCCATGCTACATCGATGCGGAGCAGGGATAGAGAAGAGTTAATGTGACTGATGTAATGCCAGAGTGTATTGGAGTGTTTGTTTAGTACTTCACAAAGTATAAACCACTCTGCGGGGGTGCTGGAAATAGAGCTGAATGAATCTGAGTAACTTCCCAGAGCAGCACTGTTGTTTTTGTGGGTCTGTGAGAGTCCTCTTCCCCACTGGAGGCCGTGTCACGGTAGATAGCAGCTTCCCCTGGGCTGGACACGGGTGTTTGGTATCCAGGCCTGTTTTTGGGAGTGACTCTGTCAGTGCAGCAGCAGTGGTCAGAAGTTTATTAGTTTATGAGTCCAGGACCAAACAGATGATGGTGACGTGGTCACACACCTTCCTACTGATCAGCAGTACTCACAATCCATGTTTCCGTGATGCTCTAAAATAAATAAGGTTTCAATGAGCAAAATCTTGCAACACCCAGAAAGCACTTGCGGGGCTGAGCCCATCTTTTGGGGACAGTATATTCCCTCTGGTTGCTGACAGTGAGTAGTTCTGCCAAACTTTCTGGTACCCTGAAATCTGCTTTCTGGATAGAAACATCTCATCACGTCCTAACACCTCATCATTGGCTCTGAACTGTTGTGAAACATAATTGCAGCCTGTGGCTGAGAGGCAAAGGAAAGAAACCATCTCTTCAAGCCCAGGAGTAACACTGAAAACTTACATGTCACAGCAGAGGGGATGTACTTTGGAGAAACAGAAGGCAGGAAAAGCATGAGGAGAAAAAAAAAAGTGGAAACAATAACATAACGTTCACACCTTTATGTTCACTAGACTTGGATGATCCCTGTTTTGAGTTCTTTTAGGTGACTTTTGAACCAGTTTATACTTTTGCCTTTCACTTCAGACTGTGGTGAAGAGTTCCACTGGGAAATGATGCCCCAAAAAAGTGGAAAAGAACAATGGCCTCAGCGAGCCCATTCAGACAGCAGCCTTGGAGCAAATCACCGTGTGGAAAATCTCTTCTATTTCACAACTGCAGTCTAATAATTACAGGGTTTTTTTTACCTATGTCTTGTGTTCTGCCAGTCTGATGGGAATGTAAAGAAAGAATGGGCAAAGCTTTTGGCAGCTTGGAGAACAGCGATGTCTAGGGGTGGAGAGTGTTCTGCTCTAGGAAGACATCTGAGGAAGGTTCACGAAGGGAAGGAGGAGATTAACTAAACCAATCTCCTTTGGTTTGGGCTAAGGTAGGGCTGAACACAAGAGCTTGAATATGAATCAAAAGCTTGAGTGCACCTCAGGCTCCTCCTGAGGCCTTGGGTAAAGCTGCCATCCCAAATTGTCCCGTCTAGACTGCTGCTGCCAGAGCCCTGCTTGGGCCAAGGAGCGCTGCATGACTGGGACTGCCAGCACATCCCTGGCTGTCAGAGCCATGCTGTGGCGTGTCCTGGGGGGACCTGACACGCAGATGCTGTCTCCTTCCCTGCAGTGTTAGGAACGTGGGGAAAGCCGTTCCTCTCACGCCACTTGATGCAGGGCCCTGCGGGGAGCCCAGTGCAAATGTTTTCTCCAAGCACTTCAAATACCTAAAGCCTGATATTTCCATTGCTAGATGATTAGATAAGCTTAAGTAAATTGTCAGAACCACCTTTTCTCCCAAGAGCCTGGCGTGTCTGTCAGATGCACTTTTCAGAGCCTGAGCTGTGCTGCTTTCACTGTAAGAATTGCCTTTACTTCAAACGGGCTGAATTCCTTTTGGCCAAAGGAGAGCTAAGTGAAGAAGGAGCTCCCTTCCTCCAAAGGGCTGCTTCTCCTTCCCCCACCAGGTTTCTATTAGTCTTCTCTGTTGGCAGTGATGTATTTTCTCCAAGTGACCCAGCACCCCTTTAATCTGCAACACTTGATGTACCTTAAACAATTATCACTGACCCTTCAGCCAGATACCCAGGGCAACCATCAGTCTGTCTGGGGCTCCTCTGGAATAAATGAAGCTGTGGCTCCATCTCCATCCCAGGATTTCCCCCTCTGGGAAGGACAGCTGGAACTTTCCTACTCATCCAGACAGCTTTCCTCCTACTCCTCCCCAGCCCCACAAGATGAAGAGCCTGTTTGCACTTCCAATCTGCAGCAGCTGGATTTATTAAAGGTGTGGGGTGGAATGACTTCTGTTGTTATCACACCCCCTCAGCAAACCCTACAAATGGGCAGACTGAGAAAGTCAGGACAACAGAAACAGAGCCTGTGAGCTCCTTTCTGTTCAGACAGATGGACGGACCCGCAGTCCTGCAGAGTAAAAGCTTTTTCCCTCTCTTCTCAGTCAAACCCCAGCCTGCTCAGCTCAAACCTCCTCTTTTGTACAGTCAGAGTGACCTCTCACCTGGGGCTTGCCTGCCCAATTTGTAAGCCCTTTAATAATGATAATCCATTATCCTACTTTACACATCAAAACGCACACAGGCTCCTCCCAAATAAGAGAACTTGGCAGATGAACCGTGGGTACAAAGCACAATCATTTATACAAATGATGCTGTTCACAGGTATCATTTCTCTTTCTCCTTGGCAAAAGGAAAAGCTTCTTCCCCTCCAGGTCTTACAGAAGTAGTGTTTATAATTAATCACTGCAGTATGAGGAGGTTTATCCAGACACAAGACCACTCTGCTGTGGCTGTACCATCTACTGAGGGTGCAGCTGTCAGAGCCTCACCATATCCCGGTGTCTCTCCAAGACCGCTTCAGAGACAGCCTGGAGGTGGAGGGTCTGGGTCTGGCTTTCCCCTGCTGCAGCATCGCCTGTGGTTCTCTGCACTGCATCACATCATGATAGCAGGTGATGGCTGCTGGTAGCATTTTGGAGCAGGCAATAGGAAATGTCACTGAATCTGTACCCATCGCAGTCCCTCCTAAGCCACGACTGACGCGTATTAAAGCTTCTGCGCATCCTGGGACCACTGGAGGGGGGTCCACCCCAGAGCAGAGAGTGCCTGCAGCAGATGTGCTGCACTCTGATTGTCACTGCTGGAACACTGGCCGTGCCCCATGGTCCTTCCCCGGGACGTGGTGCTGCTTCAGTTGCCACAGCTCGTCGTACTTGCCATAGCGAACCTGTTAGCATCTTTTAGATCTATGTAAATTCTGGGGCTGATGAATTCAGCAGCTTCCTCTTGAAAACCTTTATTGGGTGACTTTCACACTGCCCCCACAGAGCCCTGTTCCTTGAAGTCAATGGGAGATCTGGGTGTGGTGAAAAGTCAAGATCAGACCTGTAAATCAGATGATGAAGAAGTGAATCAGTAGGAAATGCTCTTGGGGAACAACATATTCCTCTCCCATCAATTAAAAGCACGGGGAATGGCTCAGGAGTAGCTTCCCTCTGACAAGTAAGAGGCTATATTTCAACAGCATAATGGTCTAATAGAGCTTTCTAATAGGCTGAGGACATAAAAACACACTTGTGCTAAATAAATGGTTCGGGCCACCTAATAAAATCTCATTTCTGACAAAGGATATGCAAATTTGTGTGGTTGCTCCCAGGAGATGTTTTCAGACCTCTTGTGTAGTATTAGCATATCCTGTGGCAGAGCCCAGTCCCCAGCAAATTGCCATGCTGTGCGCTGTGCCCCAAAAATGTTTGATGTGGCTCTTCAGGCTTCAGGTGCTCAGCCCTAGGGAACATATTCTGCTGTGTCCAAATCTCTTCAGTAAAGCCTCCCTTATGCACCGGCTCCTCCCAGAATGCCCGTGGCAGGTCACTGTGGAGATTAAGTGCCACTTCTGTCTTTTTCGGTCGCCGAGTTTATCTGATTAATGTTATTCCAGCTTTCTTCATCACTTTCTTCTCCCTTCATTGTTTCATGAGCCAGTGGTACTTAAGCCAGTTCTGGGTCATAAGTCATCAAAAGGTCACCGGTGACATCATCTCAAATAAAACAAAAATGCTTAAAAGCGTGCCGATGCCTGCAGAGGACCCGGGTGGGGAGAGGGAAATGCTAAGTGAATGCCTGCACTGACAGCAGGCCCAGCCTTCCGGGGACCGTTGGCTCACGCGAGCCGCGCTGGCACGAGCCGATTCTCGGCCGTCATCCATTACAAGGCAGGTGGAGAAATGCCGTGGCCAGCGCTGGCCATCGCCGCTCACGCTCTCTGTGCTCACAGCGCTCCCTGTGCGCCTCCCTCTCCCCTGCTGCCACGGCTCTGGGGACCTGCCGGGCTGCTTACGGGGCCTTCGCGTGAGCTCTTCCATCACGGTGCTTGAACCGCGAGCGACAGCGGGGCTCAGGGAAGAACCCTTGAGTGCTCGGCAGATGGAAGATGCCATACTGGGAAAATCAATCCGCAGATCTGCACTTTGATGGAATCTAGCTGCGGGCAGATGCTTTCATGTACGGCAGCATCTTCCCAGGCGAATTACTGCCTTGCTCACACTGTGTACGGTCGTGCGAGTCCTGGGATGAGCAGCTTTGCACTGCAGCGCTTTTATCAACAACTGGAGATCCTTTCTCATCCGGGCTACTTCCCTTTGAGCATGTCTTGGGGTGGACGAGAGAGAAAGCAGACTGGCAGTGACTACCTGACTCAGTAAATCTAATCCCAGGGTTAACGAGTAATGATTCCACAGGGGATTGTGGGAGCGACCCGTTCTGTGACCGTGAGCTGCAGCCGCCTCTCCACCCAGCCCCCAGTGCAATGCACGCTGAGGTAAACGAGATGATAGAGCAAATATCTGGCCTGTCCAGTTGCTCAGGATAAAAGGCAGGAAATTGTTCTGTCAGCATTTCCATTTAGTTTCCTCAAAAAAAACCAAGTCCATCCCCTTCCGTCGCTAGGAGTGAAGCAATAAGGATCAGATAGGAGCTCTGTTCAGACAGCTGTGCAGGAATGGTCTGGAGTTCTCATCAGATGAGACCCATTGAAACATGTGAGACTTTCTTCTATTACTCATTGTTGCATTTGCACCTAGAAAGAGCCTGAAACTCCAACAGGCCAAGAGTTCCACATGCCAACTGCCAAAGAGCCTCCATCAACAGAGAAAAGGGCATCCCTTTATACACACAGATCTCCTGTCACACACTGGAACAGTCATAAACCTAACCTGTGAACTCGTTACATTTTTATGAGCCTCTCTTCAGGAGGCTCATAAAGTTTCTCTTCAGTGAGATGTTGTTTGGTCTCCGTTTCCAACAGCTAAACCTAAAAATAGCAAATTGCCACCTAATCTAATCTAGCCTGACTCAGCTACTTTCTTCCAGGTTTATTTGTTTTTTATCTCAGTGTCAATTCTTGCACACTAACAACCTTCCACAAGAGCACTGCGAGGCAGCGCCAGGCCAGGGAAAGCAGGCACATGCAGTGTCTCAGAATCACAGCCAGCCCCCTGCCAAAGCAGCCTCCCATGAGCTTTGTTAACGAGGACTGAGTCTTGCAGCAGAGATTGCCTCCTAGAGCACCTTCCCACCCCGTTTGCCTTTGTAACCCCCTCCCTTCCACCCTTGCTTGTCCTAAACGCACCCTGTGGCAAGAGGAAGGGCATTTATTTACGTGGGAAGGCGATGCTGGGATAGTGACGGTGTGCTCTGTCTTGGGTGTGAAAAGCAAGTGGGTTTTGTCCTTCAAAAAGATGTTTGTTTGCTTTTTTTTCTTGTACCTCTTTCTTATTTGACTTCTCATATGTTTTTTCTCCCTGTTCTGCTGCCCAGATCCCTGGAAGCTGGTTTCCACCAGGAGGTGCTGCTGTGCATTACCCACAGACCCAGCGGTTGGCTCTGCTTCACATCACGCAGGAGGAGAACAGGCAGAGTGAAATTCCACCCAAGGCGTTTTCATTCAGCCATCCCCAGATTCCCACGTAAGTTACGCTAAAATTTAACCCGGGTATTTCTGTTTGGCAACTCCGGCTGTGGGGCACAGCACTGTATCTAAATACATCATTGTCCATCCATCTTTCCTGCACAGCACTTTGGTGACTTCCTCGTAACAGTTTGGTCTCGTTATTGTTTTGCTGTTTGTTCTTCCGAAGTGCAGAAAGGTTATTTCACTTCAGATCTCAGAGCTAATGGCAGACAAAAGGAAGTGGGTGTGAAGTAGCTTATATGCGCACCGTGAAAACCTGCTGCCTTTTCTATTTATAGCTCTACTTGAACTTTCATTCATTTAGTTGCTATTTTGGTATAGCAAACATTCCATCTCCCAGGGAAAGTACGTTAGCAGGGCAGGCGAGCGGGAGGGAGAGCACACCGGTCATGCAGATAAATATTGATTGGCCTAGAAACCCTTGCCGTTCCCAGAAAGCATATAGAACCAGAGCGATACTGAAGGGGAGCTTCCCTTGCCCAGTCACTCAGCTAATAAGCAGAGCAATGCCTTGGGGTAAAACCCAAATCTTTTACTGACTTCATACCTTTTACTCATTTTTAAATCAAAGGAATTCTTAGTACTTCTCAGTGGAATACTTTTGCCTACCCTTGTGGCTTGTCCCATCGCTTGTCCCCTGCTCTGCCTTCTGGGCAGAGAGCTGGTTAACAAGCCTTACAAGGCTACAGGTGAGTTCTGTAGTCCTGGCCAAGGGGTTTCCTTGGCTGTTCAGTATCTCACATCCTCCTTTATGAGTTCTGAGTGCTTGGCTTGACAACCTCCACAGTACTGCAGAGCGGGCTGGGAGAGGGAACTGCGCATGTCGTCTCCCCGGGGCTGGCGGCCGGCGATTCCAGAGAACTGCTTGCTAGTCAATACCCAGCCAGTCTGAACCGTGCTGAATTTAGTGAGAAACCAAGAGGCTCAGCATGTGCCAGGCTGGACTCGATGATCTTGAAAGTCTCTTCCAACCTGAGCGATTCTGTGCCACGAGTTACAGGTGTATTTAGGATGAGGGTATTAGATGGCTCCAAATACCATCTTCTTTTTTTTTTAAGATCCTTTCCTTCCAGCAGGAATTAAGGGTCTTACTGTTTTTGAGGATTTGGCCCTTCTCTCACCTTTTGGAAACAGCCAGATGTGTTCTAACAGAACCTCATGTCTCAAGTCACAGGAGGCTCCCACATATTCTGTGTGTGTCAGGTATTGCGGAGCTGTTAGAAAGGCTGAAAAGAGAAATAAGGAAAAGAACACAAAGGAAAGAGGAGTAGAAGACTGCTTTCCTAATTTATCACCTCTGCTGTCTCTTCCTTGGAACAGAGAGAAGTCAGTGTAAAAATATGTGCCCTGGGAAATTCCTGGATCAGGATTGAAATTCCTGGATCAGGATCTGATTCGTTGCTAATAAAGAAACCAGGAGTTGCAAGGTGGCTCCCCAGGGATTCTGGGACAGGGACTAGCATCTGTCTCAAGCACGTTGCCTTCCTATGGGAGAGGCACCACTTGCCGCCTTTTTCTCTCATCTAACCCTGCCTACTCATGCTCACAAGTCTTTGTTTACCAAAGCTGCCTTTACAGGGTTTGATGAACCACTTTAATGGATGTTGTAGCCAGGTTAGGAACCCGGTTGTAACACAAGGTGCACTGGCTGCTGCTCAGGGGAAAACATTGACTTGAAATGGGAACACCCGCCCAGCAACCATTTAACTGTGGTCTTGATTTCACCTCAGGCTTTTGCAGGACATGTGCTGGGCATGTTGTTTTAGCACCAGACTGCTTGGCTTCATCACTCCTTCCAGAACTTCCCCAGGTGTCACTGGCAGGAGGATTTAGGTGCCCCCTTCACCCACCTATCCCCAGCTTCTACCCACCATCTATTCAGTGTGTCTCGCTCTTGAAAAATGGTCTCTGCTCCTCAGCTGGGACAGGGGGGAGCTCACAACCAGCAGTCCCCTCACCCCTCCTACCTAACCCAGCAGTGTGGGCTGCAACTGCCAAAATCTGCTGGTCGGTGAAGTAGCTGGCTGCTATCAATACACACCTTTTCTTCTGGTTATGGATGCAAAATAAGAGATGGCGAGCCCGTTACTTTGACCTGTCTCTAATTGCATGGGAGTTTATCTGAAGAGGTGGAAGGTCTTCCCCTAGGTGGAATAAGATGGAATTCCATTAACCCTTTTCTGCAGCTGTTTCGCAGACGTGAACGACTTTGCAAGTGTGTTCTTCAGTGAGTATCACTCTTTCTCTTCATTCTGGGGTTGAGATCTGAGGGCAGAAGCCAGCTGAGAAGAGGGCTGTCCTGTGACTAGAAGCGAAGATGCGTGTATTGATACTGCCATCTCCTCTGGCTTGAGCAATCCTGGACAGGGGGTGAGGTCATTCACACTTTCATGTGCTAGCCAGCGAGTTGGATTCTCACACCCTTATCTATTATACTGGAAAAGGCGTCGCTCTGTTTTCTCTTCTATCTGCATAACCAGGGGTTGAGCAACTGGAATGTCATTCCAGAAATTCTGACTGGCTTGGGTGTGTGCTCCTCGCAGGAATTACTTCTGGGAATCACTCAGGAGGGCCAAACAATATGGTTTTCAGAAATTATATTACTGTACAGTATGCATTTAAATGAATTGCCTAAGTTAGCCAAACGCAGTCCCTCTGCTGTAGGGTAGCAGACTGCTCTGCCTGCTATTTCAGAAGGTGATCCAGCTCCTAGGAGCTGCCTGCTGTTTACATAGTTATCATGTTTATTTATAGTCTGTATAGGTGTCAGCAGGGAATTAGGGTTTATTTAATATTTCCCATTGTTTCAAAGCTGCAGCAGTGCTCTTCATCCTCCCACAGCCCCCTGTCTTCTTCCTTCAGCCCCATCGTTCATTTCACTCAGCTACAAGCAGGACAGGTTCCCAAATGGAAGTGACACTGCGGCAGGTGCAGATGTTGGGAGGGAGCAGCCTTGGACACAGTTACAGATGATTTTCTGTGGCTCTGGACAAAACCCTGGCATCTAGAGCATAACGCTGTGGCCTGGTGAGCAAGCAGGCACAGCACGCAGGAGAGGTTGGTGACCGGGGAGCAGCCTTCCTGTGTGGCCCTGGGTATCTGTGTGGGGGAATCCCGAGCCAAGGGCTGCCACGGGGCACTCTGCAGCCAGAGACAGGGCAGAATGAGCTGCACGTCCCTCTGGGGCACCGTGGCAGCACCGGGAGCCCCCCAGACTGGCCCAAACAAGCACAAGGTTAGGAGCAGCCTCCTCCGGCCGGGTCTGTTGTCTGTATGGCTGCTGCATCACGTGGAGCTGCTCTGGCTTTGCCTACACCACATCAGTGTCTGAAGGCTACGTCTCCCTTGCTTGTCATCAGTGCTGTTTACAAGCTGGCTGGCACTTTGGCTTTCACCTCAAGCAAATCAGCTCACTCTCCAGGGAGAACACCTCGTTCCCCAGAGTGAGAGCTGGTCACAGAGAAACTCCACCTTACTGGCAGCGTGGTGCTCCTTGGCTGTTGGAGCAGCAAAGCCCAGAGTGAGAATGGCTGACAGAAGGTACATGGACATAGCTCCAAAAGCATAGTGAATAATTCTGCCTTCTTTCTTTTCTTGAAGGCTTCCCTTTTTAAGCTTTTTTTCTAGTTCATTAGGGGAAGCCAGGAGATCTGATGAAGCAGCCAAGGTAACTACAACTCAAAGGAAAAGAAAGCTGAAAACTCTTCAACTCACCAAATTACAAGGGTCAGTTTGAGCCCTGTCTGCTCAAGGGTCAGGACACAGCGAGGTGTCTCCTGAGGGAATTACCCTGCACACTTCTGCTGGTAGGGAGCAGCAGTAGAGAGCTGTATCCAACGCAACATAGAAACCGAGGGCTCACTCTGGCTTGTACATACAGAGCTCCATCGGGTGTTATCTGATGGCCCCAGGACGCCGCTGGCCTTAGGTTTCAAATAAGGTGCAAAACTTGTTTATCTAAGGACAATCGGGAGCATTTAAATGAGGCTATGGCAAAATAAGAGCATCAGGGCCTTGATGAGGGCATTGTTGATGTTCTCTTAGCAAGCCAGTGGGGTGAGGCAGCTGCACTCAGTCATGAGAACACACCAAATCCGCAGAATATGAAAGTAATTCATTCTGCACTTGTGTGCAACAGGCCAGGCACTAGCATTCTTTGTGAAGGCTGAGATTCCCATTTCGTTAGCCTGGTTCCGCTGGCGCTTGTTGCCAGGCTAGAGTGGGCGAGAGGCCGAGCAACTGCCTGGCCTCAGTGGCTGGCTCACTGCTTGTGTGGCTTTGGGGACTCCCTCTGGTCACATCATTGGACCTAGACCTCCCTTCACTCTCTCCCACCTCCAATCTCAGGGCTCAGGACTCCCTGCAGTTTGAAGGACAACGTGCCATCTTAGATGCCTGAGCTCCCTGGCAGGTGCGGTGAGGGACCAAGACACTTCTGGAGGACTCCTGAGCTTTTGCACAAGAAGCACAGTGAGACGGTGAGCTCTTGCCTCCCTCCAGATCACAGCCAAGCGTGGAGGATTATGCTGGAGTTTGTGATGTGACTTTGGGATACCTTGAAACCTGTCTCCCTTCCGAGCACTTACGGTGAAAGACCAACTCAGCGGTAACGGCGAGGAAAGCTGCTCGCTGAGGCACGAGTGTCAGTCGTACCGCACATGGCTGGGAACTGTTCCTAGCTTGCTGTGCTGCAGCAAGCTGTGCGTTGTGCAACTGCTATTAGCATTAATGACTTAGAGGCTCATGCACTGATGCTGTTCCTAGAAGCAGCCTGCCTGGGAAGGCACTGCTCTGGCCTGGCTAGGGGGCAGATGGAGCAGAGGGGACCTGGGTGCTCTGAGGCTTTACAGGGCACCTGCATCCAAAGCCAGACGTGGGTCTGCTCTTCAGCTGTGAATTCCAAAAATGCACAGAAATAATTTTTAAAAGACAGCTGCCTCTGTCTGGGGTCAAGTTTGGATTCTGGTTCAGAATAATGTCTCTCAAATGCTCTTAGTTTGATATCCAGCCTCATCTGGATCTAGGTGACAAAGTTAAAAGCAGCTCTTTGAAAGCTACTAACTGAAGAGCAAATAAAATTCAGGCCCAGACCATGAAGATAACCTGCCATGGAAATCTCATTTAATCCTTATTGTGAGTAAGGTGAAAGCAGCTGTCAAATACCAACATTTCTAGTCCTGCTGTACAGAAACTAAAGGGAGAAGTCGTCTCTGGCATTAAAAGGAAGATCTACAAGGGCCATAAATGTAGCTTCTCCATCTCTAATAGATCACTGATGTCAAGAAGTCAGCATTGCTTTCTAGTGACTGAACTTCTTGTTTTAGGGCTAGCAAAGTAAACCCCAGATTTCTGGGGCTGGCAAAGCTGACATTGAGGTCTCAGATCTGTACTGTCTCTCCAGAGGCAGCACTCTCTCTCCCCAAGGACTATTTGCATGCCCAGACTAGGCAGTGGTGCAGCCGTGTGCTTAGCTGCACAAACCGGTACTGATTCTGCTTGTGCAAAATGCAGACACCCTCAATTACCCCTAGAAAATCCTCGCCAAGGCTCGAGATTTCTGATCTGCTTGGATGTGGCACTTCCTATCATGTGCCCCGGCAGCTGCGCAGTGCTTCCTTGGAGAAGAGCCTGGAGGGAGGCGAGGGAGAAGACGATAGTTGCAGTTGAAAGGCAAACGGATCAAAGGCAGGCGATTAGCATCAGAGCCTCTCCTCAGGACGGGTGTCTGAGCACAGCCTTCCCCTCTGTCGCACCCTGAGAGATGGGTCACTCCTTGGTCTGCGTGCAGGCGTCTCGGGGAAGGGGCAGCCTGGGCATGGGTCATGCATCAGACAAGCCCAGGCCAGCCACGTGGCTGGGACCAGTGAGATGTGACTGGAGATTCCCAGGACACTCTTGGCCAACACGAGACCTGAAAGACTGGTGGGAGGCGGGCAGGTAACCAGGGAATAAAAGCTGGGGTTCTGGAGCATGTAAACAGTAGAAACCACAAAACAACCACGCTTGCTTTGGAAAATGGCACTGCACTTTTGGGGCCAAACAGCTGGCCAGATGCTCAGGGTTGAGAGGCAGTGACTCACACGCAGGACCAGCCTCCGATTCGCTGCCTTGTGCCTAAAAGCCACGACATCCTCAAAGCTGTCGCCGAGTGCTGTTGAGGAGAAAATTGCCCCGTCGTATCTCTGTTCTCTGCTTTCATGTTGGAGATGCTGCGTGACAGGCTGCACTGCTGAGCCTAGTGCTGATCTATGGATATAGATCAGGAAGAGCTTGGCTACAGTAAACAATTATTCCAGAGTAAACTGGGAACAAGGAAGAAGTCTGCAGCCTTCATTCGCACGCTCTCACGCTGTTTTGCAAGCCTGAGCAATCCTGTTTTCCGTAGCCAGACTGCAGGAGCGTGCTCAGCTCTCTGCACAGAACTTGGTCTGTGGCACCTGAGGACCCGCTGCTACCCGGGGCTCTTTATATGACTTAAGGGCTCCACCAGAGCAGGTTGGGCTCTCGGGGCTTAACGATGGACTGTGTGCCCCATCAGGGCTGTAGTGGGTGGTGCTCAGAGGAGACTCCTGGAGCGTAGCCTGTTCCCTTTGGGTGAGGGGAAAGGTCTTCAAAAAGCTGTGTCTTAAGCACGTGACCCCAGGCCCAACATTCTCTAGTTGCCTCCTTTGGGCCCTACAGGGGATATAACCAGGTAGAAATCGAGCTGCTGTTACAAAGACGTAGACAGGGTGCTCCGTTGTTAGCCACATCCTGCTGCCATTGGTGTCACTGACACCTCTGCTTTAGGGGCTCAGAGCTGGACCGCTGCGCATGGAGGGACCCCTGCCCTTCATCGGTGCCTTTCCACCCAGCTCCTCTGCTTTCCTGGGCTTCAGTGCCGGGGCTCAGGCCGCTCTTTCGCCGTGAGCTCTGCCAGTCTGCAGGCACTGGTGTGGTCCCTGTAGCTACGTAGTGCACACCTGGTAGTCCAGCGTTAGCTGTCAGCAGAGGAGACAACGGGGCTCTGCTGGTTGTCTTGCTGTCAGTGGAAAGTGGGTAGGTTCACCCAGAGGGCAGTTTGTTGCCCTTTGTCAGATAAGGACTCAAGGACGCCGGGAGGATGAATGTCCCCAAGACAGAGAGTGCTGTGTATGCAGGGCAGGCTGTGGCTTTCCCACAAGTGCTGTTTCCCTGAGATGTGCACCACGCGCTGTTGTGCGAGATACTCCTTGTTTGCAAGTGTCAGCAGTTTGGAAATACTCCTGTGTTTGAATATTGCAAGGGAAAAAATGAGAGAGGACTCTGAAACTGGAGGAAAGCCTTCTGTAGGTCTGGGCATGAACCTTCAGCTCCCATTTTGGATCTGCACAGCCCTCCACACTGGGTACAGCTGTGGGAAGGATGCCCAGCTCTGTACTTAGGCACAGTCAGCATGTACAGAATTACACCTCTGTGCCCTGCTCCCACTGCCAGCAGAAGGAACATATGCTCGGTGTTGTCTTGGCATGGCTGTGCTCTCAGGCATGTGCCTCTCCACAAAAACCTCGCAAAGGAGAGGTGGACTTGTAGGTCCCACAGGAAAACCACCGTGTTCAGGTGGATTCATATGCTCATAAAAGAGTGGGGAAACCTTCACTGGTTCCTGTTCTAAATTTAGGGGAATGTGATCTGTTCATTATGGGAGCATTAGTAAATAATGGCTTGTTGGTGGCAACCTCCAGGCTTCCTAAAGCTCTGCACTGATGTGTGCTGTACGTGCAGAGGAAAGAAGGAAAATGGCTGAGAGCACAAAGGGGAAGAGAGGGTCTTCCTGAAGCCCACATGCTTGGTGTTGACACAGTTGCTTCCAGCGTGCCCAGTTAGAGACAGATGCTATGTACTCTGTACCAGTTTTACAGTCCTAGATGCAGCCTAAAAATAACTTGGGAGGGAATTCCTAGTTTCTTTTTATCTCAAAGGCACATATGAGGCTTAAAAAATGCTTCCTATCACTAGTGGCCAAATGATGCACAAAGAAACTCATAGGGGGAAGAGATGGCTTCAGCAGAAAGTAAACCTCTCTTGGGTTGTGCCTGTCTCTGGTATAAGCCACTGACACAGCTTTCTCTTGTTCCTTCTGCAGGTTGCTCTGCTCTCTCATTAGGCCCACTCCAGCTTTGGGGGGGCAAGAGCCTGCAGGTGCAAGACGTGCCCACAGCAACATGCATGTGCTGTCCTGCCACGTTCTGGCGTTCGCCTGCACGCCTCTGTGATCCTCATGGAGCTCCTGGGATGGAAACACAACTCTCACTGCTGGGTAAGATGCTGCAAACAGAATGTGTTTGGGTGTGGGGGAATTCAGGCTGCGAGTCCAAGGGACTCAGGGAAGGGGCCACACTGTGTGGCAGTCTGCGCTGTCTGGCTGATCATTCCTCTGCTCTGCCACGCTGTCACCACACCCGTGACAGTCGGGGGCCTTATCTCAGACCAATCTCTCCAAATACTAACATTGCCTGACCTTGGCACACGAAATGAGCAGCCCTTCCTGCGTGATGAGGTCAGCTGCCCCAGCATGCCCACCACTCGCACGATTATCCCTGTGGATAACAAACCCCCCCTTTGCCTGTCCAGGGAGGGTGTAAAGCTACATGATCATAGCTGAGGAAGGCCGTGGCCAAGCGTTAAACGCAGCAGCGGCTTGGCCATCCGAGCGCCCTGTTTGCATTCCACATGAAATCCTCATTGCACCTCCAGACACCAACGACCTCTCCAGTAATTAACAATGGAAATTTCCTTCCCACGTACCCTTGGATAACAGGGCAATTTAAAGGAGGTGTTTTTCTTAGCCTGTCAGATACATGTCAGGGTGTTGCAAGGCTGGTTAATTTGTACGGGTGCTGTGCTGGGGTTGAACACTGGACCTTGCAAGGGAGGGAGTAGTCCTCTGTTCCTCTGTCATGGGTCTCGGGGGGAGCTTTGCATCCCCCTTGCTTGGGTACAGCTTTAAAAGCTCACGCGTGATTTAGGATTTCTTCAGAGTTCAGCAGCCAGCCCCCCTTAGTGTGGCTGCAGTCAGGGCTCAGAGGGGCAGAGAGCCAATGCACCTCACTGAGCTGACTGGCTTCTGGAAGCAGTTCCAAGCATCCATGATCTCCAGGAGGAGTCTTTCCAGATAAACTAGCTGCCTCACAAACTGCCACTCAGGCCCTGCTCTGCCTCTTTTTTCCAGTCAGCTTCTCTTCAGAAAGTCCCAAGTGGGCTTGTGGCCCAGGTATCCAGCTGCATGTAAAAGCCATGCGAGGGCCTTCTGTAGGAAGCACTTCACCCCAGATCTGGTCCCACCGTGCCACGCTGGGTGCTGGCACTGACACAGCTGGCCTGAGCCGTGCGTGGTGTGTGTTTCCTCAGGTAGTGCTGCTCCAGGAATCTCCTGGCTTGTGAGAAAGTGCAGGTCTGTGGATTCTCCAGAAGCAGCAGTCACTGAAGAAGGAAACACACTGGAGGCATTAGCTCTGACATTTGCCTTTTAATTGTACCTTCTCCTGCCAGGACAAACGACTGACAGAGGTGAAGACGGCAGCATTGTGGATGGAGCAGGCCGTGGAAGGTCAGGGATGACAGCGACAGGAAGTCCTCGCTTCTGTCGAAGCTCCCCTGTAATCCCCACGCTTGGCAGACAAAGCAGGTAGAGTCCAAGTCTCAACTTGTGGTCTTTTCTAGGCAGTGAGATTTCCTCGCAGTCAATGGACTGCTGATGCTTACTCAGCAGTGCATTTAGTGAACCCCCAGTGCTTTCCATACCTACTGCTCACCCTGCAGAGCCTGTCCTCAGCTGCAGCTTTCAACCTGGCAACCTGTGGTGGCAATACAGTGGTCCCAGGACGGTCTTTCCGGCCCCCTTACCTCAGGCAGCTCTTCACAGAGGTCTCTTCCCCAAACGTTATCCATGCCTGAATCTGCAGGCTGCTGCTATCACCACGCCGGGGCCCTCGCACGAACAGCAAATCCCCTGTGACTAAGCAATCAGCTGCAATTTCAGAGTGAAGGTGTTTTAAAGATTAGGACTTGTTTGACTATGCGGAACAAAAACAAATGCCTCCTCGATCATGGGCTTAGCATTTATAGATCTGCGTGCGGCAAATTCTTTTGCTTTGTGTCTGTTGTTTTCTCTTTCATGGTAAGAGCTGGGCATGAGCTTGTGGGTTTCTCTGTTTGTTTTTAAAGGCAGTAGATGGAGTTGGAGAGGGTTTTCTGTGCAGGAGGTGTGAGCCTATTGGTCTAGCTCTGAATGAGGGGATTATAGAGTCAGAAACATGGGGAAACCCTGCTCTGGTAGGTCCTGTACACATTCCTTCAGACTGCTTTGGCGTCTCTCCAGAACCCATGGTGATTTATGTAAGGTATTGTGAGACGATGACAGGAGCGTGAGTACGCATCTGCCTCTTGGTAAGAGGAGAAAATATGCTTGCTATTCCCTGCAAGCTTGTTCAGGGGTAGAGAGAAGGCTAAGTAGGCATAATGCTGACTACTAAGGTAGGCGTTGCCGGTCTCCACTGAGGAAACCAGGATGGTTTCTCACATTAGTAATGGTTCCTCCTCTCATTTTCAGGTGAACTGTTCAAAAAAATCCATCTTGACAGTGCTTAAAACTGGTGTAAGAGCTTGGGGAAGGGGGTCCAGTATCGTAGTCTAAGTGAAAACTATAACACTTAGGAACACTTTGGTTCTGGAAGGATGCAAGGCTACCTAGGCCATGCTAGCTGCAGCTGAACCATGTCAAGAGACTTCTGCCCCCGTCACTCAGCTCTGTCCTCCACTTGGAGGATGTGGCCCCACCAAACTGATCCCTCGGGGCTGGTCCCTGCTCTTGGCTCCCAGAGGCAGGCTGGAAGCAGCAGTTCTCTTCAGCAGCAGGAGCCTGTCTTGCCTCCGCTGTGGCCAGACCCCACCCCGACACTTTCTCATTCCACTTTCCTTGCAGAATGAGCGTTGGCTTTCATGGTGAAAGTGAAGCTTCCCCTCTTCATGGGCAAGTGAGTTACATCCCACATAAAGCTCTGCTAGGTTCTCTTTGCTGCCAAGCTGTCCCTTTCCCAAAAATGCAACTCTTGTGGGCTCCAGTTCCTTCTCTGTAGCAAATTTCCCCCCCAAAACTAGGAACAAACTATGCTGCTCCTTCCTGCTCGCCATGTGAATGAGCAGTGATTCTGCTGATCCAAACCACTTCCGAAGCGCCCGACCCATTCTCTGTGTCTTTTTATCTGCATTGGTTGTACATGAAGATCCTTTGGAGTCAGAGATGCTGACAGTACCTCCTGGACCATCAACCTCAGCCACTTGTCCAGGAGGTCAGTTATTCCAGCACTTTGTCACGGGGCTCCTCACATGCTGCCCGGGGTGAAGTCTCCCAGCTGGCTTTGTCCAGACTCCGCACCAGAGAGGTGCCTTTGTCCCCAGCACTTGGCGATGCCGCAGCACCTTCCACGGGGTGACTGCTCCCTGCAAAGTCAAGGTGAAGGCTGCCACCTACTGAGTCACCTCGGGGTGCCTCTGGTGACACCTGAGCGTGCCTATGGGGTTTCTAAGCACAGTGCTCTAGGGAGGGACCCCGGGGCAGGATTCA
Source organism: Chloroceryle aenea (assembly GCA_013399075.1). NCBI lineage: Eukaryota > Metazoa > Chordata > Aves > Coraciiformes > Cerylidae > Chloroceryle > Chloroceryle aenea. Next base: position 180,311 of record VWZY01011722.1, on the reverse strand, counting down.
GCAGGACCTTGGAGCTGAATTTTTCATTAGCAGCTTCATTCTCTTGCACTATGTTTATAGACACATCGTGTTTGGATAGAAGGACTTTGCTGTGAGCTTGCTCGATGCTGTCCTGCTTTTTAAGGCAGAACCATCTTCGGAGCCAGCCCAAGGTGGTTGCTCTGTGTTACGTGTTCGTAACACGGGGCTCCCACAGGAGCTGTCAAAACCACCATGGAGAGTTATGCCTCAGATGAAATCCTGAGGAAGCCAAAGACAGAGTAAATCAGGTGAACACTCCTGAGCCTTGAATGCTGATGTTCTGGCTAAAGGGATGCATGACCTTTAGAAAGGATCAGATAAAAAGGGATTTTTTTCCCTCTCTCAAAATCTTGAGATTAAAAGCAGTTGGTCCCAAGGAACTCTCATTGGTCCCCTGAGTACATGCAGAGACACAGAGTGACTCCCGTGTCTCCATCTCTCCCAAATAATTTTTTAACTCTGTGAGGAGCTCCTGCTAGCTGGAGGGTGCCTCCTCAGAGCTGCACGGTCTGGTCGTGCAGGCCAGTCGTCGCATGGCTGCTGCAACGCGCAGAGTTCCCTTTCTGTCCCCTGCATGCTCCCAGCCAGACCAACCATACTGCTCTCCCCACTTGGAGACATTTTCCCCAGGGTTAGGACGAGGCATCAGCCCCTTGCACTTCTCACATCAACCTAACGCTGAAGCAACCTTCTGTTTATTATTCTGTTCTCGTACCGGGGTCTGCACACATGAGGTGGGCTTTATTGTAGTCAGCAAGTGAAGCAGCTCGTGCCTGCCCTCCTTTATAGCCAGTAGAAAGGAGCCTCTCCAGTGGCTGATTCATCTGGATGACTTTAGGTACCTCATTTTGAATTAATCTCCCTACAGAAATTCCTTCTCCTCCGCTACCTCAAAGCAGCTATCTTAACTTTGGTACCTATCCACTCACAGGGTGGAGAGCACACCGTCAGTTTGTACAGGTATTTCAGTACTTCAGAGCACACTGAAGTACAAAAGACCAGGAGGGATCAACTGACTGCATGTAGCAACAGAGATGTAGCAACTGAAGGCTTTAACATGAGTGGTACTAGAGGCCAGATTTACTAGAATCATATTCTTAAAGTAATTAAGATCCGATTGTATAATGAATGAATTGGAGAACACCACAAAGCTGTGAGTTTCCCACCCTCGTTTCAGGTTGCAAAGACCTGGGATCATCTCATTTAAGTATCTGTTGGGAGTACAATTTATGGTGCTGTTGCTGGGAGGATTGTGATAAGGGAACAAAGCTACAAAGTTAATTAATTAATGGAAGTCAGGGGTGGGTGGGGAGCATGGCGAGGCTACAGGGTTCTGGGTGCCTATCGCGGGGCTCTCGTTGCCCTGGAATGCGCTCATGGCTGCTGCCGTGAGCTCGGGTCGACTTTGATCTGCAGACAGTCACAGGCCTGCTCACAGGCAGTGGGTGTGCGCGCTGTCCCGTCAGGCTGGATGGAAGGAACAATTAAGCCCCGTTTCTGTAGGAGATAGCTCCAAAGGAGAAGCCAACGCCCCAAGAAGCACATGACGCGGCCTGCGCCAGGCACGGCTCTACGGGCACCTCGAAGGGGCTGCCTCTTCGGCCTGTGTTCTCTGGGGAGAACACCCCTCTGCTGTTTGTATTGAGAGAAATTGCTCAGGAAAAGATTATTTCCCTTTTTTTTACCCAGTGCCTGGTTTTGATCGATGGCTGAGTAAGTCCAGGCGGGTTTCGGGTGTAGCTGAGGGGGACTCCAGTCTGCCTACCTGCTGTCAGAGGCGAGGCTGAAGGGCCGCGAGCGACAGCACTGCAGAGGGAATGCTAGCAAGGTGCTGCCTTCAGAACCTTCAGACACATCTCTTTAGCAGAGCGTGATTCAAGCCATCACTCAGCAGGTTCCTACCGACCTAAGTTATCATGTGAATCCCAAGCCCCTGAACTGGCCAGAGAGGGAACCCCAGACTGGAAATGCCTTTTGTTTCTCTGCACGGGTTATTGTGCGGTGAGTCACCGTGTGAGGAGAAAGCAACTGTCAAAGGTACAAGGGATGGACAGCCTGTGCTGCCCTGTGCTGCATCACAGCGCAGTATCTTTCGCGGTGTTCCTAAGGAAATGAGTCTTAGCTGTTGTGCAACACTCGTCTCCCTTAGTTCCCCTCTAACAACGGGCTGAAGTCAAGCACATGACAAGGATCTCAGGATATGACGTTTGTGTCTGCGTCGTGAATACAGCTCACTGGAGAAAGGACAGAATGTCCCCAGTGCCTCCACTAAGTAGAAACTGGCGGTGCAAGCTCAGCTCAAAGAGCTGAGACACCGATCCGGAGGAATCCTGGGGTCGTCAGTTCCTGGGGAGCAACTCCTTAAACAGGCAGCACGGGCACAGACAGAGAAGGGAAGATCAGAAAAGTGTAGGAAAGAGCCTTTCTAAAGCTCATGCCCATCCTTCCTTCTTGCTCTGATATCAGTGTTCATGCAAATAATTTGATAAGGCTTAAGAAGCTGAACCGGTTGGCTGTTGACTTAAGCAGCTGTCAGCTCACTGGCTGAGGACACCCGCCGCTCCGGCAGGACGGAGGGTCAGTGTGAAACTCCGGTCTGGTGTGACACTCCTGGCACGTGTCAGCAGCACCAGCCAGAGTCAGTAGAAGTTTTCCCATTGCCTTTCTCTCTGACACCAAGCCCCGGTTTCACTGACGAGGCCCAGGCAGCTGCTCCCTTCAGCTGCAGAGCCCCGGGAGCAGAGGGGCTGTGCCAGCACTGCCTTCCTCTTTACTCTCTCTAGAGGATCGAGGCTCCGTCTCTTCTTCTCCATCTAATTTATGAGTAGCAGAAAGCAACAGCATCTTAGCTGTGTTTGGTGGGCATAAAAGAATGACTCATTAGCTTAATGGAGAGTTACCTGGGCAATAAATGCACGAATAAGAATATGTGACAGTGAGTCACCACTGCATTGTATGCAATGCAGGTACCATTTTGGTAGGGATTGGTGTAGGGCAAAGTTCAAGATGGGTTCAGGGAAGGTAGGATGCTTTTTTTATAGCTTAGCTAAAGACCTTTAGCTATAAGATCCAGTTGCCAAGCTTCCCTGGATGCACTTCACTAGCAACATCACCAAAGAGGGTCAGTCTTTCTGGACAGAAATGTCTCGGATGTACTTAGCTGGGCTTTCCCTGCAGGAGCTGTCTGCAGGGTATCACAGAGAAAGCCCAGTCTTGTCCAAAGCATGTCCAAAATGGGAACCAGCTCTTGAGTATCAACAGGCTGCTTGGGTGCGAGTCCTGCACAAGTCACCTGAGGCTGAGCTGCAAACCTACCCCAGGGCCACTGAGTCTGGAGGAAGCTGCAAGAGGAGTGTAGGCTTGTACAACTTCCATCAGACCCTCTGTGTTTGACCTTGCCCTTTGTCCTCGTCCCTCCTCACATGTCAGCCAGTTGGCTGCGTGAGCTTCAGAGCCCAGCATGAGGTTGGGTGGCTGTGTTTGGGTGTTGCCAAATGCCTGTCAGCACTGCCAGGGCTTGTGGCCTCTGCCAGTGTTGTTGGGTGGCCTTGGCTGTTCCTCAGCTGTGTCCCTCCTGCCCGTGGCACTGCTGCACCTAAAACTTGTATGCAGTCCTGTAACTGAGGGAAGGATGCTCGTGCTCCCTGAAGTCCTGGGCAGGGGTCTTCTTGGAGCTTAGAGTCAACATTTTGGTTCAGAAGGAGCTTCTGTGACTCATCAGGGGCAAGTGTTACCTCCACATGACAGCCTAGGGCTTTTGGAGTGACCTGCAGTTGTGATGCCTGTTAGGAGGAGGAGGTTTGGGGAGGAGCATTGTGCATGCCTGCTGAGGTACGTCCATCTAAACACTCGGCAGTCATGAGATCCTAAGTCACTAGTTGCTTTTTAAAGCTCTGGCCTGGAATTTCTGATGGATGATAGATGCCAGAAAGTGAAATTACTCCTGTGATCAAGTGAATCCTCCCAGTATGTGAGGGAGTTACTAAACTTCATTGGCCCCATTACACAACAAACAATTGTAGCTGGTTTGGGAGAAGAGTCTCCACCCTGATGTATGGTCTATGCCACTGCTCTGCTCACGTTTTTCCAGGGACTGAACTGGATTTGCAGGTCCTGGTAAAGTTGCTTTATGTGAGACCGTGCAGTAGACAGGGGCTGCAGCTGAACCTGGTTGAGTTTGTGGACCTTAGGATAACCATGGAAAGATGTCAGCCAGAGCTGGTGTTGCAAATGTGGCTGTAGGACTTCTCTGTGGTTATGTGATGTTTCTTGCCTCAAGTGTAAAGCTGTCTTCTGCGAACTCGTGTGGCCGGTGCCAGTGGGGCTGGGGTGTCATCCACTCTGGCAGTGTTAGTGCAGAATCACCGTGCTCCCCACGTTAACCCCATACTCCTTATGGAGCTCCTTCCCATCGCTCTCATCTTCTTAGAGGATCATCCTCTGCTGGCAGGCTGAGCCCAAACCCCCAGCCCACCTGAATGCCAGCAGGGAGTAAACAGGGGCACAATCCGGACGGGCCTCGGAGCGCCGGTGGCACTTTGATGTGACTGGCTGTTCGCAGCGCAATAGCCAACAGGAGGCACCCATGGAAAAAGTACTTTCCCCCTCCACCTAACAGCTCTGCAGAAGCCAACAGGCGGTCAGTCCAAAGTGCCACACGAACGTTAGAACTTGGTCATTGAATGCTATCTTGTGGCCTCACGATGACAGGGCACAGAAGTCTATAGAGCACGTTGCTCAACCCTCTTGGCATCTTTCGATATCTGGAGTGGCTACTCTTCTAGGGGAGGGCAGCCAAGGGTGTCTAGCAAGGAAATGGCCAAACTAACACAGCTTGTTTGAGCAAACGCCTTCAATCAAACCTCAAAATGTAGTTCAAGATTTACATACGTCAGTGCTCTGTATGTAAATTGCAGTGTTAGTGTAAATACACAATGAATAAACTTTAAATACAGACAGTCTGATTTTCTCCCCCTTTGCCACATCCGTGCAACAGCCAGGGAGGTCAGAGAGCAGTTTTGTTGTAGTCAGCATTTTAGGCTTTGCATAGGGATACTGGACTGGAAAGTAATTCCCAGTGCATCAGGTGCAGCCACCGGCAGGGCAAACAAACATGTTGTCTAATCCTGCCAATTCCTTTATCTTGCCCCAGGAGTTTTCCTGCCCTTACCAGAGAGCCGCGGCAGGATGGCAGCGTGCATCCCTGCTGGGCGCCTGCGCACTTCTGCTCTCTGTTCGACTGGTCTGAGGCACCAGCTTGGCCTGCACCCACCTTGCTGATTTACTGTGGGCTCAGAAACTCAGGATTTGGTGAATCTGTGCTTCAGAGCTTGCAAATCCCTTCAAATGAAAGAAGAACAGGCCACAGCAGCTTGTATAATTGGGCACTCCTGCTTCTCAGAGACTCAAACCTGGTGCTTTGTGCTGGTTTTGTATCAGCCTTGTACTGAAATTTAAACACAGCAGAAATGCAAAGACTCCATTTCTACAGAGCCAGCAGTCAGTGCAGGTGGAACAGTTCCTGGATGTTCCAGTGCTTTCCGTATGGCTGCGCTATAAACAGCATTTCGTCCCTGGTCGGAAGCAGCCACCAACAAGAAACTCAGAAATAACATATCAGTGAATTGAAGTAAGCTTGTCAGTGTTCCCTGGAATTGTTTCCCTCAAAGCTTAGTAAATGTGGTACTGATTTAGAGAGTTATGTGCAAGGTCATGATTCATTTTTAACGGTGCAGCTCCCTAGGCTTCGTTCCGTAGCTGGTTTGTGTCTGTCTGCCGTGACGTGCTCTAGTCCCCTTTCTTTGGCAGATCAGGAGCAGGTTGTCTGTAAGGTGCTTGAGCCATGAAAAACAAAAGGGACATGAAATGCACTTTTTAAATTATTTGGAAAGGTTTCTTTTTCTTTTCTTTTTTTATTCGCTTGTCTGTGTGTACCACAACAAGCGTGGTGGTTTGTCATCGCAGGATCTTCTTTCTAACTACTCACAGCCAGGGTGATACCATCAGCAGACTGTGAGGGAACAACATCACTTGATGTCTGCCACTGGGCTGGTTTGTGTGTGAGGAACAGTCGTGCTCTCTTGACATCAGTATGGAGGGGTGGACATAAAACAAAAGTCAGGGCCCAAGCCTGAGGACCAGGGCTCTTTCCAGAGGGAAAAAAAAAAGAAGGAGCTCCTCTGCAGTGCTACGCCCTTCCTTTCCAACCTCTCCCCTAAATCCAGGTTACCCAGTTCCTACAGGATTTAGCTCCCAGCTGCCACTTTGAAATGCTTTCCTCCTGTCACCCTTGTCTTCCCTTCGCTATTTCTCCACCGCTCTGTCACACGCCTTGCATCAGATGACTTAATGGCTTGGGACTGGGGACTGGATTTACATACGTAAACAAATAAAGGGACACACACCTGCAGCTGCCTGGGCCAGCTGGCAACTCTCTGAGCAGTAGCTGCATTCCTGCCTCGTGACATTTAGCAGGGCAAGAGATGGGACTTGCACAAAGCACTCCTTGTCTGTAGCCGCTGGCAGCCAGCGGGCCGAAGCCCCAGCTAGGTTGTCTTTACAGCCTGAGCCAGGTGGCAGCCGTGGCCCGGGGCCGCCTGTTGGTCCCTGCCACAGAAGCTGTTGGAGCATTTCACCCCGGTCTTGGCTCCTGACTTGAAACTGCTGACAAAAATGGTTGCAGTTACTACAGCCCCCAGCTGGACGTGGCTCAGAGGCAAGTGAAAATCCAGATGTTTCCTCCTGCAAGACTCGAGGAAAAGAAAGATATAGTTAAAGCCCTGCTTGCTTTCAAGGGTGCTGTAAGTGCTCAGCACTTTCTGAGGAGGCATTCTGAGTAGGACATGTGAGGAACTGAGGTTAACAAATGATCAAACGCCTCTGATAGTTGACACGTCTTGGCAATGCGTGAAAAGCCTCGGTAGCTCCTTTGGCAGGAATGAGAGTGCCCACATGTTTTAAGTCAGGCGTGTGTTTAAACACTGGAGTCAATTAAAACTCCAGGGCAGCCCGAGTTTCATTAATAATACTCCAGTGTCTCACCACAGGATACTCTTAATTGTTCCTCATCAGGAAGATGTGATGCCAGGAACAGAAAGATTAATCTTTTAAGAAGCTCAAATGATAACATTCAAAGCGCTACCCTAAATGATAACGAATTGCCTGTTCATCTTGTAGACTTTGATGATAACAACCAAAACACATGTGTGCTGGGCAGCTGCTGTGGGGGACAGACTGCCCCTGGGTTACAGCAACTTGCAGGAGAGCAACCTATCACGGTTTGAGGAGTCCCAGTATGTCATGATACTTCACTCTTCCAGCTCAGTTTTCATAAGACCCTCGGGAGCTTTGCAACCCAGTAATTAAGCCTCTACTCTGTTGAGAAATAGAGGAGGAGCAGCACAGCATCTCAGCATAAGCAATGGAAAATCTAGATGATTGTTGTGATGGGGGAAGTCCTGTGTGTCGATGGCGTCAGGCCCTAGGCCCAGGTGGCAGCTCTAAACGTTACCCAGAGTGGCCATCCCGGCCACGTGGTGACTGTGCCGAAGGCACTGGCTATGGAATTAAAACAGCAGATGAAGGCAGCAGAGATCACCGAGGGAGATCAAGCCTGGCTCAAGGACACCTGGGGAGTGCTTTCTTAGCCAGGATTCCTTCTCTCCATCTAACCCCTAGCCACCCTGGCCTTCTCTCCACACTCTGCTGCTTGTGACTCGAGCACCTTTAGCCAGGAACTGTGCAGGAGAGATGTCTGGAGCCAGCGTGCAGCCGCACAAGAGACCGACGTGTGGAGTAACTTCTCTCTCTGTGTTTCTCATATTTAGAAGGCCTCTCCCTGCCTCGTTCCCTCTAACCTCTGCTGGAGAACCAACCATCCACTGCGTGCTGCAGCATGAGGTGGGTCACGTGAACATCCCTGACAAGCTACAAACCAAATCAAAGCGCTGATCATCACAACCCCTTCTCACCGTGGCCCTAGAAGACATGTACTCCTGTTCCCTGCGGGGCAGCTCAGACACACAATGTTTGGCCCCCAGCTCCTGGTGGTTGCACTCTGAGGGGACACGGGCGAGGACACCGCTGGTTCTTGTTAGCAGGTTACTGCTCTGGTGGCATTTTATCCTGTGTTGTTTTTTAAGCTAACACCAAGAATTCTCCTGCTCCTTGTGTGCAGATGGTTTTAGGCAAAAGCCACGTTATAAACACAAATAAAATAAAACAAGTATTTAATTGCACTAGCAGGAGAGTTGCAGAGCATTCAGGGGCTTGGAAGGATCTCCCCAGATGTGTGTGGTGCTGTCTAGGCTGTGCAAGAGGAGACATCCCAGTGGAGCGCTAACAGATGGATGGAGCAGAGCACACCTGCTGTGGGTGAGGGCTGGGGCTTAGTTAGCATTGGGAGCAAAGTCATTAGCTGATAGCTGATAGCGGGACACATGACAGAAAGAAGATGAAACAGATTCAACCTAGGTGGAGGGCAGTGATGGGATATATTCATAGGGTGCCCTCTCCGTGCACTGGTCAGCCACCGGCTGTCACCTGTGTCACCCTTAATCAAGAAGCTTTCCTATCAAACCTTGTTTGGAGCCTACTCCATGTCTGGGCAAGGCCAGGAGGAGTTGGATCAGAAACTGTCTCTGGAGCACCTGGGCTACGGCCAGCGGAGAAGCAGCTGCCCGCTGGGGCGCTGAGCATCTCAGCGTGTCGGCACAAAGCACCCAGGCACCTGGCTCTGTTGACTCTCGGTGACAGCAGACGTGCCCTTCTGCATTCAGAGAAACTGGGGATCAGGCCCCAGAGACAGGGGCTGCAGACCCACGGCTGCCGTGCCAGCCGGCAGCGGCCGAACTGCGCACGAGGTGAGCGTGGAGGAGGCCGGGTGGCTCTCGGGGGGCTGTCTGGACCAGTGCTGTGGCAGTGGAGGCCGAGATGTTTTCCCAGGGCGGGTTGAAGCTGGACAGAAGTCAGCAGTAAAGACAGATCAGAGATACAAAAGCTCAGATTTACCTAGATTTACTTCGCCACATCATTCACAAACACACTTTGATCTTGAGTCATCTGTTGCTATAATTACTGAAGGATGGTTGATGCAAACACACTTCCCACTGTGGCTGGGTCACTGCAGCAGGGATTCGCCTGCTCCAGCGCTGACCCAGGCCTGCGTTCCCATTCCCTGTTCAAAGGGCTTCAAGCTGAGGGTTATCTGACAAGTGCCTACTCTCCGGATATCAAACCTTCTTGACGGGCAGTCAGTTTGCTGTGTAGATGAAGCAGTCACCATGGAAAGAGGCTCTGGTGCAAGGGAGAGCTATAGAGAGAGCTCAGCATGGGCAAACTACTAAGCCAAGCCTGGGGGTAGCTCAGGATCAGACAGTTCGGGTGCTTATCTGCGGATGATCGCCGCACCTTTTGATGTTCCCCTGCTGCTGTTTGGACAGGCCCATTCAGGACCTGTTCCAAAAAAGCCACTCCACTTTACGGTTTTCGCAGAGTAAGACGGGATCTGATCCTCGATGTAAACACGCCTTCAATGAAACAGGTGCATGGTTATCTGCTGCNTGCCGTGTGAAAAAGGGAGAAGGGAAATTGGGAGTAAGCATGATAACAAAAAGAACCTCTAAGCTCTTGGGGGCAAGAGAGAAAGGAAGAGGTGCTGTAGGAATGCTGTCTCCCTTAAACTGGCATGCATCCATCACTCCAGTGACGGTTGGCGTTTAATCTTCAGTAAAACCAGCTGCAGACTCCAGAGGAGCCAGCACTGGCTGGTACCTCCCTGGCTCGGTGCGTTTCTGCTGAGCATGATGAAGCCTCACAGAGAGACGGTGCAGAGCATGGCAGCAGCTTGTACCCAGGGTGCAAAAGAGGTGTTGGCCCCTGTTGTCTTCTGTGGGAGGGCAGCAGGAGTTGTACTGAGAAGGTGGTCAGGGAGGCCAGATGCTGCTGCCTTCCAGCAGTTTGGCGTGCGACATCCCCCCCCATTTTAAGTTAGAAACTGCCTTGGTCCTCTCTGAACTCGCTGCTCTGTCTCTCTTTTCCTGCCAGCAGCAGGAGTGACATCAGAGGCAGAGTCATGACCAGATGTGCCTTAGACTCTGCCACGTTAGCCCAGACGCTGTGCCCTCTGGTCCTTTAAAAACTTTCCCAAAGCAGTCTCTGTCACCCGCGTTGGAGGCCGGTGTACCGGTGTAATCGGTAAAGCAGACACCAGTGCCAGTCGGGAGAGAGGGCTTTATCAGTTTGCACTTTGCCATATCAGTGGTTTCCATTTCCACTTGTCCTGCTTGCCCATGCAGTTTCCCAGGCTCCTCGGGCAGTTGCAGTCAGATTCTGTGTGTTAGCAGTTGCCACGGGGTGATTTGACACAAACAAATAGCAAGCAGCACACAGGAAATGAGAGGACAAAATATTTATGAGAAGTGTCGTTTTGGAGAAACAGGCCACTTGGTGAAGTCTGTTTCAGATGCTCTGTTTGGAGCCTCTTCTGCTTTTAAGTCACAGAATTTCTTAGGCAGAGTAAGGGGGAATTCCCCTGTATATGTCACTGTAAGTTTTCTATAATCAAGCTACAGAAGAGGCTCAGATGGGAATGCAGACTTTGAAAGGCCAGGATTTCACAAGCAGAAGAGCCCTGCTGAGAGTTCCAGGTTCATCCACACTGTTGCAGTGGAGACAGTCTCTAAGAAGAGCCTTTTCTGGGTTTCTTTTGCCTTAGATCAAAATCTGCCTAGCTCTTTCCAGCAAGCCACAACCCACAAAGCCTGACGCTTGCCCTGCGCCTCCATACACCTTTGACACCCTCAAACGTCAAAATTCAGATCCTTGACTGCCTCGAATTGGCATTGCTCATCAGCCAGCCTCTTGGCTTCCCAACCACTCTCTTCTGAGGGTTATTCTTCCTCTTCCTTCTCTTTGGGGGACCCACTCCCTCTCCCTCGTCCTACCTCCAAAGACTTGTCATTTTCATTATTTTCTTCATGTTACAGTTTGCTTTCATGGTTGTGTTTAATACCGTCCGGGATCTCAAATGCAACATAGCACTACTACCTTTTGACAGACAGATGTTTACACCATTGTCAAAATGAAACACGCATGTTCTGGCCACAAAGCAATCACATTGTCAAAACAGAAAGTTCATGTTCTTCAGGATTCCTGTTCAGGGGCAAATTGCCAGCTCTGGAGTCTTGCCTGTCTTGCCTTGGGCAATGCTGGAAAGTCACCACTGAATGAAAAGAGGCCCTTCAGACTTTGACCTTTGCGTGTTTCAGACATCTCCAGTGACTATTAACAGAAATCACTGACCATGTGTTGCCTAGGTCCATTCCAATTCAACTGCAGGTGCTTTCTAGAAGTAAGGAAGGAACATCTGACATCAGTCCTGCCTGAAAATAACTCACTTTGCATTAGCATCACCATGGAGGTTGTCCAAGCCAAATCTGGCCTGTGCCTCTGCAAGGATCAGCCTCATAAAGCTCATAGGTGTCGTAACAGCCCAGTTATCAGCTTCCTGGGAGGAAAGCAAGTGGAAAAGTACTGCCAAGACAGACATCCCTCGCCCCCTCATCAGGGGCCGATGACACAACATAGCATGCCTGGTATCCTCCGTTTCTCAAGCATCCTCCGCGCTAGGGAGGGACCTCTTCGAAGGCTGCAATAGATGGAGCTGATAAGGTGTGCCCACAGCAACTGCGAGGAGTTGGTAGGTCACATGACGCATGGCTCAAGGTGGCAGCATCAAGAATTATGTCACGTTCGGTTGATCGATGTATCACCGCCTCGATTGCCGAAAGGATCAAAGCACCTATAAAAATAGTTTCAGTGACCTGTACCCTCCTGAAGGGCTGTGAGGAATACTGGTTTTTAGGTCACAAAACAAGCAATTATGTGCCAAGAGGAAATTGCCCAAATATTTCCAGCGCATTGGTGCTTTCCTTAATTTCACCTCGATGGTGCGTCAGTTCCGAAGGGTCGGTCACGTTTCCAAGAGATACACGTTTCCCTAATTATCCTGGGTCTGCAGGTAAAGTNGACAGACAGCAGCCCACCCCAGGAAACCGTGTGTATTCGTGGCACCACTTGTGGCAGTTGCACACTGTCGTAGCCTCTGCTCTGAGGCCTTCTGCTCCAGCCTCTTTTGTCAATATTTGGGGTTTTTTCTAGAACCTTCTCGTGATTCATGAGGCTATTCTGCTAGGAAGCAAAGTCAGGGGAAGCCCGGCCACGACGANCGTGACGAGGGGCAGTGCTGTGGGTATGGCTATGGCAGGCCAGGTAACCCCTGAGCATCCTCACCCACTCGCTGCATTTCATGGCATCTCGTTGCTGCGCCGCCTTGAGAGGCATCACAGCCTTCCCAGGCCAGCAGAGAGACAGGCTTTCTGCCTCTGCAACATGCCTCAGTCATCGCCCACAGCCCATCAGGAACCCAGGTTTCTGGGGGTGGTGACAGGACACAGCAGAGAAGGTGGTGTCCTGAGCCAGGATGGAATTTCACTGGGAGAAGAAGGGAGCATTTTAAATACCCTTCGTCCCAGAATGAAGGCAGATTGGATCTTATACCTGACACAAGCCATCCCCTAAAGAGCTGAAATACGTTTGATTATCAGTTTTCAGTTCACTGGACTGGAAATAACTTGGGAAAACACAGGCAGGTGAAGCAAAAGGAGGCTTGGCCCAAGATTGACAGTGCCGGCTTTCTGGGCTCACCCTGCCGGCGTTCACAGAGAACAGCTGGCCCAGGGAGCACAGGCCACAGTTTCCATCTTGTGTGTGGAAAGGGATGCGTGAA
>VWZY01011722.1:129975-153458 GCA_013399075.1 Chloroceryle aenea | reverse complement strand
GAAACATTCCAGCTGCTGAGGAAACCTCTCCTCCCCAGAGCCTTTCCTACTGCAGAAGTCCTCCTGACTGAAGGCCCAGTATCAAATGCCTCAGCTTGGTGTTCTCGCACTACCAACCTTCAGTTCTCTTATCTCTTGCTCCAGCCGCCCCTCCGTTTCCGAGCTGTCACCCACCACAGGATCTGCAGCTGTATTCTGTGGACAACAAATCAGCATCAGAGCTCAGAGTGCCTCACACCCACAGGCAGCAAGCTAAGACATTGTACGGTCAGTTCTAGAATTTAAAAGCCTATTTTTTTTACATCCTGTGCTGCAAGGCATCAAGAAACAGATCTGTGCTTCCTGGAGTTTCCATGTGCACACAAAAAGGTGAACACAAGGTGCCACCCTTATTTCCTCCAAGCTGCATTCCAGAGAGGCTGCTGGGGTCTCTTCTAGGCAGGCTGTCTGCAGGGTGGCAGTGGGCAGCTGACAACCCGCGGCAGCACGGAGCACGCGAACAGGACTGCCACACGAGCACGCTTGGCCAAGGCCTGCAATGAATGGCATCTGGTCTGAGAGCAGCTGAGGCTTTGGGCAGGGGAAGTGTTCAGAGCCATCCCTGTCAGGCTATCCCTATGTTAAATTAATCACGTGATGTTTTCCCCACACAAGGCCTCTTTCTTGCAATAGTGAGATTAGAAAGGGCAGACCCCTCCTTTAGCACACAGGATTTGTCCAGGTAACTTAATGCATCATTTAAAACACTCCTGGAATCACTTGATGTGTATTCTTAAAACAAGCTCAGGTTTAGGGCAGCAGCTATGAACAGCATAAGCAGGAAAGCAAAGTCTTAAGATTTAACCCCCCAAGGAGAAAACATGGAACTTTTTCACTGGTACCATGACTTGTAGCTTTTGATTCTCCATCTGAAGTTTAGATATTTCTGCAGACTGTAGTTGTATCTGACTCCTGAGTGCTTCCAGCTCCTTTGGGAAACAAAGGGCAAAAGAGACTTTTAAGCTCATTTGCTAAATCAAGGCAATGATTCTCATTCAGTTTTTCTTTAATGCCACCACACCACGGCATAGTAGCATCCTAGCAGCATACGTGGGAGGAAAGTGGCAACCACTTTGAGAAGACAAAACTAGTCAGCAACAGGCACCCTTTTCTGCCCTGCTCTTAGGAAGTCTTCTGTGAGATGCCCCAGCAAGGCAGCCATCCTGAGCCTCAGCTGTGCTTACAAAGCAGTTTCCCACCACCAGCACCCACAGTAGCATCCTCTGCACACTTCCATTCTTGGTGCAGGAACCCATGCAGGTGTCATGAGCTCTCTGACCAGGGAAACCCTGCCAGGTACTTTTGGAGCAACAGCTCCTTTAAATCACTGACTCTGCAGATACTTAAACTGTGCTGTACATCTAATACATGAACACTTTCCTCTCTCTATTTCAAGTTATGTTTTGCAATGGATAAACAGACGCAGCCAGTCTGTTCAAATGTCTTCTGCTGGCTCAAATCTGCTTAGCAAAAACCTGATAAGTTTTTTGGATGCATAATCTTGATCCTCTGAGATTAGTGCCACTGCCACATAAAAGCACACCATAAAAAACCCATGAAGATGCTTAAGAATCAGTGCTCCTCCCCAAAGCTTGACAACGCTCCCCTCCCATCCCGAGCCACCACCCGTCACCACAGGATTACTGAAATACCACAGGTTCAAGTTCACCTTCTGCAGTTCATTACTGAGCTCCAAGCCACCGGCTTTGCTGGTCTGTGAGGACTGCTCTGTGGTTCCCATTTCCAGGTGTGAAGACTTCTGTAAGAGCAACAGGAGAATCAGCCATGGAACTAGACAGGCTACGCAGAGTCAGGCTGTCAGAACACCAAGCACGTTGTGTGCTCGCGTGCTCAGAGTCCCCAGCAGAGAAGGTGCAAACAGGGTAAGAAATGCACGTCACGAAGCTCTCTGATGATGTGAGAGCAGCTGGAGGGTCTCCTCTGTGACATGCAAAAGAAATCTGCCACTAACTCAAATGCAAGACATGCACAAAATCAAAGCAGCCCGTGTCATCCTACATTTTGACATGCAGGACACCCTAAGTATGTCTGAGGCATTACCCCTGCCAAGCTCCTGGGAGTCCTTTCCCCACTCACAGCATGCTACAGCCACTGATTATACAACAGCCCAGCTGCACAGAGCACTCTGGGAACGGTGTGAAGCAGAAAAGGCTCTGCTCAAGACACCTCCCAGTGTGCTTCCCGTTACCAGCACGCACTCAGCTATGGTCTGTCCTGCCCTGACAGGTAGTGCTTACCAGTTTTTCAATCACAGAATCCTTTTCCCTTAGCTGCCCTTGCAGCAGCTCGTGCTTGCTCTTCCATTCTTCCAGCTCCTCCTTCAGTTTGCTCACTTCTTCCGTCTGAATGCCGTTCATCTGAAACACTTCACTGTGGGAGTTGTGATGCTGAGTGTCCTTGCCTAAAAAACAAGAGGTTTTAACAACGGTCAAACACACCAACATCCTTTCAAGGGCAGCCACTCCGCAGAACCAAAGCAGAGGACTGAAGAATTCTCTACCAAAAGTTTGCCAATCCTTCCAGTAGGTATTTGCAGCTGCCCTGCACGCTGCTTCAACCACTCAGCTCATCCAAACATCACAGATAAATTCTGCAGAGGAAGGACAATGGTTTCCTTAGGTATTTTTTAAAACAAACAATCCTCAAGGCAGAATTACTGCTTTGAAACATGTCTTGTCCAGCTTGTCAGGCATCTTGGCCTTGGAATAACTTGAGTATACTGCCCCGATTTCATCACTGATCTCTCTCTTGACTTCAGTAGGGCCCCTCTTGTCCAACAACTCTTCCCCAGCTCCTGCCTTCGTTCACAGACCCAAACTCCAGCACACACCACGGCCCGTCTGCTCACGTTCCGAGCCTGAACAGACGGCGACTGCTTTGGACTAGCTTGAGAAACAAAGGTGTAGAAACCCTCTCCCAGCAGCTCCCTGGGAACCAGCCATTCCCACAGCGAGCCTCAGCTCTTCCCCTCACCAGACACCTGCAGGAAAGCAGCTTAAACCACACTGTTTGTAGTGCTCAACATGAACTTGGAAATAAAGTGTTGTTTTATCTCTAAGGGAAGTTCTCCCGTGCTGCAGAATGCCCAACAGCACACCTGAAGCGACAGAAGGTTGTCTGCTGGTGCTGTTCTGGTCCTTGCCTTAAAGCACACCACCTCTTTGCACTAGCAAGGTTATTATTCTTTCTGAAGCCTACCTAGCTGTACTTTAAGGAGATTATACTGATCCTTGTGTTGTTGGATCTGTGACACTTGCTGTGTAACTGTTGCTTGGAGCTGTTCATTTTGAGATGTTAAAGTGCTAACTCGTTGCTTTAATTCTTCAAGCTCCTGGTCCTGTGAAAAGAAAAAAGGCACTTCAGTAGCAACGTTTTTGAGCACAAAGCTGTCAGGAAGGCAAATAAAGACAGAAAAACCTCCACCAGTACACACAACCAGTTAGTGACACTGTCAGGAAACACATGAAATACAGTTGTCACTTTTCTCCATCGCACTGAAGCCTGCACACACGTCACACACTTCATGACTTGGCCAAGAAGCTTCATTTGCCCTCTCAGCCAGGTTTCATCTGCCATCTTCTCCACGGGGAGAGCACAGCACTAAGAATGACATGTCTTTGCAAGGTCTGCAGTTCCTCATTTGAGCAGAAACACTTCACACAGTAAAGGGCAGATGCACCCCGGGAAAAGGATTACACACTGCGCCATCTGAACAGGCGTTCCAGTTGAACCAGAACTCGGCTTGGGTGTTTTCAGAAGTGTTTCTGCATTGCTACTTTCTTTGTTACTCACTTGGAACATCCAGTATCAAACTGCACCGTGATGCCTCTGAAAACCAGAACAGGCAAATCCTGGAGGCCCCTGTACAGTGTTAACTCCCTCTTACCTGCTCTCTAATGACTTTCTTGTAGTGAGTCACAATGTTGTCGTGCTGCTCCAATGTCTTCTTGACCTCCTCCTCCTTTTTATCTTCCTCACTGGACTTGTAAATAGCTTTACTTATGACACCTGTCAAGAACAGCATCTTGTCAGCTACAGCCAGTTCACATCTCTTTTTTGTCCTCAAAACTGTCTCAGTCTCACCCAGTGGAGCTGAGTTCACAGCACTAGAAACTCAACCTGCACTTTAGAAGCAGCAATTGTCACAAAAGGGTTTAAGAAAATAGCAAAAGTCCATCTTTTAAAGCAAGGTTTGCCCACTGACTGCCTTACACAGATTCAGAGAAGCAAATGGGTGGCCAGAATCCTTCTTGTCAGGAAAGGTGCACTGTACTTGTGTGACAGCTTCACTCCAACTGCTGCCTGTAACACATTGTGCCAAATACTCCTTTCTGCTGTCACCACACTACTCGTAAGAGGGGGACATCCAGCACATGTGGTAGTTCAGTCACCAGTTCATCACAAAAACTGCAGCAAGGAGCATAACATCTCACCTTCCAATTCCTTGACAAGCTTGGTAAACTCATGATCAAACATCATGTGGTCCGGGGTAGAGAAACTAGGCTGCGGTTTCTGCGCCGCTTTGGAATACAGCTCGTGTTTGCTAATGAAGCCGAGCTTCTCAATGAAGTTCTCCCTGCCAATCCGCTTCTCTATCAGCTGTTTCAGCTTCTCTCTGGGAGGAAAAGAGAAATCAGTCACGGCACCATGCTGGAAAAGGAATTAGCCCATCCCTCCCTTAGGTGGACTTTGCAGTCACCACTCTGATGATCTGTCTCAAGACTTGACCTGCACTTAGATGCTTCACATTCAAGATGTAGTTTTCAGTTGCCACTGCCCTGTGCTCTCAGCCCAGGTACACACAGGGCAGGAGGATCTGCACACAACCACCACCCGCTCTGCCTAGACGTGGGTCCCTTTACTTGTCATCCCAGAAGGAACCCACACAGAAAACACTCAACCAAATATTCCCGACTGCACCACCTCAGTTTTAAACACCATCTGCCACCCACAGAACCTTTCCCTACAGTCCCTTGATTTCTGCATCTTACTTACTTCCTATAGTTTTCAAGGGAGTTGTCGTTGTAGTAGATGGAAATGCCAAGCAGAAGTGCACACAGGCCTTGGACCAGCTGCTCCTCTTCTCCGAGGTTTTCCGCGATCTGCCCCGTGAGCTAGAGCTCTTGTTAAGGGTATTTGGGATCTTCCATAAGCACAACACACCCAACATAATTCTCCCTCCGTAAATTCCCAGTTAGCTATCTCCAGGCACAAACCCAAGCTTGATTAGGAAGTAGGCTGAACACTGATGAACCCCTAGCAGTGCCAGTTCCTCTTTTGAAAGAGCTGGGCACCCGGTGGGTTCCCTGACATCTCTTTTCTCAGTAACTAACTGCTTAACTGCAGAGGTTTCACTGTTCCAAACCAGGCTTTCCATTTAGAGAGGGCGACAGTTTAACCTGACGTACTGCCATCTGGTTTTATCCTGAAAAGAAAGCATAGAAACAAGCAAGAAACACTCTCCTTTCCTCTTGGGTATAAGACTAAGTCACAGCAAAAATACTAATGGGCTTGTGAAATAAAAAATAAACTACAACAACAAAAACCTCAACAAAGCAAAGCACAGGCTGCTGGCAGAATGGCAGCTTTCCGCTGTCGTGGTATTTACAGGTACCTCTTACAGCCAGGCCAGCACACACACAGCACTCTCAACCAAAGCCTGGTTGCCTCTCTTGCCCCAGGGCACCTCCTTTCGTGTCCTGCAGCACCCCTGCAAACCGACCTGGATACACATTTGAGTAACACAGGTCACTCCTCAGCAAGCCGTTCTTCTCGGCAAGCAGGTGAAGGATACAAAGGGTATATTGGCTGGGTTGTGAAGGAAGTGGGTGACAGCAATCGAACAGTTGCTTAGCCAAGTGCAAAGCAACATCAGCAGTCCCACCCTGGTCTGCACTTTGCTGCCCTGAAAAGAACAAACACCCCCCTCATCATTATCTTCTCAGAGCAGAGGACAGAAGAGCCAAAAAACGCTGTACTAATTCAGAACTCATCCACTTGCACCTCATTTTAAAAACACAAGTCACATCTTCCAAAATCCCCATTCGTTAGTGATGCTGAACACAGCTTTAGTGCTTTGATGAAACGAGGATTAAACCGTTCCATTTTTGCCTGTTTCCAAAGCAAAATAAGCAGCAACACAGATGTGAAATACGACTGAATGCACATTAGCGCCAGTGTAAAATCATAACAAATTAGTTCTGCATTTCTAATTAATACCAGGTAACGTGAAAGAACACACACAACGCCTGTAAAGAAGGAGCCAGGTGTAAATTAAGTCAGGTGAGGATTCCCTGTAACAAGAGATGCATCACAGCAGCTTCCCCTGCTGACTAAACGTGGTTGCAGTGTTACTTTCCAAGTGCAGGACGGTAAGACTGGAGTGGTGTTTGACTCGGGTGATAAGCAGATGAAGCCAGCAGGAGGAATGCAGTACTTGGTTTTGTTAACGAGGAAAATTAATTTTCATCTGCAAACTGAGTTGTCTTAACCCTGTCCCCCTTGTCTTTGCTGCAGGTGGGTGCACACAGCAGCGTTACAACAGCCATACATCTCTTCCAACAGTCAGAAGGAAAACAAGGAGAGCGTTGCCTGCACGGAAAGCTGAACTTCACACAAGCACCTAATAAATTAGGTAAAGCAACTGGAAGCTCAAGGCAGTCTCCAAGGCAAGATGAGGTACACGGAATGGCTGGAACATCTTCAAAACATGGCAAGAAAATGCACTGGAACAAAGGGGTCACAGGGATCAAGACAGTGGCAAAAGTGAGAAGTGTTCATCCGCAGCAAAGAAAGACTGTGTCTGGCAGTTCTCTGCACTAGGGATCCTGAACTTCCACCCGCGCCTCCGATAACCCCGATGCTTCAGAGCTGAGGGCAGTGATGTGCTTAGCTAAGCAGTGAAACAAAAAGAAGCACCCCCCAGTCTTTGAACACACCAGTCTGCCCATCAGAACAGCCAGTGAGCAGTAGCCTGGCAAGAAGCCCTTCTGCAGCAAGCTTCCAGCTACCCCAGTGCCACCGTGCACCACAAGACGGACAGGAACTGCGTCCAGCAGCTCGGGAAGAAAGTGCCAAGGTGAAGAAACTGCCTTTAAGGACTTCATCCTGAGGTGCTGCCATTTGCTGCAGCGTGTCACCATCACCCAGATGGAAACTGCTCCCTGAAGGAGAAGACTGATGACAGAGCAGGACTGTGGCAGCCACCCCTAAGGCTGCAGACGCCGGCGAGGGAGCGCCTGGCCCTTCTCCACCGTTACCATCGCCAGTACTCCAGGCACCCGAGCGAAGCGTGCTGGAGCAGCACAGACCAGCCACCACCAACTGCCCCTGCCCGTCACGTTTCAGAGGTAGGTGACCCTGCTCTGGCAGAGGGGTGGGACTCAGTGGTCTCCAGAGGTCCCTTCCACCCCCTCCCGATGATCCCACGCACCGTACTAGCGGTTATGGTTCAGTCTTTGCAATAGTTTTATCCACAGCTTTGCTGTGACCCTGTCGTGCTGCTGTATTATCACAGATTACCTTCCTTGCTGCTGCCCTTCCAGTTGAAGGCCACAGCTGGTTTCCAGTGACCTAGACCTCTCACTGCAAGTTGCCTAGTCCCCACCAAACTCTGTTCTCCTCTTGCCCCTTCCTTTTGTCTGCACTGGTCTTTTAGCTTTGATTTTTATTTCCAAGCCAGTCTACAGACAAGACATGTTTAAGAGATACTCACTAGCACACAGCAGGTTCACCCACATAGGCAGGACAGGTGCCCAGTGGTCCAGCTCTTGTTATCCCAGCACTACCAGCCAGCTGACGGGCACTGGAGTAGCCTCCGTAAGCGGCAGTCGCACGCTGGCACACCGTGGCCTTCTGGAGGCAGCCCCGGTACCAGGGTCACGTTTACACCACACATGAAGCGGCTGCAAGCCACAGTTATTCTCAGGAGCTGCCTGCTCTCCCGAGGTCTAATTAACACCTTCTGCCTAAGGGTTTCCACACCTTCCAAAACACCCTCTCTGGAAGAAATAAAACGCAGCTATTTTCTAGACATCCACAGTAACACCACTGCAACAGAAGACAGCTCACCACAGCTGCTGTTCTGCAGTTTGGGGCTGGTAACAGCACAAGCCAAACCCTCTGCACAGCTGGGATAAAAATCAAGTGGACAATTCCACAGCAGCTAGACTGCTGAACAGTTTTTTCTGCCGCTGATAACCAACTTTGACAACCAACTGTGACTTTCAAGCTGTGTAACTTAAAGCACTGCAAACAGCTGACTTCAGGGGGCATTTGCTNATTACCAAAACAAAGTCACATCAATTAAAAATTCCATCTTTCTGCCATTATTCTCAGTCGCAGGGAAGTCTGATTGCTGCCAGAGTTAACTGGCTCACTGTTACTGCAGCCACTGGGGGAAAGCAGGAGTAACAGAAGGCAGTGTCACTCACAAGTGTGCCCTAGGAAGTAAGCCTCCCTCCCCTGGCATTTCCCAGGTGCTAACACATCGGACAGCATCAGGCAGAGCTTTTCACTTTGAACAGCAAACCTAGCAACAATCACCAGACAAGAGCCTGGTACTTTCAACCTGTTCCTAGTTAGCAGCTACGGGTTCAACACTAACCAGGCGTGCCTGTCTTGTCGTTTAAACCAACTTTAAGGTCAAGATACTTTGGGACCCTCTGCCTCCTGAAGGCAGACAACATCAAGCACCAATTGAAGATTAAAAAATATTTGCTGCCTTTCTCCTCCCCCTGAAGCACTTGAGTGCTTCAAGCAAAGCTTAAAAACAGGAAACAGAAGACAGAATTGTACTGCTCATGAAGCTCACGCTGCTGCTTCCTGCAATGCCCCTGCCCAGAGCAGCCAGTGCTCCTCCGGGCGCAGGGAGCCGTGCCCCGCAGCCGGGCCGTACCTGCGAGAGGATGTTGGTGCACTGCTGCAGCAGCGACACGGGCGGGTTGCCGATGCTGGTGGCCAGCTGAACGCGCAGGAGCTGTTCCTTCAGAGAGGCGTTCTCCTGCAGGGCGTGGGCCAGGGCCACGGCGGCACACCAGTTGGAGAGAGAGTCCGTGGAAAAGAGGCCCCCACAGAGCAGCTGCCCAGCCGAGACAGAGTTACCTGTAGCTACCAGGACAGCCAAGAGGAACCAGTCAGATTCAAACAAGCCACAACAAAGCTGCAAGACAAACACAGCATTCAAACCCATAAAAATTAATCGAGTGAACTTTGAGAGATAAAAGCCAAATCATCTTGCTCAGATCAGACCCTTAATGGCAGGTAAAAGATTTTGCAGATGATGTGAACTGGTCCCTTAAACATTTGCACTGCAGAGGCCTCAGCTTTGCGTACCGTCGATGGTGGAGGGCAGAAGCGTCGACACGATTTCTCCTTGTCCTTTTTGGTTCTTGTATAAAAAGCACTGGAAGCAGTAGAGCACAGCACACCGCAGCACAAAAGGCTGCCTTTCATTTACCATGGACATCAGCAGAACTACAATTGCGGGCCTGTTAGGAGAGGGAAGAGAAACTGTTCAAAGGAGAGGCAGATGCACAATTTGGAGTGTACACTCCAGGTGAATAAAGACCTTTGCCTACTCCATCTGTTATCATTTCCAACATCTGATAAAAACCTTTAATAGCAAAGTTTCTCAGTTAGCCAAAACCCAAGCCAGTAGATTCATTACCCACGACTGCAGCGAGCAGAACCTCCCCAGTGTTACCATTTCCCATCGACCGCCCTGCTGCTCCCAGGCAGCTTCACCAGTACTGGAGAAGACGCCTCATATGGCCACTGGCAGCCTGTAATGCTCATTTCCTACCCTCGTATTCAAATGCTGAGATGGAGTTCTCATCAAGCTAACCCTGTTCCCCACTCTGAGTTTTAATTGCCTATTTTCCTAGCCCGCAAATCCTCCTGTAGACTCCAAACTGATCTGAACAATCTGGATCAGGCTGCCATTGCCCGTACCGATACGTCATTACCTAACACACTCAAACCCTCCTCTTCCTCTACCTTGGTGGATTGGAAGGTGCATTTACAGAGGCAAAGTAGTCTTGATTCATCTGGCATCCTCGAATGACCTCTGACACAGTATTAATGGTCTACAGAAAGGGCAGAGGAAAAAGGGATGTGGAGAGTTAGTTAAGTGTCAGCCATAGTCATCTACTCTAACACACCTCACCCAGCGCTGCGGACAGGGCTTTCCAGAAGCTAGAAACCCCTCATCATCAGAAACCTGCCAAGGTGGAGTATTTCTGGACTGGCTCAAGAGAGAAACAACAAAACCCCCATCCCCGGAAGAGGGGAAACCATAAATCAGTTCAGCCACTCTGAGAGGTGCTGAAATCCAACGGGAAAAAAAAGCCATAAATCCAAATACTTTCTGGTTGCAAAATACAATGTAAAATACTATCTTACGTAAGAAGGTTGGTTTCTCTGGCACTTGAAACACCCTCTTGGCAAATACTGACAATTCAGTTGTCTCTGCAGAACCCGCTATCCCGGCAGACTCCTGCTTTCACCCCTCCATCTGCCCCCATCCCTTCATCCGTTTTCTCCCTCTTACCTCAGTCAGGATGTCGGCAGGAACCCCGGTTGCCATCAGGATCGTGCAGAGCTGCTGTAACAACCCACAGTGGAACATGGCCTTCTGACAGCTGCTGGTGGCACCAGGAGGGTTTGTGGGAGACACCAGCACCCGCACAAGCTAGAAAGAAAAAGATCTCTATATGAAGAGACCTCAAGACCTTCTGAAATGCAAAGCCAAAATTTACCCATTTGAAGCTTCACCGTGAAATAGCTCCTAAAAATGGAGGTGGAAGGCAACAGCTGAACAGCATCAAAGCTGGCAGCTCTGAGCTGAAGACAGCACGCGGGGATCGCAGCCCTCCCTTACGTTACGCCCTCCCTGCTAGAGGCCTGCAGAGCAGTACTCGGGAAGGGTTTTACCTGCAGCATTAGGTGGAGGTTAGTTACTTTCTGTGCAGACCACCCGCAGTTGTCATCTCCAACTTCAAACCAAGGCTTCATACGCTGAATGTATGAACCTTCTTTGAAGAAATTCTGATTGGAATTATTATTCTTCAGCAAGTTTTGCAGTAAGAGGAGGCAGTCTTCCACTACTATGCCTGGGGAGACAAAAGCCCAAAAGATTAATCGAAAGATGACACGGGGAAAGCCACTGAGCTTCTGCATGCCCCCAGTATGTTCTAGATAGAGTGGAGCACACCCTTCTCAACTCTGCATCCTTCGTGAATATTATACCTGGATCAAGAACTGTCAACCTCAGGCATGAGGGAATCAAAGGTCACTAAAAATCAGCAGTTGATCCAGCACATTTCCAAGGGAAGCCATTATCTTTCTTCCCTAGGTCTGAAGCAGAAGTGTTATTTCCAGAGAACCTAGAGTATCTGAGTTCATTGGGTTGGAATGGGAAGAACTCACAAGCACTTTGTGTCTTGAACTTCACAGTCAGGCTACGCTACTGTCTCCTCCTGTTGGAAGCACTAAAATGAAGCTCCTCTTGAACTGCATCATGGTTCAAAGGCAGCACTTCTTACCTGATGATACAATCATTCTCTTTAATCACTGCCTACACTTTCAGCTCATTTCAGAGGTACTTTTGGGGTTATTTTGGCCAATAAGTAACTCTTAGACTGCTTGCAGTAAGCCAATTGAAGCTCAACTCCTTGGAGTTGTGTTTTTGTAATCCTCATGTTTTATCTGTACTGAAGAAGCACTACAGATGCTCATCAGCTACGTACTCAGCCAAGAGTAAATCCTCAGACAGCTCTGTCCAGGAGACAGCAGCAATAAAGGCAGCCTGCTTCTGGTACTGCTGGGATGCCTCCAAATCTGGGCTCAAGACAGGGCTCACTTCTCACACTTCCAAAAACACACAGGCAGTGCCAGACTCGGGAGCAGGAGGACAAAGAGACCAGCTGTCACATTCCCCCTTCCCACTCCAGCTGCAGAGCCACAGCTGGTCAGCCAGCCCTCGACAGGGCTGCATACAGCGAGTGGGAACGGACACAGAGCAGTGGGGAAGTCTTAGCACTTGGGAACTGACATACCAAGTGTCCTACAATTGTTAGCTCCCTAAAAATAGCAGCTTGGGATGAAAGGTTTGGTTAATCCTTCCATGCCAGAATACCTGGAATACTTCAGCTGGGAGAGAAGCATCAACTGCTTCTGCAGCTCCCAGAAAGGTCACAGCAACCTGTCTCGTTGCTAGCATAGATCCTGTAGCCAGCTACCATTGCTGATAAACTCAATGTGCTGATAATAAAAAAAGCACCCAAGGGAGACAATTTTTACTCTTTTTTTTAATCCTTCTCCTGCCAACAGACTCTGCAGGAAGCTGACCAGAAAACCAAAGTGACTCGCAAGGCTGAAGAAATTCTGCAGGCTGTTACTTCCAGGCAGCCAAGGATCTTGCGGGAGGAATGCGGATGCTTAACTGGGTAAGTGGCAAACACTGCACACCCAGCTCTCACGCTGCCCAAGTACAGACTGAACAGGAACACACTGACTTGCACACACACGCTCAGAGAAAGTAACTGATGTTTTCACTAAGTATCTCCAGAGTGTTTTTTGAAAGATGCTGAACCCTGCCTACTTCCTCAGGCTGGCTTTGGCTGTTTAGTTACACAGCCTGTATGCTTCAGTCCTTCTGCCCACTGACCTGGCTCCAGCCACATACCAGTGTCAGCCCGCAAACACTGTCACCCCCCGGTCTGTGCAGGAGCACACTGCTGTGATGTAGTCTCAGGCTACTCTGTACCTCCATCGCTGTTTCCTTCTTCTGTTATGATATCCAGAAGTCTCTCAAAGGCATTTTCAAAGGCAACAATCTTCTGTATGGCTGCGTTACTTTTTGTCAGTTGCTGTAACAACAAGACTCCCTTGGCAGGAGGGAGAGAGAAAAGTTTAACTCGGTTTTACTAGAACCACACCAGTTTTCACAGTCCCAGCTCTCAGAAGGATGTTAAATCAGCAGCATAATCCTCACCCAGAGCCATGGGACTGCACAGCTACCAAAACCCACCACGGACACCAGGCAGCAGTCCCCTCGTGCCTCACTGCACTTCAGCACTGAAGCACGGGGCTGTTAAAGAGGATGCCGAGTGGCTATGCAGAGAGAGGGAACTGGTGAAGCACCTCATCCCTTCTGCAGTAATTAGAGCATTTTGGCATCTGAAGAGCAGAGAGGCAGAATGGCAGTGAACCCGGTAGGAGGCCAAGGACAGATCAGCTAACAGGCTGGAAACGTCCTGCACCGGGGGCAGGGTTTCCATTAAACACACAGTGAGGTGCCTCTGTCCTGGGAAATGTGGCCAGGCATCCAAAAGCCACCCAACTCCACTGCAGCATGGAATATTCCCAGTTAGCAATCACCATTTTTCACGTGCATTCATTTAACTTAATCCAAGTTCTGCAGAAGGACTAAGCCATTCAGCTGACAGTCCCTGTTGTCTGAGAGGATAAACTGCCTTTGTTCTGTACTTACATCGTTTCGGATAACCTCCCTGGAGTCTGCTAGTAAATCCATGAGTCTGGAAACACCTGCAAGAAACACATTATAAACATTTAAAAAAGAAGCCTAAGAAGGCACAGCTTTTTCACTCTTAAGGTCTTTAATACACCTTGCTTGAGACTCCTCCAGCCCTCAGCCATGGTGCTTGCCGAGCTTCCAACGTATCAGCAATGAACACAATCACTTACCCATAGGGCTGACAAGAATTATCTGCTGCACTTGAGGTCCTTGCTGCTTCAAAAGAGAAGTTAGTAGTTTTACTCCAGGCCAACGAACGTGGAAATCAAATTCCTGCAGAGATAGAGAGGAGTACATTACATAATAAATTCCTCAGTATTCAGCTGTCTCTTCTAGAGACCAGTTACCACAGACACCAGTGATCAAAAGACACCACGCATCCAAGGAATTTCCTCCCCTTTCCATTTCTGTGTACACTCATGCTATTAGAGCAGAGGCCAGCTGGTCAAAACATGATCCTGTTCTGGGGTTCTTCATTTTATTGACAGCAACAGGAACTCCCAGCAGTTTCCTTTACTCCCTCTGCTCTGGGGTAGCTCTCCCAGCTATTTCTTTGCTCTAAAACCCAATCAGTCTGATCCACCAGACATGGGTATCACCCAGAAACCCAGGAGGGAAAGGAAACGCTGCCCTTTTGTTTGTAGAGCTGTTAATATAACCTCCCTGGACAGCACCAGGTCTCCCTCAGGGCAGCAGGTAGGATACAGTGACTCACCTCCACAAGAGTCAACAAGAGTGTGACATTTTCTTGCTGTTTAATGAAAATCTCTGTGAACTGACTTCCCAAGTCATCGACGTGTTTGGGTGAGTTTTCTTCTGCAATAGCAAAAACCAACGCATTACCAAGCGCGGCTGGAGGAGCCTCGGGTAGCTGTGATTTTCATTCTCACTACAGTAGGGCTACGTGTGACAAACAGGTTTAGAGTCACTGCTACTATATTAATTGAATTATTTTCACAACAAACACTGACACAAGCTTTGGGCAAGAGAGCACCTGCATTACTCTACACATAGCTTTTGCTGAGAGGTATTTAGTTTTTAAAACAGGAGGGAACCAAGAATCTACTAAAACTCATTTCAGTCTTAAAAGAAAAATATCCTATTTCCATTCATCCTACCCGACCAGCCTGACAGATCTCACCCCCACCACTGCCCTTACGGACACAACCAGACGCACCCAAGTGAGCAGAGAACTTGGAGAAGGAGAACGTGTCCCTGCAGAGGAGGAGCAGCGAGCTTCCAAGCGGCTCCGTTCACGTACGGCCAGACCGAGCCAGGAGGAGAGTCCCTGCTACGGACCACTCACTAAGGTGCAAAAGCCAAGTACGTTTCCTACCAACAGGCTGGAGGGGAGCAGTGGGAATAGAAGCCATCTAAAGCTAAATGGCTCCACCACCTCCTTGATTTATTTTGGCTTAGCAAAGACCTAAGCATGAGGAAATGAGAGCAAGTTTGAAAGGGATGAGCGACAGAACCTCTCCATCTCAGCCTTGGAACGTGAATCCATTTCACAAGGGCAATGAAGGGGCTTTCTGTTATTTACTCTTCAGTTGCATAGAACTGGGGTAGCAGGTGAATTTCATCTCACACTATTATTTCATGCATCACTGTTTCACAAGCCAAAACCAAACAGAACAGAATCCCAGAAAACAGCCAGAAGGCATCTCTGCAGCGCTGCTTCGTCCAGCTGCTGCTGCCTGGTGATTTACAAAGCTGCTTCCCAACTCAGCTGCACGCAGGTACCACACGCAGGTCCACACCGGTGGCCACCCCAAATGTACCAAGTCTCTCGTGGAGTTTAAAGAAGCAGGGTGATCCTTTCCTTGGTTGTGTTTGCACGAGGCTGCTCACAACAGGCAGTGGACACAAACTCACTGCTAGGGGAGCCAACCACAGGCCAGCTCCACTCAGACCCAGCTCCAGCCAAGCACCCTTCTCCCTACAAAGAAAGCAGTGGAGAGAGGGAGCTTTCTCCCTCACCCCCATCCCCCAGAGAACACTGCCAGCTGCCTGGGCTGGGTGCTGGCTCCTGGGCAGTGCCCAATGCTCCCTGAGGAGCCGCAGCAAAGGCCCCACGCTCAGCCTCCAAGTCAGGTCGCCCCACGAGCGAGGCAGTTGCGCATTCAGCACTGCGACACCACCCGTGCCAGCTGGTGAAAGCATGGGCACAGCAGTGCTCCCAGCAGAGCACGGAAACTACCTGGGAAGCAAAGACAAAACGAGGATTTTTCCTCCTGCTGAAGCTCTGGGATTTACAGCCTTACTGGGGAGTCGCTAACGAACCAGTAACGACTGAGCAGCTATAAAAAGGGTCAAAGACTACACACAATCTTCCAACCCTGTACCTTGTTAGGGGAATGGCAAAACCAGCAATCTAAGGACTCTACAGTCAAAGAAAAAATGGTGCCAAGTACAGTTTTAACTCGACCAACAGAATACAAACTGTTGGCAGTGGCGATTCACTGCAAGGTGTCTGTTGAGAAGGTCTGATTTTTAAGGATTTCCAACACAGGAAAGAGGTTGTGAGGTTTTTTTTTTTCCACCTCTCAACTCTTGCTTTTTCCACTGTTTCTTCTACTACATTAAAAAAAAATAAAGGAAACAGGCAGAAAGAAACAGGCAAAGAGAAACCACATCTTCTACTTCTGTGGATACACCGCAGGTCTCACAACCAGACTTCTCCCGTAATCACACTCTAAATCCACACATTGACAGGGCTCAAATAAAGAGAATGACTCCCATCTACTGAGATTAGCTCTCTGCAATTCACTAACAAGCAGCACTACAAACTAGAACTTAATCTTAAAATAAACAGATAAAGTGCATGTTAATAAAACCAGTTCAAAAAGGAGAGCATACCAAGTATTAGTGGTAACTTAAGGTAGAAATGAATGCTGTATTTTAACATGCATTGCTTAAAAGAGACACTGTGAAGGAGGCTTGCACGTAGCAGGTGCACTTGTGTCAAGGGCTTGTTGAAAACAGAGACTGTTCACAAGCTTTTCCCACTAAAATCCTAGCTGTTCTGAAGCTGCACGCTTTCTTCTTGTGCTAGACAGTGATTTTTTTATTATTACTGTCTCTGGAGATCTGCTGGCATTCAGCTGCCCAAATCACATGAGAAATAAAATAGGGAAGACGCTGTCTCCAAAGGAAACAGAGAGTAGAACAGAAGCAGCTCCCTTGAAGCCGCGGTGCAAGTCTTCACAGTGTCCTTTCCAAAGGGCAGCGAGGGTTATGGGTGCGAGCAGCGACTAGGCCTAGAACAAAGTGCTGTATTTATACAAGTAAAGGGTCTTTTACCTTCAGAATCATCTGTCAGTGCAGATAAAGGAAAAAGAAACAAGAGAAAGGTTTACAAGTTGAATAACTTTCCCAACTGCACAAGCAATAGCAGCACCAGCTCAGAATTTCCAAGCAGCCGTCGTAGCTTTTACGGCAGCAGTTCAGGTCGTCCTTGTGCAAGTGGCCGAGCTAAACCACCCCGTGCTCTTACAACACTGGGGATGGCACATAACTAGCTCCAGTTTGTCAGTGCTTGCTCTTCCTGAGACTGACAGTAACATTCTCAAGTTGATAATCAAGGCCACTACCACAAACATGGATTCACCAGCACTGTAAAGCTCTGGTCTTGTCCAAAACCTCTCTTCCCCAAGACCAGGTGACTGGATGAACAAGGGAAGGAAGGGCAAGTAAGCACAGTGACAATCTCTGAGACAGTTAAGAGCAATGTATCACAGAGGGATTGAAACAGGCAAGTCTTGTGCCAATAGTGATGCAAGAGAGTTGACTGTAGAAGACTCCTTGAGAGGACATCCTGCACAGGGCAACGCCAACACACCGGCAAAACCATCTCCACCTTGGAGAGCCCTCATCCGATTGCCATAACGTTATTTATGGCTTAAGGAGCCTTGGAAGAAACATCTTGGGGTAAATACTGCAGCCAAGAAGACTCCAACTCAGACAGCAGGAGCACCTCGTGTGTGGCCCATTCCCAGGAGCATCCACACTACGCAACATTTAATGGAAATTAAATAGGGGATGCAAGCACTCTCACGGACTAGATCTTGAGGGCCATGGCAAATGCAGGATGTTATGAACCCAAAGACATTCAGCCTTCCACCCACACTGTGTTAATTCATGCTCGCCCGAGACCTCTGATCATTTTTTTGGACACGCTGGTACAAGGGATTTCCATGTTCAGTCACCCAAAAGCAGAATGGACACCCTACAAGCCTTTCAGTTTGTTGTTGATGACTTCCTCTTAAGGCCTTGGAACACAAGTCTACAGCTGTTTGGCTTAGATTACTGGGTTAAACAGTGATCAAGCCAAGACCTGACTGGCCAACACCAACAGAAGTGGTTTTCCAATTAACACCTGCAAGGAGGCGCAAGCGAAATGCCAGAAAGGTCAGCTGAACCCACTGCACAGCCTTGGCAGATGCCTGCACAACTCTGACTAGTAGCTGTCTCCACTCTCCCCAGCGATGGCAGCCAGGGCACGCTGGCTCAGCACCCAGCAGGCACCCCTCTGACTGAGGCCTCCTCCCAGGCTAGCACCCTTGGTCACATCCCATCCCCATTCTCTAGACATCCTTGAGGCTCAAAACAGGGCAAGTCTGGCTGTCCTGCCCTCCATGTCCTTCACCCCTCACAATCCACAGCTCCCTCACTTCTGAGAAGAGCCTGGCTCTTCTTTCGGTCTGGGCACTCAACTCCTATTCATGTCTTTAGTTTTAAGAACATTTTTCTAGCCCAAGCCTAATTTGGGTTACTGTTGTCATTTTCTTCAGCGTACTGATGCTATTTTTAAGAGCTGGAACCATTTCATTGGCCTTAGAGAGTTGTTAGGGTGGCCTAACAAGAAAGACCTTTGAAAATCAAAAAGGCAGGAGGGGCAGGAGTTTCACAGCCTAGCTGTAGAGTGTCTCCTCCTACATCTGCCTTGGGAAGGATGGGCAGAGTCTGGAGAATGCTGTAGCAGAGGTGGAAAAGGTTTTCACGTATAGCCACACCTTATGGGATTTGAACTCTCAATATCCTTGTTAAATCATCAGATGGTTGTGTCCCTTTTGACAGTAACAGTCTGAACTGTCCTCTCCCAATAGCAAAGACTCGATTCGTTATTTGCAGCCCGTCCCAACCTGTCAGCTTAGGTTTTTTAAATGAGTAGCAGAGAGGTCCAGGGTGACTTCAATGCAGGCTGCATATGCCAAGGTTTCTGGCACTGTCATGCCAGCTAGACAAGAACAGAGCAAGTCTCAGCATCAGTAAATCACAGATTATCAGACAGTTGATAATTTGACCAAAGCCACCAAAGCAAGCACCCCCCCAGTTAACACAGCTATTGCTACCAAGCTCTTACCTTGCTCCTCCTCTTCTAGGTCATTCGAAATAACATTGTAGAGAGTGTCCAAGGCATAGCCAATTATTTCAGAATCTGAACTGCAAATGAAAGAACCACTTTTCTTTAATGACTTATTTCCAGCCACTCTTACAACACAGTTTTTCTGCACAGGCAGCTCCCCTTGCAGCATGAGGTCAAGTGAGGAGGACTGACGCTGTCACATTTTGCAATATCGTGTAACCACGGGCTGTCCAGTGCCCAAACGGAGTCAAACTCCTCTTCCCAGTTCCATTCCCTCAGGTGACCACATCCAGGTAGTCTGGTGACACAACCTGACCACAGGAAGCTTCACTGTAGGTGTGTCTCCCACTTCCTGAGTCACTCCTTCCAACCTGTTCCTCTGCTGTACCAGGAGAAATCTCTGGGAGGGATCTGGACCCCTCCTCGGGAAGTCACCCGAGGAAGCTGCAGAGAAGCTCCAGCACCATCCCAGGGAAGACCCTTCCCGATACCCCATCGGCAACAACCAGAAGCCAAAAGACTGCGCTCTGCCTGGACACCGTGGCAGCAGCTGCTGGCTCTCCCAAACAGGCCAGCCTCCGTGTCACCAGCTCAGACTACACCCAGTTATTAAGGGGTTCTGAGCTCCAAACATCCTCAGGAAGCTGCTGGGCAGCCAGTCTAACCCCAAAGCTGACCTGCTTACCGCAAGGCTCTTCTCTTGCTACGTCCTGCTTCACCAGAGACCAGTGTCTCCTGTTACAAAGCCAGGAACCAGCACAGGGGTTCCAGGGGTAAATGTGACCGTGTGTGCTGCTTGCTTGGTTGCTCATAAACCAGAAAAGTATGAAAGCACAGCTGGTTAAAAAAAAGAAAAGCAAGCGTCCATGTAAAGGATCCCACCCAGCAGGTGGGCTCAGATTCCCAGCCTGCCTGTGTCTTCCCTTGATTGCAATTGTGGTTCTTCAACAACACTACAAAGCCTGTGGTTTCCTTCTCATGTAACTGAAACAATTCCACATCTGAAAAAAACACAAGGAAATTATTTCCTGGAGACTTAAAAACCCCCAAGCTGCAACCTTGCTCTTCCTTTCCCTCGCCAGGGAAATCACAGCAGCTACAAAAGGGTAAGAAAATTCTATGTAGATGTGGCAAGAGCAGGCCTTGTTTCTCTTGTCTGAAGAGGAACACATCACAAAACAAGGCGAGCAGCATCTTATCTTTCCTGTTGGCTGCCTTGCTGCCATCTGCCCTTCCCCACATACAGCATTTTATTGATTATTCTCTTCAGACTGAAGCTGTGCAGCTTTGCCTCTGTAGTGAAAAAACAAGCAAGAAATAGGCTTCCATAAAAGAGACAGCCTCCATGCAACGCAACAATCCATTTGTCTTCCCTCTTGCACGGCTCTTTATGAGAGGCACAGCACCATTCACCAATTTATAACTACCAGCATTTAAATAACTGAGGTTTGTGCCTTCAAGAATAATTCTCTTAGGTTCATATTAGGCTTCAAACTATTAGAATTGTGACACTGAAATCTGAAAACCTCGTCATCTAAGTAGAGCAAAAGCAGCTGAAGATCAAGTTGCCTTCTCCCACACCAACAGTGCAGTGGTACAGGCCCCTTCTACAGTCAGTGCCAAAATAAACCCTGGTGGGATGTGGCAACATCTAGACAGCAGGGAAAAGTCCTCCAGGAGATGACAGCTCCTGCTTCATGTTACAAAAGCAGCACATGGCATTAAACACCAGTGTGCCTGTGAGGCTGGAACGTTCCGAGGCTGACCCAGGAGCACCATCAGGCTCCAGGGGGGCTGATGTGCAAGGCTGAACGACGAGTGAAGGAAGGCAGCTTTCTGCATTCCTTCCTTACATTGGGAAATAATCTCCAACCCAAGTTACTTCAGTTTTTCATGCTGTTATTCTATATTGCAGCAAGACAACACTGCTGAAGATCAAACAGCTGTGCATCCTCAACTATTCCACTCGGTTTTGGTAGAGTTAACAGCAAAGCGTGCTGGCACCCGTCCTGGTGCTCACCTCACACTGCTCTGCACCCAGCTGGCCACTCCACACGCCAAGAGGAGAACCCTGCCTTATGTTCCCTTTCTGATGCACAAAGCACAGCAGCTACAGGCGTACAGCTCAGACAACAGCCGGATAGGTGTGTAACACCTCCGCTCAGCAAGGTAACAACCACCAGCAGCTTCATGGCCAAAAAGCTTTTCCTCGGGAGCTCAGTCACCTGACTTCAGGCCAACCTCAGCACCCCTGGAAAAGGACACTTCCCTAAAGCTAAGCTAGAGAGGAAAATAGAAGTCACTAGTTTGACTCTACCATAAGTTTTTCCCAGTCCTTTAGTACTTCTAATCAAATTAGACCTTGTGCAATCTTCATCTTCACAGTAACACAGTCACCATACAGGACCAGCACATGAGTCACTCACGTGAACCCAGTGACATGGGAGAAGACAACTCGAGTCAATCACTGACTTCTGTTCTCTCAGTCTGAAATTGCACTGCTGCTGCTGAAAAATAACCTGCAGTGCAAAACAAAAACTGGAAGGGGGACAGGAGGAGGAAATGAGCATTTTCCACTTCTGCAGAGAACTTCAGGGCACCTCAGGTGGACACTGGAAAGGTCCAAAGATCACACCTACGGGTGCCACACCGAAACAGCGATGACAGCACCACATCCCTGTCCCATCACACACCCTCCTCTCGGCTCAACGTGTCAGTCACTCTGCTGCTGGGGACAGCTGAGCCTGCAGCTCATTAATGAACCACTTACTCAGATGAGCCAGCTTGGGTTTGTTTTCTTAGAGCTAAAAGAGCCCCCAGACCCTCACATCTACGATCTCTGACCACCCATTCCAGAGCTTATCAGACACCAGGATTACGAGACCTCTCAAATGAGGCACAGTGTACAACACCCTGACCAGCCAATCTCCTGCCCAGACAGCACCCAACAGGCAAGCTGCCTAGCAGCATTTTGGGGAAAATGGCATTTTTTCAGCTCAAACCCCCAAAATCACAAAAACGTGTTTACTGTTTTTTGAATGGCAGCCCGTGTCACACGAGACATCCGCACAGAGCCCCGGCACAAATTTCAAAGGAGCAGCTGGAGCCCGAAAAGCCCAGAAAAGCCCTCGCGTTCCTGCTCCGAGAGGTGTGGGTCAGCATCCCTGAGGAGCTGAGATCCGCAGGGCCCCGCCTCCCCCCGCAAAGTTCACATCTGGCCTCGGGAGCAGATAAGTGGATGAAAGCAGGCTCCTTGACCTCATTTTTTGAAGGGCTTTCCCTTCATGTCCCTGACAGTTAC
Source organism: Chloroceryle aenea (assembly GCA_013399075.1). Taxonomy (NCBI): domain Eukaryota; kingdom Metazoa; phylum Chordata; class Aves; order Coraciiformes; family Cerylidae; genus Chloroceryle; species Chloroceryle aenea. The sequence goes on along the minus strand of VWZY01011722.1, from coordinate 131,192 downwards.
TCCTCTAACCTTCCTTTTTACTGTCTGCTGCACGGTCATCCCGAGCTACCCAGCCAACAGAACAGGAGTAACACCTCCTGCTACACACTGAACTCTCCTAATTCTGCTTTCTCTTGACACGAGAAGGTGCTTCCCATGCTCACACGTGTAGATAGTCCACATACGCCCTCACAACTGGCTTCGTTACATATATTTACCAGCTTTATGTTCAAATCCAGACTGAAAGACTCATAACACCCTTGCCTACCTAAGCACCAAGACCATGCAGCGTTGAAAGCTTCAAGCAGAGATCTGCAAAGAGGTTCCAACTTACAACACATGGGAACCGCCAAGTACAGAAGGAGATGGATACCAAAGATATTTTAGGCACTGGATCACTTAAATATTGTGCTCTAGTCCACATGAAGTATTTAGAGTAGCGTCACCTGCCATGACAGCGGCCGTGGAGTCCAGCTCTCCCGTTTCCTCAACCCCCCGACCATGACCAGCTGCATTCCTCCCCATGGCAGCATCTCCCTACAGATCTGTTGGGTGACACGCAGCTGAGCAAACGCACATTTGCTGACTCCATCTCCTGGTAATCCTGTCTAGTTCACCTTCTGCCCAGTAACAGCTCAAAACTTGGGTCATTTCAAGTACTGTACACAATTAATGCTGCCGTTTTGGATTTACCTTTCCACACCAGTGGAAATGACTACAGAGAAGCATTAAAAGCCACTTCGGTACCACCTTTAAAACCCGTCTTTGAGTCCCACTCATCCAAGTTCCTGGAATTCTGTTCTTTGCACCTCTGAGAAGTGATTACATCTGTCACCACAGATACAGCAGAGTTGTGAGGAACCCAGCTCCCCTCTTGTGGGACAGAGAACCGAGCCTGCATTTGCTGGTTTCAGTGGCCGAGAAGGGTGAGGTTATCAGCCGAAAGCCATCACTGTGCTTACCGGTCTGTCTGAAGGACGTGGATCAGGTGTTCCATGGCCTGGATACCGACCTCCAACCGGTATTTCTGCTCAGAGAAAGATGGAATAGTCAGCGGTCTCGCCCGAAGTCCAAGCAGCTTCTCAGCAACAACTACGCAAAGGAAACTGGGCACGTACCTTGGATAATGACTTCAGGGCACGGACAGCATCCCTGCGGTCATCCAGCAAGGTGGAAGAAGCCACTCGGTCACACAGCTTCTGAATCTGGAAACGTCCATGACACGCGTGGTAAAAGAC
>VWZY01011722.1:103759-128072 GCA_013399075.1 Chloroceryle aenea | reverse complement strand
GCCCCGCGTTACTGGGCGCTCGCTGCGGCGTTGGCCTCCAGAGGAATCTGGACCTCGGCCTGCGCAGGGTGCCGCGTCCTCAGCCGCCTCCGTGCTGCAGGAGCACCCTGGGCTCCCCATCCTGCGCTCGGCCGGCCCTCCTTGTCTCCTGCGAATCCGTACTGCGGTGGCATCGCTGGCTGGGAGAGCTCCCGGCTCTGCGGACCTCGCCTTTAGCCGCTTCCTCCTTCCCCGACACAACCTGAGCTGCTCTCTTTTCACGCGTAACATGGCTGAAGTTGCACCTTTCATTCTGCAGAGCATCTCTCATTTCTCCGAGGAGCCAGGCTCTGTGTGTTCTCAGGCTTCTGCACCCCGTAACCTCAGAGGGCCAAAGTAGAGGTCATTGCAGTTCCGATGTGGGTGCAGAGGAGCAGCCCCACGACAAAGCTTGTAAATCCCACGGTTAGTCGAGTGACCCTGGATCTAGAGCGTGGTGCCAAGCACCACTGCCTCGAAAGAACGCAGCGCACAATCGGAGGATGTGAGACTATTGCTTGTTTGCGACCAGAAAGACACGGGCAGTGATACAGGTTTTGTCATGGTGGCCTTCCACGTTACTCCAGCGGTTCCCGAGCTGTTGTAGGCATTTCAGGTTCAGTGGGCAAGTGGGCTACCCAGGGTATTTTTGATCTCTTGAGAAATACAGTAAGTTGTTTTCAGTGCAGGTAGATTACAGACATGCAACCTGTACGTTTAAAGCCAGCACAGTGTTCTTTGGGATGTGATGGGATGGAGGAAGATGAAGGGAAAGATGACATCCCTTAGCAAGCATTGATTTTGTGTATAAAGCATTCTCAGGAGCCTCAGTTTTGTGTTTGTTTTTTGGTGGTTGTTTTGTTTTGTTTAATTTCTCTTACAGACGTTTTTAATTGGGGACTGCTAGCGGAGTGAAGATCAGGGACCGACTCACAGGAGATGGTCGCTGCAGCGTAGCCACGGCATCGCCGCCGTGCTGCGTGGCAGCCTTCGCAGAGGCAATAGCGAGCGGGGTCCTGTGGACCGGGGCGGCTGAAGGTAGCGTGGTGGTGTGACCGGAGCACTGCCAGGGGGTGTGGGCTCTGTCAGCTTGGTTCTGAGCGGGACAAAACGGTATTCCTTTAGCTTCTGCAGTTAAGTTGGCATTAACGAGGCGCTCTCTGTTCAGCGTGGCTGTAAGTGTGCCTACAGGGCCAGACGTGCCCCAGGAAAGCCTTTTCATTCTTAAGGATTCCTTCTTGTTTTGGACTCTGGTAGCTTGGGACAAGGAGACACAATCTCTGTTTACCACTTGAAATGTTCTTGTAACGTTCTGGTTTGCAGATCTGGGCTCGCAGTGTGCAATTATGGTCTGTAATGTGGTTTTGTCTTTGGCAGAATACAATCTTTTCTGTGATAGCTTGCTCAGAGAGAACAGATTGACCTGACCATCCAGTGTACTTACCCACCAGTGTCCTTAGGAGTAAAAGGCTCTGCTGTATGGAACAGAGATTTCAAATCACCCATCTACTGTCGCGCTTGTAGAATATTTTACAGTGCTGAAGATACGCTGAGGAAACACAGTATCTTACTGCACTGTGGTGGATTTGAGTCTTCCTTCTTGGTGTAGCAGTTGTGACACTGGATGTCATTTCTTTTGAGAGTACGTGACAGATGCGGAACTGCGCTGCAACTCGGGGAACGTGTGAAAGACTTAATTTGTCAGACTAATAGGTATATCTGAGGAGATACCCGATGAAAGGCACCAGACCTGGCACCGGGTGCTACCGCAGGGAGGTGCAGTGGCTCCCCATGTCACTGGCTACAGTTGCTGCTGCTGTCGCTGCTGGGTGGGCCTCAGCTCGTTTGGGTGCTGCAGTTTAGCTGCCCAGAAGATGGTCCCCTGTAGCCGTCATCTGCCTAAAATACAGAGTGCTGTTAAAGCTCCTCTCAAAAACAAACCCTGCAAGGCCTGCGTGCTGTGCCTTGGGGCTGGGCCAACTCGGTCTGGAGCGGATTAGGTAAAGGAAATCGTTAAGTAAAGGGATTCTGGTAGATTATACAGGTTTGCTGGCCCTTGCTGCGGATGGAGGATGATCTGAAGGTGGTTTCAGCGCTGACCCGGGTTGTTTGGGACTTCCGATTGCTCTTTCAGTCAGTGCTGAATTTGCATTCCCCCGGAGCACCCGCCAGCCTTTGCAGGGCTGTGTCACAGATGCCCTGGCTTGTGCCAGCTGGACTGTCAGTTGCCAGTCTGCTCTTCAGCGTTATTCAAGGTGTGGCTGCTCGCAGAGCGTGCTGCAGTCGTGGGATCGGAGAGCCATGCTTACGGATTGCAGTGGCAGGCACACTCTTTGAGGTGTTATTTGCTTCTCTGCAGCAGAAGACACAGAACAAAAGTGATAATCTGGATTTAGGAGAAGCCTGTCCCAAGACTGCAAAGGCCGTTCTCCCTTCCCTTCTGCTTTCCCTTGGCTCCGGTGGCATGGGAAGCGGCACGGTGTCCCTCCCGGCTCTGCTTTGCGTGCTCGCAGTCTGGGGAGCCTCTTTCTCATTTGCAAGAGCATTGTGCCCAATTTTATTTCCAGTTGCTCAAGTGCTGTATTCAGATCTGATCGGCACCTTGGAGCAGCATTGCAGGCGTGCGGACTCGAGAACACTGCTGCAGATTGAGGCAAAGCTATAGCTCGATCCATGCCTGTGTACCTTAGTGATGGGCAGATCATTCCACGGAAGAATTATTTGGATAAGATTTGCTTCTCAGTAAGCCCAAATATTTTACCAGCTCATAGCTTTTTAGTAAAACAAATGGTAAGGCCTGCATCTCCCTCCCAAAGCTGAAAAGTTTGGCCTGATGGAGCTTACCTTCATGTTCAGGTGATGCTTCCTTGAGCTCCTGTCAGAACTTGGTTCATCTTTTTTCTTTTCTTTTTCTGAGGTAGAACTGGTGCAGTGTCCAGGCAGCAGCACGTTGTTGGTCTGTCCTGAAACAGGCAGGAGGTGGATTCGCTCTACCTATTCTGGCACAGCTGAAGACTTTGTGCCAAGGTTTATTCTCTGGATGCCTGAATCCGAGCATGTATGCCACCATTCTGTAGCTCAGTCGTAGCCTCAGGTAACCTAATTCCTTGCCACAGATGACTAAGTCACTCTTTTTTTTCTGCAGGACAAGAGAAGTAATAATGAGAAAGTTTACAGAGATTACAGGAAAGAAAGGTTTATCTAATGTGAGAGCTGCTTGTTGAGCAAGGTGTGTGCTGGGCAACGCTTTGACTGCTCAGCGTGTAGCGGCCTTCAGCACTTCTTCACAAACAAATTGCTGCCGTCCTCCGGCGCAAACTGATGGGTGGTCGTTTGAGTGATTTGGTTTTCCTTTTTATTTAGTCGAAGAAGTGACAAACACAGCTTAACAAATAAAGTTTTATATATAAAAGGTGATCCCGGGCTGAATGAATTTGCTCACTATTAATTCAGCGTGGACTTGGGGAATTATTGCAGCAGCTGGTTCCCAAGTACTTCAGCACAACTGCCCTGACCAGAGCCGTGTCTCTTCCTCTCAGCCCTTTCAGTGTCCTCGCTGCAAAGGCAAACTCTGTTTTGTCACGGCTGGCATTTGGTTTCCTGGGCCATCGAAAGATGGGTTTTGGAACACCGAGGGAACTGTGTAATCATCTTGTGCCCCAGCTTAGGGAATGTAGCTAGGATGTTGTCACAAAGTCAAACGAATGTTGCTGTTTAGTTCAGCTCTACCCACCCTGCGGTTGCACTTGATGTTGCTCTTCCAAGGAAAAGAGCAGACAGTCTGCTTTGGTTCATTGGCTTATCTTCCTGTGCAAATAACAAATAGTTCCTTTCTGTGCTCACCCGACCAATATTTTTGTGTTCTTGGAAGCAGTGACCGTGGAAATAACTCAAGATAGGAGCTTGGATGTTTGGGGTAACGGTGACCAGCTTATCCAGTCCGGCGTGTAGGCTTTTAAGCTGTTGTGAAGTTGTTAGGACCTCAAGTCGTGCCAACTGGAGCTGCAAAAAGCATTGCACTGGTGCGTGTGCACATCCCTTCAGTCCTGGAGCCTGGTCCCTCCAGTGGGTGCCTTGCCTCTGAGCGCTGTCTGCAGCAGAAAGGGATTCCATGCCTCCTTTAGTCTTCCAAGTCTGTTAGGAGACGCACGGCATGCCTGCTGGCTCTCCTTGGTTCAGGATCCCTCTGCCTTCTGGTACTGCGGGAATCGGCTGCCCTGGCTACGGTGGAGATTAAATCTTCTCGATTAATCGTCATGCCAGCTTGATGTGAGCAGCATTGCCTGTGGACAGGCAGCAACTGCATGGGTGTTCCTGTTACCCTGTCTGTGCAGCTCGTGGCTTCTGTCAGCGTGCACGATGAGGGGCCTTCGTCAACGGTACAGCTGCACTGTAAAGGAACTAGCAGAGGTGTTTCTTTGGTTTCTGGTGTTTGCCATCCCAGGCTCAGTAGTCTGTCTGGCTAGTATGCTCACGAGTGCCTCGAGCAGTAAGTTCTCATTAAGACAGTTTCCCAATGGTTGCTGAGCCTGACCTGTGAATGTGGCTCATTTTATTCAAGTGAGAAGAGTGCTCAGTTTGTCCTTTCTTAGCTGTTATTCCTTGACTCTTGAAAATGAAACTGGAAAAACAGCTTTTCTAGGCTGCGTGTCTGTGGGGCTTCCATTAGTTCCTGGTAAAACACAGAGATACCGTTCTTTGTAAGTTTGGACCCTTTAAATTGTCGATGCCAGTGCCGTGGGTTTTGGCTAAAATTTCTCCAGTGCCTTTACCTTTGTCAGGTACAACCAGCACAACCTTCAAACCAACCTCGGGCTTGCTAAGACGCGGGCCGTTGCCTTCAGGCAGGTGCTGTACTAATGAGGACCCATGGTGATTGTAATCTTTTCAAAACTTGGGTTCATGGCACCCGTGTTGGCAGCAAGGAGTACCTGCATTTGGATTTTATTGCTTTTTAATGACGTGGAGACCTGAACAGTTCATTAAGCCTCTGCCACCCCTCCTGAGAGGTAATGGAAGGAAATAATGCTGAGACAGGTGAAGGATTGTAGTGAGACACATGCAGTTCCCTGATGTAGATCGGGAGTGCCGTCACCTGAAACACGGACAGAGGTGGACCGTACGTACCTCTCCGCACACGTAAACCCCGTCGTGTTTCAGGTGGTTAGGGAGAATTGACTGGGTGATCATTCTGTACTTGCCTTCCTCAGCTTCTCTGAAAGGTTTCCGTGGCCTTTCCTGAAATAGCACAGCCTCAGTGAAGAAAAGCTCTACTGTGATACGGATCTGATGTCGTGTAAGGCCTTGTCACAGGTTATTACGTTTTGTACCCAGAGGCATTCTCAGTGCTCCTTGTGATATGCCAGCAATTTGTTACCTCACGTGCTTTGCTCGGTGCTCTATCCATGTGTGCTGGCTATGATCTGCTTTTTAATAGCTTCTTTAAAGTAGAAAACGCCATGAAGCTGTCTCGGCGTATTCTTACAAGTGCTTGTGCTGAAGATCCCATCACCAATTTTGTGTTCACCATCCACTTGTGGGGTAGGGGAGCAAAAACCAGAAGTCTCACTTGTGGAAACGGAGGTCCTTGGGTTTTTCAAAGGTTGGTTTCCAAGTGAAACTCCCCACGTGTGCCCCACTGCTGTCAAACAAGTCGTGTCGGGAAGATCCCCACATGGCTTGGATCCTGGTCGTGTGCCGGTGCCCACTTCACACGTGCACAGGGCTCAGGCCTTTGATGTCTCCAGTAATCTTCACACTTGCCTTTGGGTCAGACGATTGACATGGCTTCCCTGAGTCACAACTGATACCGTGTTTCAGAGCCTAGGGAGGTTACAGTAAAACATTTGGATAATCCTAAAATAAATGTTCTGTTTTCTTATCACCAAACCTTGTATTTCAGTGGGGGAGAGTGTCCTCAGCTGTGGAGCAGTTCTTGTCCACATAATTGTTTCAGTTCTACTATGGTTGTGCTCATCGTGGTATGGGGAGGTTGTGATATGTAGGCCTGTCTTCAAACTAACGTGCCTATTTTTCTTTTCAGCATTTGACACTGTGTACCAAAGAAATGGTGATGGAGAAGCCCAGTCCCCTGCTGGTAGGGCGGGAGTTCGTCAGACAGTACTACACTCTGCTAAATAAAGCTCCTGACTTCTTGCACAGGTAACGCTTTCGCACACACAGCGACTAATGCTTCTGAACTGCCTGCTGCTCATCATAGATCAGATAAACGTCCATTTCTGAGGAAATGGCCCTGGCTAACATTTTGGCTATTTAATCTTACCAAAAACTCCTTGGGCTGGCCCTCGACCCGAGTGCGGTCATAGGGATCCATGGCATGTTCCCAGGGTACCTCCCACGTGGAAAAGCGAGCTGCTTCCCAGCTGAAGAATTGGTAATGGGGATGTATTCTGGAAATACTTTTCTAAAAAGACAGGAAAGAAAGTAGCAGAGGAAGGACTTTTATGTAGTACCTGAGGCAAGCCTGCTGATTATTTCCAGATACCATTTTGCGTTGCCTCTGAGAAGTTTTTGTTCAGATAGCTGTTTAAATTGCAAGGGCACAATCTGGACAAGGTAGGTGGAAAATACAGTAGTGGTGTTTTTTACCTGTGTCCGCTGTTTAAGTGCTACTCTGAGAGTATTTCTTCCTTCTTTTTTCTTCTTCCTCCTTTTTCTGCTTTTGATGGGCTACACAGAGCTTGTCACTGAGTATTTTGTATCCCCACGATTGGACTGAGAGCAGCGTGGGCTTGTAATAAATGCAGGTCAAAGCAGCTTTGCCAGCATTTAAAAAGAAAAGAAAAAAGCGGTCACTGCCGGAGTTGGGCTTGTCTCAGGACTTGACATACAATTGATGGTGAAAAACTGGACTGTTTGATTGAGCACAAGTTAGAGCTCTCAGATGGCTTACTAAAGAACTCAGTCCTTTGAATAATGCCTCTCTTCATCTGTAGCTTTGAGGTAGGGAAACGAATGGTGTCATTTTACTTAAACCACGGAACAGCTGTGGAACTACCTTGTTTTCTGTGTTTAAATCTATTTTTAAGGCATCTGAGCCGTGTGTTCCAGGCTCTCCTAATCTGTGTTTAGCCAAAGTTAAAAGCAGGGCTTTTAGCAACTGCAGAACTCTTCCTTGCCCTCAAAACTTCAGCGAAGGAGCCAGATCAGATTAACAGCTGGACAGGTGTGTCTGTGTACCACGTCGACACCTGCACTACAAAGTGACAGCTCTCTCTGACCCAAGTACCATGTTCCGTGGGTACTGATCATGCCAGGGCGTTTTCCACGGGTGTCCTGGGAAAGAACCTGGGAGTTATCTTGGGAGGCAGCTCTCGGGCAGGCCTGCCAGCAGTTACATATCTCTGATATCCACAGCTACCTGCTGCCCGTGAAGGTCAGGGTAGGGAAATTCCTCTAAGAGACTCTAAGAGAAAGGGTTTGACTCTGCCAGTTTTTCAAGGCAACAATTATGCTGTGAGCAAATGATGCAATGGAAATCCTGATACTGGAACAGAAGGGCCCACGTTAGTAAGTGTCACAGTTTAGGGCATTCTGATAGACCTATGGCATGCTCCCTGTCCAACCCCTCCCTCCCCAGCGGGGAAGAGAAAGGACATAAGGGAGAGAGATTCAGCCATTAGAAAAGGAAACTGGAACTTCTTGAATTAAAATAATCATACTAAAAATGGAATGTATACAAAACCAGTATGGAAGCCAACCCCCCGGTGGTAATTCCATCACCATCACCGCTGGTGCTGTGGAGCAGGCACCGGGGGGTCCCAGGCTGGGCCCAGCAGCAGACGGGAGGTGTGCTCAGGGGCTGGATCCTGGTACCAGAGCCAGAAACACCGACCAGTCACCTGTCCTGTCTGCTTCTCCCTGTAGTTGCAGCCTTTAACTTTCTGTACAGCGTGGTACAGAAGGCACAGCAGTGGCCTTGGTCTGCACACCAACCCTTGGTAGTAACTCTAAACACGGGCTGTTATCACTGCTGGCAGCAGACACTGCCTGGGAAAACACGCCACTAACTTCAGACAGCGCGGTCAGTCAGAACTGAGCTGAAAGTAAAATTACTGAACAGAGTTAGTTCTGTTCTCACTCAAACCAGGATAGTAAAAGTTTCTTGTGAAGGGTGCTCTTATTTTGCTCTGAAGCCCAAACTTTGCATAAACAGAGAGACAGAGAAGAATTTAAAGGGGGTAAGCTGAGACTATTCCAGGCTCAAAACTGGGAAGTGGAATGAAAGCACAAAAAGATCTCTGAAATGTAAGAAAAATATTGTCAGCAAGTATAGTAGCATATAAAAATAGGAGCTTTTGAAAGGCAGTCCAGGGCTGGGTCAAGAAAGGGCCTCAGTGTTTGTTTTTCATGGCGTGGTCCAGAGGTTGTGCTATTTACAAGACCAAAACCACAACTGCTACTTGTTGGGCAGTAAATATGGAATGTGAGTTTTGTGTTGAGGGTTGGAGTGGAGGCTGCTCCGAGTGGAGATTCAGTTAGTGTACACATTCCCAGAGCAAGCGTGCTTCGGGGCCCCCTCTAGCACGGGGTTTATCCCTCGGCGTGGCAGCAGCAAGGGGAGGTTTTGTTTGGCCTTCCATCACGTGCTGTTCTTGATACCTGATTTCAGGCAGCTCAAGAGGAATCTGGTCTTTTCTAATGCTTTGGAGGTTTGTAGTGATCTCGCTGGCCCTTGGTTCTGAGAAAGCTGAAGTGTGAAGTGCCAGCGGGGTGTAGCAGAGAGACAGGGTAGGTACAGCGTGTCTTCGTGGCAGAATCCCCCCCGCTGCCTGAAGCTCTGAAGCGGACGGGGGGAGGCAGGCGCGTTGTCCCTCCCTAGGCCTAACACCTTGGCCACAGCTCTAAGGCAGGAGGTGACTTTGATGCAGGGGGACCTTCAACCCAAGTGGCTGCCTTGCTTTAAAGGAAGCAAGTGAAAGGATGCGGTTGATTTAGGGGCTTGCTGCATAGCTTGGGCAAACCGGAACGCTGGATATTAACCTTGTTTGTTCCTGTGTTCTGAGAGCCTCGCGAGTGGTAAATACACCTTGAATTGCTGGTCGTGCTGAAATTCCAGATGCATTCAGCTCTACAACTCTCAGCTAAAATTCTTCTCTTTTTTCACTGCTCTGACCTTTACATACCTTCACTTGCAGGTTTTATGGCAGGAATTCTTCTTACGTCCATGGAGGACTGGATGCCAGCGGGAAACCACAAGAAGCAGTGTACGGTCAAGCTGTGCGTATCAAAGGCAGTCCTGTAGCCCTCATTAATGCTCAGAACTTACCTGTATAAATCAGTCTTTTTCTTTACCAATTATTTTGACTTTCTCAGCTGGTAAATGACATCTCGTGACACTGCCTCCTGCTCAGGGGCAGATGGGAGTTTGTTGGCTTGAATTTTTTTTGTTTGATCGTTGCTGCTTTTCCTGTGGGTTGTGATTGATTCACCAGCTTTGTGTCTGGACTGCAGGGAATATATCTAGGATGGGGAACAACATCAGGAGGACCTGTTAGACTTAGGCTGTTGCTGTACCTTATTTCAGTAAGACGTGGTTCCTTGGGAAGGGGACTTGGATCTTGCAAGTTACATGGAATTCTGTACATTACCAGATTCCTCTGTCAGTGGCGTTAATTCCTTACGTGGGATGTAACTTTTGAAGAAAATGAAAGTTTTCATTTGGGTTGCAGCCCTTTATCAGAACAATGCCTGGGGGCATCTGTTCATGTCATAGCCACATCTCTGAGCAGTGTGGCTTGTAGCCCAGGGCAGGTTTGTTTTCTTCTTTATTTTTTTTTTCTTTCTTTCTTTGGTTTCTTCAGGCAGAACCTGATTTCAAAGCACAGAAATCTTGACAGTGCAAATGTTAACCCCTTCTTGTGACATTTGGGTACTTTGTGGATGTGGAGAAGGTTGGGGTTTTTGTTTGAGGGGTAGCTCTGTGGGGGGTTCTTAAGGTAAATCCTGCCCCTCTCACAGGCCCTTTAGAAAAGGAATGCCTTCAAATAGGTCATATGTTGTAATGTGGCTGGAAAAACTGGATAGCAAGTTGGACACACTACTTGACTGCTCTGGGAAGTACATGAATCCTGGAGGAGACCTTCAGAGAAAAGCTAGAAGAGCTGAGGTACACCGCTGTCAGTGAAAGACACTACTTGGTTCCTCTGTTTACATTTTGAGCTTCGGTGGGGTGCTTTTGTGTTCGTTCAGAGTCGGGTATTTCAAATTCATAAAGCTCTTTACAAATCTCAGTGTAGCTAAAGCCTAACTCCTTTATTTCTAGGAGATACACAAGAAGGTGATGTCATTACAGTTCAGCGAATGCCACACCAAGATCCGTCACGTGGATGCTCACGCTACTCTGAGCGACGGGGTGGTTGTGCAAGTAATGGGAGAGCTGTCAAACAACGGGCAGCCCATGAGGAAGTTCATGCAGACTTTTGTGCTTGCTCCAGAAGTAAGTCTATGTCAGATCGTGTTTAACTTCAGATAATGATGGTGGAAACCTGACCTGTGGCTACAATTTGTTGTGCTGGGGCAAAACCCCACATGATCTGGCTTTCAGAGCCTGGCCCGGAGGCTGTCATTAAGTGCACGGACGTATGTGAGTGCAGAGAAACAAGTGGTGTGGACCTGTCCTGAGCTGTTTTCTCTTGGACAGGAAGTACTGGAGTAGTAGTAATGAAAGGCAGGTGGTCACTGGTTTGGGCTCTCGGGGGATTTTTCCCCTGTGCTATGCTGTAAGCATGCAGCCACCTTGTGAAAGTCTGTTCTGCTTTTTTTACTGTAAAGATTTGTAGTAGGAAAAATTCCAGTTCCTTGATAAAACTGAGGGACCTTATGTTCAGTTATAACCCGATTGCTTTGACTTAGCAAAATGGGGAGTTTTTTCCTTGAAAGTTCCTTTTTCAGTGGGGTGGCAGTTACTGTTCAATTGTTTGCTTAGAGGAGAGGCACCACCTGGAAAATGGCTTTAGTGAAATAGTCCCATTGCAAAATGTTGATGCTTACATCTGTGATCCGCCCGTGTTGCCCGCTGAGACACGGTATGTGCAAAAAAAGGCCTGTTGCTCTTTTACAGGGTTCTGTTCCAAACAAGTTCTATGTCCATAACGATATCTTCAGATATGAAGATGAAGTATTTGGGGATTCAGAAGGAGAACTCGATGAAGGTGAGAAGGGTACATGTAGACTTTGTCCTGTCCTTGTTCCTTCGGCACATACACAGCTTTCAGCAGTGGCTAGAGGAGGTGGAGGGATGGGAACTGCATTGTGTTCTCCGGGAGCATAGGAGCCAGGAGGGGCTGAGGCAGGGGCTATAGATGGTCGTGCTGGAACCATCTCCTGGTCCAGACAGTCTGTGACATGAGGGTTGTGTGGTAGTACCTTGTTCCTTGAAGGGCTGAGCTGGCGCAGGGTTGGTGAGGCTTGGCAGAGAACGGAAATAACGAGCAACGGTACTTCTGCTGCTGCTGCTTTCCTCACGTAGACTTGATCTCTCTGATCAGTCCAATTTTTAGCTAAAGTGATTTGAAGAGACCTAATTGGCTTTTGAAATAAGACACGTAGTTCACGTCTACATCATCATCACATTCAGTAATTAATTTCTATTCAAGGGTTGAACTTAACCTGGGTGTTTTCTTTCCCCGCTGTTCACTGAGGCAAAGCAACTCGGAGCGCAGCCAGAACGTGTGTACGTGTGCTCCCTGAATCATTTCTGGAACTTTTTCATCTCTGTTCTGTGGAACAAAGCAGCTCGGGCAATCATCCCAGCATCTCAGATTCATCTTATTAATTTTAGATACTGAGATCCATGAGCTAATAGTGCAATCTTTCTCTTACTGCCACCATATGAAAAGCATCTGCTGCCCTAAAAGACCCTCGAACCCTCCTGCCAGAACTTCCTAGCAGCAATATGCTTCTAGTTTCTGCTTTTTTTTTGTGAAAATAGTAAGAAACAAAGCTTCCTGAATAAGTAGATGGATCTTCTGTTTTTTTTTCTGGCAGCTATTTTTGCCTTATGTTGTTAAATAAACTTTATTTTGATCACTGTTAGTTTAGTATGCTTTTAAGCGTGGCTTGTACACTTGCAGAGATGTTTAAGGAAGTTTTTCTTTTTGTGTCAGAGTCTGAGGAGGAGGTGGAAGAGGAGCAGGAGGAAAGACAACCATCACCTGAGCCTGTGCAAGAGAATGCCAGCGGTACTTACTACGAAAACCATCCTGTAACGTAAGAAGGCCATTTAATCGTGGTTTTTTTTAATAAAACCTTCAGAATTGCTTTGGCTTTGAAGCCCGGGTGTGATTTAACAGGTAATTCAGGGAAGGACACTTAGCTGATGGGACCTGTTACGTTGATACTGCATGATTTTGAAAATCTGCTTCTTGAGTGGAGGGAAGTTCTTACGGTTGTTATTTTCACTTCTGGTCTCAGGTGTGAGCTGAAAAGCTAACAACCATGTTTATGTACACACTTAATGGAGTCTTTCTTATATCAACTTGCAACAGTGAGTTGATATGGTGCAATTATGTGCACGGTTGGGTTAACAAAGGGGCTGTTAATGATGCAGTTACTCTTCAACGTTGAGTAGCACTTGAAGCTGAGAGGAAGGTCTGCTTCTTGAGAAGGTGTATGGGAAGAATCTATTGCTGCCCTGCAATTAAGCAAGATTAAAGAAAAATGAAGTTTTTTTCACCTTTTTGTTTTTAAAATACACTTTTTTAAAAAACAAAGAAACCCCAGAAGCACAAAGAAACAAACAGCACCAAAACCCTGTGCTTTTTTTGAAATGTAGGAGTGGTTTTTAAAGGAGCAGAACTCACTTCCTGGATCCTTGTTAAAAAGCATGGACGACATCACTGGATGATGTCTGTCTGAAGAGACAGTGATAGCACTAACACTGGTCACGCTGCTGTTCATGAGCTACCTTGTGGAAGAGGGGAGACTGCTGCAGTTCTGGCAGTGACTTGCTCAAGGTAACACAGAAGATTTTTAACGCCTGGAGGTGTTAAATTTTGGTTTGGGGTTCCTGTGCCAGTCGGAAAGGGGTTGCACAGGCTGTGTCTATCAGCTAGTCACCTAGGAACATGCTGAGCCGCGCAGGCGTGGACTTCAGTACGCTGTTGGGGTGGCTGAGAGAGAAGTGAAGAACATCAGGTCCCTTACATTTTGAACTGGCAGAGTAGAGACAAAGTTACCTGTGATTTTCAGTAAACAAGACTTGCAACTCCCGTGCTTCTAACTTTTATGGCAATTTTGTACAGAAGCTGCAGGTTTCATTCCAAAATGGGCTTTGTTTGTGTGTACAGCTTAATCTCCCACTGACCCCTCCCTGTGCTTCTATTCTTTTCGCAGCAGCAGCTCTTGAGTTTAGCACCTCTTCCCCGAGAGGTGTATAGGTCTGTGTGGTTTTCAGATTCTCTGCAGAGAATGGTTAAATCAGTCTTTGCTTCAGCAGGAGTAAAACCTGGCTGTGTGCACCTGCCGGGGTACTGCTGAGCTTCTCACAGCACTGTATATGTAGGTGCTGTGCAGTAGCACCTGGAAAGAGAACAATGCTTTTAATACCAGCCATTACCATAGCAGAGCTTATATAGTCATAATATACAAAGCCATTGATAAGCTGAATTAAGTTGCATCTGATTATTGTAGCAATGGGATAGAGGAGGCACTAGAAGAGTCATCTCATGAGCCTGAGCCGGAACTGGAATCTGAAACGAAAACCGAGGAGCTGAAAGCAGAGGTAGAAGAGAAGACCCTGGAGGAGCTAGAGGAGAAGTCTCCATCTCCACCTCCTGTAGAACCTGTCTCGCTACCACAAGAACCACCAAAGGTCAGTTAAAAGTCATAGCTGTGCTTCTAGGTGCAGATGGTGAACAGAAGATTTGGTTTTGAACTTAGCCTTTTGAGTGGCCGCACCGGTAGCTCTTACCAGTGTCATCCTGTATGAACAGCTAGACTTGAACCTTCAACTTGTAAAAATGCATACTGTCACTAACAAAGAGAAAAAGGTTATTTTTAAGTGCTGCTCAAGTCACCTACCATAAATCTTACCCTCTGCTTGTGTGTGGATTTATGCACGTGTAAACCTTTTTAAGTGCGGAGCTAACGTAGGTTAAGAAAACACCTCAAGCTACCACCACCAAAAATCTCATGCAGTGGGAACCATTGCTCTTCCTTGAAAAAATCCATAATCCACTGACAGTTGCAAAATTGCTGCCAGAGTAGGTTTGAAATGAACGTGGGGGTGTTGGCTGTCTCCCTTAGAGGCAGGACGCCTAATCTTAGAAACCGCCGGGCACACCGTGCGTCTTCTGGTACGGTTACACTTGGGTAGCTTGAAGGAGATGGGAGGAACCAGTGAAAGCTGGAAAGAGGATATTTTCTAGCTCCAGCTTCTCTCCCATATTTAACTTTTTTTTTTCTCCAATCCTTTTTTCTTTTCCATTTTTACTTCTAACTTGTGGCATCCACTTTCTTTCTTTGTGCAGAAGACGCTAAACACCGCAGGGTTTTCAGACCTAGGTTTGGTTACCTCATGGAAAGCAGTGATCTGGGGATGCTGAGGGAACTGGGCTCACTCCAGTAGTGATGGTGGGCATGGTACAGACTCGCTCCATGCCATCAGAGTCCACAGACAGATAGAACTGCAAACCCTCCCTTATCTTCGTTGTAATGCTTGCACGACCATGATTTTATAGTCAGATATGAACCAAAAGTGTACTTTCAGCAGACGAGTTTCCCTGTAGGAATGTCAGTGGTTTGCCATGATTAGTAGCCTAGGTTTGTTGCATTTCCTGCAGGCTTTCTCTTGGGCTTCAGTGACCAGTAAAAACCTGCCTCCTAGTGGTACTGTTTCTTCCTCTGGAATTCCACCCCATGTTAAAGCACCAGTCTCACAGGTAACCCATCTGTGAACACCTTGGATTGTCTCATTACTTCTGCAAACTGCTTCCGTTTTTTAAATTAACAGATCGATTTGTTTGCCTTAAATTGAACAAATTAATTGTGTCTTAAATGTTGATGCACTCACCTTGTCGCAGGCAAAGGCACGTACAAGTAACAGGTGTAATTTTGGGTGATGGCGACATTAAAATCTGTTCCTGTGGATACAGGAAATCACTGCTGACTCTTTTTTTTTGACCTATCTTAATGGGATATGGTTCGGTTCACAAGGGGGAAAAAAACCAAACCACAAAACAAAACAAAAAACCAACTCCCCACAAAAATCTGAAGTGTGTTTGAAAGGGGTATTTCATTGGCCAAAGTGCCCCGGCTGTAAAAAGGGATAGCACCGATTCTGAGAAGGTGCACGGTCGCCTGCTGAGGCTCACGTCCACCAACTACGCTGGATTTCATTAGCCATTTGTCATTAACTTGTCACAGAACCCTGTACCAACTTATGACTGTGTGAGGAATGGAAGGATTCACATTTCCTTGCCAGGGCAATGCTGTCTTCCCATTCCTAGGCTGACTGGGTGAGGAGGGGAGAGAGGAAAGAAAGTTTGACCGGGTGATAGCTCATGTCCCGACGTGCCAGGCTGGTGTGAAGCGGTCCAAGGCTCTCATGTCAGCTGCCTCCGTCTAGATAAAAAACTCCAACCAGAAAACGTGTACTTTAATCTCTTCTGTTGATGCTGGGCACCAAAGCACTGCGTGTCGAGGTAGCTCTGGTCTGTCCTTTTAACATACTGTCATTTTAGAGTGGCCAGGTTGTTGCAGCCGTTGTTGTTTCACTGGCTTCTTCTCTGTTTTTTACTGACAGAGAGGATACCTGCCTAGGGTTGCCCTTCGGCCAAATGCATGTCAAAAAAGAAAACAGAAAAAAAACCACCCAGCAAAAAAACCCCACCACCTTGTATGGTGTTGCTTCTGGTCTGACAGGGCTGGCATGGAAGTAAGATGATGGCTCTGTAATGAGTTGGGAAGTCTGTCTGTCTTCATCAGCCTCAGTGGGGCTTTGAGCGTGTAGGTGGTATTTGAGCCATAAAAACCATGCTGTCTCTAGAACAGAACAGGTTTTCCCTAAGCAAAACCAAAACAGGCCTTGATTATTTGCAGTAGAGAGGGTGGATTTTAGTAAGGTGACTGCAAAAATCATTTGCAATTATCTGTACAAGAGAGCAGACTACAGCTTAGAGATGCCCCCTTAAACTTTTTTGTGTCACCCCTGCAGCGTGTCGTGCTTTCTGCCTTTTAGATTTCTTTTGCTGTGAAGTCCAGTTTAAGTAATCCTGTGTAGAAGTTTCTGAACAATACTCGAGTGGCAAGGATTTCAGCTCTCAGCTCTTCGGGAGACAGCATGAGTCAGTTCTTAACTCTGTTCCTTGCACTCTTCCCAGACTGGTATACAGAAAGTGGGTAGAAAAGGCAATTTCTGCAAGGAGTTAGAGATCAGTAGCAGCTTCCTCCCGTTCTCTTGGCTCCATCAGTGCTGGAGATTGTGTGTGGAAACGAGGCCAGCAGACTGCACTAGCAGGTGGGCAGCTCCTTTGGGATGCTGTTCCGGCCAGCCGCAGTGATGCTACAAAGCAGCTGTTCACTCTCCTCCCCACGCCTTTCTCTGCATCACTGCCTTTTTCCCCCATCTTTTTATCGAGTTGAAAATACAGCCTCTGTAGTATGAACAGAACCCTTCAAAGGACTGCTTGAGGGACAAACCCGTTCGGTTCCTGTTTGTGTGCGGAGTGAGAGGGGTCAGCACTTCTTGCTGGTTTTCTTCCAGTGGGCAATTAGAAGCCAGCCTGCCCGTGCTGATAACTGGGGCCTTCTCTGTATGGCAGGGTTAGATCCTCTGAGCTGCTGTGCGCAGGAACACCTCAGCTGGCGCAGGGGTGCCGGTGGAGCGGAGGCAGGCAGGGTGCTGCTCCCGGGCTCCTGGCTGGCAAGTGGTGAGTTCAGGGAAAGATTGGTCTGTAGGCACTGCGCTGCGTTCTGTCTCCACCTTAAATCTGATCAGACTCCCCTGCAGCACCTTTGCAGAAGTGGTTGGTGAGTGCCTTCAGGAAGTTGTGCAGATCTCGTCTATCAGAGACATTGTGGGAGCTATCTTGGGTATGCATCTAACCCAGCTACAAGAGTTCTGGCAAGATCACCTGGGGTTTCCTTTTGTTTTATGTGACACATGGTTTCTTGTTTGCTTGGCTAGTTGTTTTTTCATGCCCATATGCAGCTCGCTCTAGAGAAACTTTTACGCCTTGTAAGGTTTCAAAAATAAAACCGCAGCAGCCCTTTGGAGCCACCTCTTCCCTTGCTCTTTCTGCCCCAGCCTCCTCAGTGTCAGGGGAGTGTTCAGTTCCAAAGTGGGTGAGTAAAGGCTGCCCCGTGGCTGGGCTTGCTGTCATTGCTGGTAGTGTTACCATAGCAGAAGGAGGTCCCTTTCCCCTCCCCGTGTGAGCTCCCGAAGAGAAGAGGCACTGTCACCTTTCCTCAGAGCTCCGTTAGGCTGAACTTTGGGGCGTGCTTTAGGCTGCACGCTCCTTTAGCCTTGTCTGTGCCTTTCAGTCCACCTCGCGTGCTCCCTGTGACAGGAGAGTTGTGACAAGCTGCTGTGTGGGCTGCATTTGGCAGCCCTTAATAATCTTCCTGTGGTGCCACTGCTAACGGCAGCGATGTGGGGAGCGCAGACTCCAGCGCCTTCCCCCTCCCGCAGCGCCAGAAGACACGTGAGAAAGTCTTCTGCTGAAACAAGGGGTGGCAGTGATCAGAAAGCAGCTAAGGAGATGAGCTGTTTGTTGTTTGGCAGGACAGAGGGTACTGTTGTGAGAGATGGAGGCTCGGTGAAAAGCAAAGCGAGCGGGTAGAAGTTAACTGTTCCTGCAGAGCTATCAGAAGGACGTCGGTGGCCTAGCAGGTCTTTGCTAGAGTTGGTGAGGGACTGAGTGTACAATCCCAGTATCCATGAGTATCTGGGAATCGGGGCTCTGAATCACTGAGTTTTGCTTTTGAGGTGCAATCGATACTGCAGGAGGTGAGGCCGGGGAGCTCCAGGGACCCGTGGGGAGGCATAATGAAAAAAGATTTAACAGCGAGGCTCATTCTCTAGCTTACTCAAAAACATCCTGGAAGTGTTGGAAGGACAAGCCAGTGCCTAGCTGGATAGAGCATGAGAGATAGGAGGAATAAAGGGTTTATTTTGTGTGTAACACCTGCATATTTCATGTAAAAAAAGCAGTCTTTTTACCCCTGTGAGGTACTCTGTCTGGAACCATCAGTTGGCTTGAGTCCTTAAGGGAAAATAAGGGAGCTGTTGAACATAAACTGCTTCTCTGCAGCAGTCTGGGCCTACAGCCACTGTCCTGGTGTTTACTCTTCACCAGAGGCTGGTGTTCTGCGTACGTTCCTAGGGCTGGTTTTGTTTTTCTGAGATAAGAACCCAGCACAGCAGCAGCTTCTGGACTGTCGTACAGAAAACGGAATTTAAGAAATCCTGGAAATTGCTTCAGTAACCATTAGGCTGCATAGAAATCTTTTATTTTTCTATATCCTTTTCTCAAATTATCTTTAGAAGCATTTTTTGCTTGGAAAAAAAAAAAAAAGAAATGGAATAGGTGCTGTGGATCCTGAGAATACGATGCACTTTGCGCATCATGGTCCCGACATCGGGAAAGTTGGGAATACCCTCAAGCAGGTAGTCCAGAGAAATGGTCCCTTCAGGTGCCTCGATGGTAGCGGGAATGCTTAGTACACTTCTGAGGGCTTTTGTTCTCTTTCTTTTGGGTAGTTTCCCGATAGTTCTGCACTCAAGAACAAGAATCCCACAGGGACTCAGAGAGAAATGTGGTTTGCCCATGTCTTTGTGTTCCTCTCAGGCTGCCTCCTAATCCGTGAAGTTTGGGCTCGGCATGAGGAAGCTTTATTTCATCTGCGTGGGGATTTCAGTCAGGTTGAGGGATTCTTGAGTAACGAAGCGTTGGGGTCTCAGTGCCTGGTCACACATGGACAGGTCACCTTAGCCATGTTTTGGGGAGATGCTCACTGAGAGATGTTTGCTTTGCACCTTTTGGCAGAGATAGCTGAGCACTGCAGTCCTGGATTGGTACAGAGGGGTTTACAGAGGTGAAAAAAACGCACTCGCAAACACACTGACATGGAGGTGTATCTTCTGGAGTTTGTTTTGTGCATGCCACTTACCTGTGTCTTGTGGGGGATTTTGTTTTGGTGACTTTCGGGGGGTTGGTTGTTCTTTTCGCTGGGCCGGTGTTTAATAATTCACGTTCTCCTCCTGTTTTAGCCAAGAGTTGAAACTAAACCTGAAGCTCAGTCTCAGCCTCCTCGTGTACGTGAGCAGCGTCCCAGGGAACGACCGGGTTTCCCACCTCGAGGACCCCGACCAGGTAACGTGGATGGGGTTGTGTGTCTGCTTGGGGCTAGTTAATGAGAGGAGGCATCTCCCCGACGGCTCCGGTGTGTACCTGTGCTGTATTTGGCTAATAACGAACTGCCTGTTCCTACTGCCTTCAGCTGGAAACATGGGAAGATGGAGTCCCAAGCTGATGATGAGTTGTTGCAAAGATCAGGCATTATTTCCAAGCTTCTGTTTGGCTGAAATGGTTCTTTAATAGTCAAGCCACTCACTTACGTGCTTGGCTACTTTTCATGTGCTGTACTTGTACAGTTCTGAAAAGCTAGTATGGAAATCTGATGGGTTTCCCGTTGTCTCTTCATTTTGCTGAACCTAGGAAGCCTAAGAGAGCTCTTAAGTACCTGTTGTTGCTCTTTCAGAAGAAAATCTTCCGAGCATGTCAGCCCAAGTTAATAATTTTATACGTACATCTTCTGTAATTGTCTAAAATACCGTTCTCAGTTCAGCTCAGCTTTGGCTCTCATGTTTCTCTTTGTTTATGAGCATCCTGCTCTCCACATTTTCTTACTGATACAGAGTATGTGAATCTGTAGGACGACCTGGCTAAAACATGTACACGTGACCTGGCAGCCATCAGAGGGGTGTTGAGAGGTGAGAGCCTTCTGAGGGGCATCCAGGACCGGTCCAGCCTGGTCGCTTGGCAAACCCCTGCGCAGTGCCAGGCAAAAGCTGTGTAGTGAAAGGCCCAGAGGTACAGGATGCTGGTCGGCTCAGCCAGTTCCCAGGCCATGGGTTCTGAGGGGACGGGTGGTATTTGTCCGGCAGTGGCAGTGTAGAGCTGCCAGGGCACTGCCTGTGCCAGTGGGTAAGTCTCAGCAGCTCTGTAAGTGTTTCCACCAGGCCTGGCTCAGACTGGTTCTAAGGAAGGTTTTCGGTAAGTGCTTACCAAACTGGTACAGATTGGGCTGAAAAGTGCTTCTGGCTTTGATCGCTGCGAGTATGCCTTCCCCTGGGGACAGCACTGAAACCGAGGGGCTTTGAGGCACCGAGAGAACCGCGACATCTCTTACAGGTTAACGTCCCTTGGGTTTTTAACATGTCAGCTGCAGCAGGGAGCAAAAGCTGCAACTTGTGGCTAAATCGCATTGCAGATCTGCTCTTTGACTGCCCTTGGATGTAATGCAGTTCATACAGAAGACGTGTAACAGAGCCCGAGTCTCTTAAGGCTGACCTTACAGTGGCGAGTAGTGGGAAGGGTTTTATCCTGCGTGCTGCTCAGTGGACTGGAGGGAACGTGAGGAACTCCCACTTGTGTTTGGGACAAAATGGTGGAAGGTGAAAGCTGGAAGAGGTGACTGGGAAAGGCTGATTTTCATGGGTGCCACAGTAAGGGTACTCTTGTGCTGAGGAATTGACAGAGGGGTGACTGAAATCATCATCATCTTTTTAAAAGTACCTTTTATTAAGCTGTGAGCTCCTCTTAATACAGTGATTTAAGATAGGACAAGAACCTCTTAAAGACAGTTGCCTGGTTTGCCAGTTGTTTTAGATCACATGGATTTATTTAACCTAACCAGGGAAAGCAGACAAGAAGAAAGCAAACACTCTGTGGTGTTAGTACAAAATTCTCAGGACTATGTGATGAGGAGATCATCTCCTCCCTGCTGTGTCACCCGTGGTAAAGATGAGCTCAAGAGCTGGAGGTACAGAGATGTTTGAGGGAACACGCTTGGTTCATCTGAATCTACTCACACCTTCTAACCACAGTGGCTCTACCTTCTTCTTTCTGTTGACGACAGGGAGAGGGGACATGGAACAGAACGAGTCGGATAATCGTCGGATAATTCGCTATCCAGACAGCCACCAGCTGTTTGTTGGGAACCTGCCGCACGATATCGATGAGAGCGAGCTGAAAGAGTTCTTCATGAGTAAGTAGCAATTTCAGCTGCGGAGACAAAGAAGAGAAACTGTTGAAAAGTCACTTAATGTTCACTCGTGGCCACCCAGGGGAACTTCTCCGTGGTGTAACACTACAGGTGTTGTCTGGAACAAGCGGAGGGGTGGAAGAGCCGGCACCGTGCATTTTGATAACGTGGCTTTTCCCTTGTGTTTCCCCAGGCTTTGGAAACGTGGTAGAACTCCGCATAAATACTAAAGGAGTGGGAGGAAAACTGCCCAATTTTGGCTTTGTGGTATTTGACGATTCTGAGCCGGTTCAGCGAATTTTAGTTGCAAAAGTAAGTATTGGCATTGAGCAGCCTTCAAAGGATGGACTGAATCCCCTAAACCCCCAGTTGCAGGGGCCATCCTGCTTTGCCTGGCCGTTGTTCCTGGCACTCAAACAGCAGCTGTAAGAGCGCCGTAGTTTTGGTGTACTCGTTCTGTAGCTTACAAAAGCTGTGCCAGCGTTCCTCACACCGCGTCATGCCAGGTTGGGGGATTTACCTCTGCACGTAGACACCACGTGGAGCTCAGCACTTACTTTTAAAGATCCTTTTAAGCTGAGTACGTTAGCTTTTGAAGGGCATTGTATGGATCTCTGAATTCTGCATCCTGGGGCTGAGAAAAAGGAGCAAGGTTATTTGCGGTTGCCGCTCAAGGAATTGCAGAGGAGAAAGGGGCAGTTTTCATTTCTAGGACGTGGGAGTGAGAGCTGGTAGAGCAGTACTTCAGGAGCTTTAGCTCTGAAGTGAAGGGGCTAAAGCTGGCAGTGGAGGGGCTCAAGCCTCCAGTGCCCTCGCTTGAGAGAGACGTTTTCATTCCTTGCATGCCAGATGAACGTGCAGGCCAAGGCCGTGAGCTGCAGGGAACCGTTAGCAGTTAATTTTTGTCTCCCGCGCGTAGGCGGAGGTAGCGGAGGCAGGCACCTGCGCGGCGTTGGCGCGCGCCTTGCGCAGGGGCCCTTTGTGGAACGGTGACTAACGTGTGCCTTGAACGCTTTTCCCCATAAGCCCATTATGTTCCGGGGTGAGGTGCGCTTGAACGTAGAAGAGAAAAAAACGAGAGCCGCTCGTGAAAGAGAGACCCGAGGCGGAGGCGATGATCGTAGGGATATTCGTCGCAATGATAGAGGCCCCGGGGGTCCCCGCGGAATAGTGGGTGGTGGCATGATGCGAGACCGCGACGGAAGAGGACCCCCTCCGAGAGGCGGCATGGCACAGAAGCTTGGCTCCGGACGAGGAACCGGGCAGATGGAAGGCCGCTTCACCGGACAGCGTCGCTGAAGTCTCCACTGTGGGCAGACAGTCTTGGCAGTGGTACATTATCCATCGTGTTTGCATTCTTGTTAATTTTTTTTGGCTTTGGAATGTGACACAGCCCTTCTGATCATTTCTTTGATGTGAAAGCATCCTTTGGTTTCCAGTTTAAATTGAGGTGGACGTTCTTTCCCCAGTTTCACAACAGGAGTCACACTGTTAATTTATAAATGTAGACTTGGAGAATTGAGGACTGAAACAAACAACAAAAAAAAAAAAAGAAAAAAAAAAAAAAAGACCAGTTAACTATCTGCAACAAAGGTGAACTAAAGGACGTGCCCAATAGAATTCAGGTCCTTGCAGTCAAAAACCCTCTGCTGCACATCTTGTGTAAGTGTTACTGTTTCTGCCTATTGCTGTTGGAAACACAGATAGTGCAATTTGTGCGATTGGAGAAGCTTGCCTTTTTTTTTTTTTCCTTCTTAGAACACTCGGCTCCAAACAAACTCGTGTTTACGCACTCATCAAAATGCACTAATGGGTACTCTGAACTCATGTCTATTGACATCTGCAGGAGGCATCGGAGGGAAAAAATCCTTCATCCTCTTACTCAGAATAGCTTGTGAAACGATGCGGGCATCTGATCTGCTTGCTGAGACCAACATATGTACACACACAAACCTTAACGAGACTACACGTTTATTCCAGAAGGAATCCATTTAGCTGTAAACTAGCAGAACCCAGAGTTTCAAAGTCATAGCCCTGCGTACGCAACAAGTTTGATAGCTCACGTCAGATTTTTCTATCTGCCCCTCTCCAGTCCAGGGATGGCTGCTCAACACACTCCTCCTTCCCCTTTCCCCTTCGATAAGCGTTGTACAGTGAAATTTGTCTTGACTGTATTTGAGTTCTCTGGTAATGTAATAAGCATGATGGTGCCTTCTATGAATACATCANGGTGCCATGCCGGCGCGTGCGGCCGGCGCCCGGCTGCGAGGCGCCAGGAGTAAACGGGGGGGTTGTTTGCGTGTGCGTCTGGGCGAAAGTGTGACCACTTAAAGCTGCTTTAAGCACGGAGGACCTCGAATAAAATAACTGCGATTCCAAGCAAAAGCAGATAGGGCATCACAGCAGTCTGTCTCTGGATTATGCAGTCGCGTGCCGGTTTCGAGCAAGTTGGAGGATTTTGCACATCTTTTTTCGATGCGTTAGGCAAAGTGAAGCGGCATCTGTCTGTTTTCTCCCAGACTTGAGGTCTTCTGTGTTCGATGGTAAGTCTTGCACTATTTTCATACGCTTTTTTTTTTTCCGGGGCACATTTCTTCCATTTTCGTATTTCAGTTTTGCATTGAAGGTCTTGAATTTTCAACCGTTACCTGGAAATCTGTAGTACTTGAACTGCTCTCCACACAACACCACTACTCGGCTTCGAAGCCTTCGGACAAACTGCTGCCAGCGGTTTGCTGCCGGTGCGGTTCCTCTAGCCTTTTGGGGATTTCCTCTTTTGTCGTGCGGGGCTGTTTGCCACCACCTGGTTCACTGATGTGGCGAATGGCCCTGGGAATAATCTCAACAACACAACCCGGAGTATTAGAAAGTCACTGAGCCATTCTGCTTCCTGGCCTGCTTCTTGTCCAAGTGACATGAACAACCCTTGGAATATCATCCAGAGAAGTTTACATGGTGATAGCTCACCTGCTGTACTGTGGACTCTTGCGTGTTCTCGACCCTCTCGGTAGTACCTGTACCTCGTAGAGCAAAGGAAGGGATTCACTGACCATTACTGTTAGTC
>VWZY01011722.1:54385-97828 GCA_013399075.1 Chloroceryle aenea | reverse complement strand
AGCTTGTCATGGGGCAATAAGGAGCAAATTCTGCCCTTGTGCTGACAGCCGCTGACATGGTGCTTAGAGGCACTGTGCACCTGCTGACAAGAGGCTGCTGGTGATGTGAAAACACTCGCCTATGGAACTGGGCATGGTGACCTGAAACCGGGGGGTTTTATTGTCTTGCCAGGTTGAGTTGTGCCCAGTCACAGGGAATCTCTGCTTCTCTGACAGAGAATCTCTGCTTCTCTGACCATCCTCTGAGATGGGAGGCCCCTAAAATCTCTGATCCTGATGCTGCCACCATGCTTGGAGCTCTCCCACTAACCACAAGCCAGTGTCTCACTCAGCTGCAGTGTTGTCTTACAGCCCAAAGCAGAGGAACAGCTCTGAACTGGTCACTCAGCCTTTCTCTCACAGATCTCAGTGGATGAGCTCCCACTGTGGAAAGTTCACAAAACAAGCGCCTGTAGGAAACTACCAGGAAAGAAAGAGATGCTGGGCCAGAGGTAGCCCAGTCACAGAGGCTGAGGAACGCTCCCCAGACTCCAGGAACCAGAGGCTGGGAGGGAGCTGCCAGGGCCCGGTGGCTCTGCAGGGTGGCTGAGCCCCGGCTCTCGCAGTTCTGCGGAGCTGCACAGCAGGGACGGGCCCCGGCAGCACTGCAGTGCCCAGGCACACGGCTGGGAGTGGGGGCGGCTGGGGCACAGGGCAGCTCTGGGGATCTCTGATGTGGCCACAGGGGCTTTCAGGGCCTGCCTGCCGTCCAGAGGAGCATTTCTGCAGAACATGTAACGAACAGGTCTCAGGTACCACCAGAAGCCAGAACTGCCACAGGACTGTAGGATAATTCAGGCTGGAGGTGGCAGCAGGAGGTCGCCAGTGCCACCTCCTGCTCAGACCGGGGTCAGCTATCGGATCAGATGGGGTGCTCAGGAGCGCGTACGGTTTGAAAACCTCCAAGGACGGGGGCACCACAACCTTCCCAGGCAACCCACTCCAGTGACGTTAGGTTGTTTAGGTTAGCGAGGGTCTGGTTTTCCTCCGGACTGTTCGCTGACATTGCCTTTCAGCAAAGCCCCGGTGAGACCTGCAGGGGGACAGAGGCGTGTGGGAGGAGGAGGAGCAGGAAGCGACCCCCTTCTTTCCTGCAGGCCAGTGATTAATTGTGAGTGAATGAAAACCAGCTCTGGAACCAGCTCCACCTCCTACTTCTTGTCTAGGGCAGGGGGGACGGAAGGACCGCTGCTCTCCTTAGGCTACCTCTCCCGGGCGGACAGACGGACAGACAGACGGGCTCGGTGCCCCATCTAGCGTCTGCCGGCCCAAACTGCCTCCCGCTGCCGAACGGTGCAGGGTCCCGGCTGCCCGAAGCCCCGGGCAGCTCACAGGTAAGCACCGCGACCGAGAAGCTGCCCCGCGGCTGTCGGAGGCTGGGGTCACGGACCGGGAAAACGGCCCTCGGGGCCACGCGGTGCTGCCCACTCGCATCGCCTCTCCCACGGCCTGTGCAAATCCGCCCCTTCTTGGTCGAGTTAAAACATTTTTCGTTGCTACTTCATCTCTGTGATGGTTTGCAAATTAAGGTCAGGTTGTCACTTATTAGCCCACAGCAACCTCGCTCCCTCCGAGTCCTTTGCAACCTCTGCGATGTCTGCCGAGAGAGACCCCAGATGAAGCAGGCGTGAAGCTGTGGCTGTGTCCTGATGGAAAGCCAGGGTGTCTGCAGCAGGAGCGCGGTTCGGAGAGGAGGGAAGGGCCGCGCTGCTGTGGGCACCTCCTCTGTGACTAAGCACAGCGTTTGCACAGCCAGAGCTGTCACACTGACGGGAGTCTCACGGCTCCCACTGGAAGCCTTTCGGTGCTAGAGGCAGATTAAATCAGCCTCCTTGTCATGGTGCTTCTAATGAAGAATTAGCATTAGTGTCAAAGCTTGTTAATGCGATACAGAAATTATGCTGTGAACGTATATATTATGCACTCAGTTTCGGTGTGGTGCTATACGGAACAATGTAGGAGGGAGCAGTGACTTGCAATTATCCTTATGCTGCTGTTAAACAAAACCACTGCAGTGTCGTGCTTGGCCTACACACCCAGGAGAACTCTGGAGGGAAACACGGAGAGTATTTAAAATAATGAGATCTTGGCGCTGGAATTAGTTCTAACAATGTATTTCTTACCGATAACTTCTGTTGAGGTAATTACTCTGTGTAGTATTTTTGCCCTCGGGCAGTAACTTGCACATCCCAGGCTCCTGGAGGCTGGTATGGGGCGGCCCCAGGAGGATGCCGCTGGCCTCTGGTAAGCACACCACGGAGGGCCAGCAGAAGTGGTGCTTGTGCAGGAGCTCGACTCTGCCGAGCCGTGCTCGTGACGTGCCCAACACAGGCACGGAAACTTGCGGCGTTAGCTTTCGAGCACCTTCGGCTCTGACTCCAACTAACACTGACCTTTCGTGTCTTTAAAGCTGTGCCTACACCCAGCAGCAATGGCAGCATTTGGCCATCCAGACAAGCAGTCAGAGGACAGGCCTCGTGGCTCAGTGCCCGGCACGCCAACAGACCCATGACACCAGCGTCCCCATGACACCAGCATCCCCATGCCCTGCCAGCGGCCAGGGTGCTGCAGGGGCACTCACAGCGTGGCAGGGCTTGTGGATGCTCCTTTCTGCTCATGCCACCCCTCTGCCAGCCCCTATCCCTGGGGTCCCAGTCGAGCACACAGGGATGCTGGCAGGACTGGGTGCTCAGAGAGCCAAGAGCAGCTGCAGTTCCCTCTGAGGCCGTGTGGACCTGTAGCCACTCTCGCTGTATAACAGGCAGCCTGTGACAACCTGACTTTTTTTATTTTATCTTGGGCAGATCACTGATAAGGTAAGGTAAGCTGCAGCTTGTAGCCAGCCTTCCCTTCTCATTAATCTTTGTGTTCATGTGTGTGAAACACTGGCTGAAGGTACTTCTGGTAAAAAATCCACCTGTTTTTAGTGGCTATT
The DNA here is from genome assembly GCA_013399075.1 of Chloroceryle aenea. Classification (NCBI taxonomy): domain Eukaryota; kingdom Metazoa; phylum Chordata; class Aves; order Coraciiformes; family Cerylidae; genus Chloroceryle; species Chloroceryle aenea. The sequence continues at coordinate 94,854 of VWZY01011722.1, read as the reverse complement.
TCACTCATTTTAAGCACTTCTGTTATCCACACTGCAGCAAGACAACCGCAAAGTGCACTGAAAGCAGGACAGTCAGCCTAAAAAACAAACCAAAGGAACAGCAAAGTGCCTTCGCCTGAGCTGAGGGGGCTGATGGGCAGAGGGGGTGAGGTGGAGGCAGAGGGGGTGAGGTGGAGGCAGGTGTAGCTGGCCCTGGCAGCTGTGGCTAGCTGGAGCCCTCAGCGCTCTGGCCGCTCTCATCTCAGCTGGCTGATGAAATTTCTTCCCTTGCTGTTGTACAGGAACAGAAATAAGGAGGTACGACTGCGAACCGAGGCACCCGAGCTGTGTGAACACCTCCTGTGCCTGCAGTCTCCGTGCTCCAGGCAGGCTGCTGCTCTCCCTCCTGCGCTGCCTGCGGAAAGGCAGCCCCCACACGCTGCAGAGGTGCTGCCCCAGCTGAATACCTCAGCCGTACTCCAGGGATGGACCAGCAGGGCTGCTAACTGCAGAGCAGTCTGGAAGAGTGGAGTAAGAGTTGCCTCTGTGGGAGTATGAGATATTCTTTAATAGCTGTCAAGGTCCCACTGTCTGGAAGTAACCCTTGATTGTTCAGAGAAGAGGATTAAAATGTCTTTATGCATCTTCAGACCTTCATTAAGATGCTACATTTAGCAAGAGATTTTTCCAAAGCACCTCAGAGGATCGAGACATTCAATTTCTCTTGGCTTAAATGAGTACTCAAATCCCCAGCCACCTTTGACAATTGTGGCTTTAAAGCTTTGTTCACACAGAGGTGAGTCCCAGCTGCAAAAATGGTAACGCTCTCTCGAATCGACCCTTCCAGACTCTCTGGGGTGGGAGAGGAAGCACGACCTCGTGTGAGTACAACCCGAGAACAGGTCTATGCAAAGAGTAGCCAAAGCTGCCAGTGTCAGAGCACAGGGCCTGGGGGTTCTGTTTGAACAGAACGCTCGGGTCTCGGTCGGGTCCATCTCTGCTGGCACGCAGATTCCATCCTAAAAACAGAGCAAAACCCATTTATGGAGCTTCTCTTTTATCTTCTTGCTTTAGATATGCCCACGGTGGTTTTGCTCTTTTATCAAAGAAAGCTTTGACTGAAATCCCAGCACAAGCAGGGGATAAAAACATCAGCAATAAAAAATAAATAAAAGGGGCACACGATGTCCTGTCCCACAAGTCACAGGTGCTTTGAGAGGAACCTGTGTCCTTTCCTCCGCTGTTTTAAAAGAAGAGTGAAAGCGAAGAGGGGTTGAGACAGCTCTTTAGATGAAATGAAGTGCCAGGGAGCTTGTCTAGCTGAAGGGCTAGTGAAGGGACATTTGAACTGTTTGACTTGCCACACGATGGGATCTCTCCCCTCGGCAGCAGCTGGCGTAGTGCAGATGGGTGAGATAACCTCATAGGTTTGTCTGCCCGTAGCACACACCATGACCTCAAGCTTAACATGTTCTGAGTTATTAGGAGGGAGCAGAAAGTTCTCCTTGAGCTGAGGAAAACCTCCCAGGGAGCTGAAGGAAGCGCCCGCAGGACGTCTCGGCAGCGCAGCGGGGTGTTGTGCGCTGGGGCACTGTGCCGGCTGCGGTACCTCTCTGCCCCAGGAGGTTTTAGGGTGTCAACAAGCAGTAGCCATAACCAAGGGCACTCTTGCTGTGGAAAGTCCCCTCTCTGAAACACAAACTGGGCACGCTCAGGTAATTCTGGCCCTTGGTGAAAAATTGCACCGAGAGACTTCCTCCAGGCCTCGCTGAGACGCAGCCCCCCCCAGCAGCGGAACGCTGTCTGAAGGTCAGCTGCCCTGTGCCATCGGGTGGGCCAACATGCCAGTGCTGTGCTTTCTGGTCGCACTGCTCCCAGAAATCCCCCTTCAGTTCTGTTTTGACATGGGGGAAGTATTCTGTGACTGATGTAATGTTCTTTCATTTCCTTCTTTTCAAGAGAAAATTCTCACTGTCAGTATTTGAGCAGCTTGATAGTGCCCGCTGCTCTCAAGCAGGCTGTCGGCTTCGCAACAAAGCACTTTATTCATCAGAATGCAGCTACATGGGATGAAAACTTTCCGTGGGAGAGTTTCTGCGGCAGGAGGAAGAAGGATTTGCTCCTCACTGAAAGAGAAGGGTTTGATTTGATATTTAGGAATGCTTCTGCACTTTGTCTCAGCACAAATGGGAGGGTTCTCACAAAGTATCCCCTGGATGGGGTGTTCCAGTGTCAGCAAAGCACCGTGTGTAGTGGTTCCCAGAGTGCTTTTCACATCCTTCCCAAAGCCAGCCTCTGAAGCAGCCAGTTGTGCACGACCTGCTCTGCTGACTCGCTGCCCGTCCTGGCACAGCGTGAAAACCCTTTCCTCATTATCTCTGTGCTCTCTTCCAAGAGACAGGCACCAGTAAAGAGGTGCTTGCTGTCATGGGCTGCACTAAAGGAGGAGACGAGCTGCTGCTCTGTATGTGTCGCTCACTCTGCTCCAAAATGGATTTTCAGGTGGAAACAAGTGAGCTATGAACGGCCGGGAGAACAAACGCCGTGCAGCCTGGCCCTCCGCTCGCTGTGTCGTGCTTGCTCCATGGAACCTGCCCAGCCCAATTCTGGTTGCATTTAGTGCCATTTGGTGGCTAATTTCTGCCGGACGGTGTTTGGTTCTTCCAATGCCACATCACTGCCCCTGAGCCTTGAAACACTGCTCTGTTTTCTAGGGATTTCTGCATCTGTTTTCCAGTTTTCTGTTTTCCAGTGCTGGTGGACACTTCAGCCTTCCCTAAGCCTCAGAAGGTGCTATCAATGTAGCACATGGGAAGAATTTTTTTTGCAGTGGATCCTGTTCTGCCGGTGCAGAGTCACTTGTCAAGGACAATAGCTGTTGGCAGAGCATTAATATGACAGAATGGGGCGTGCTGCCAAGGAAAGCAAACTCCTTTGTGGTTTGCGCAATGTTTCGCTGGCCCATCAGTTTGAGATCGCCACTGGTGGCAAACTGAAAACTGCCTTTCACCATTAGCAGAAAGAAAAGAAAAAGACTACTCAGCAAAATGGGTAACAGCCTTGCTGAACCCCCCCAGCAGCAAAGGCAGGTTGGGTAGATGGTGTGTGTGTTTGGGTTTGTTCGTGCCTTACAACAGCTACTCTGTGTTGGAGGATCCCTGTGCATTGGGCAAAAAAAGGTTAACCCTCCACAGCCTGGAGGTAGGAGAGAGGTCCTCTCTACATGGGCTTCTGTGAAAACTTGGAGGTGATGCTGACTGCATGAGACAAAGAGTCTTTCAACCTCAGAGATGTTGACTACAAGGCCATCTTTGTACTTGGGAATTCTGCCTGGTTGTTGTTCCAGGGATCATGGGATTATCTAAATTGGCTTTAAGAAGCTGACTTGCTTTTGCACAAGAGATCTCCTGGCATGTGACAAACTAAATGGACAGTTGCAGCTGAGGCCCGTGAAGTTTCAATTATTTTTTGAGATGTCTGAGTTAGGAAGAACAGTGCTTATTGATTCTCCTCCTGTCATTCATCCATGGGAAGTACCCATGAATGCTTGGAGAAAGGCTGAGTCCAAAAGGCTAAATGTCTGTACTGATTTTGATTCGCAGAAGGGAGGAACTGCGTGGCTGCAGCCATGCCAAGGCGAGTGATGTCTGTGACTTGTCTCTTCTGACATCACAACCAAACACACAAGGATTGCTCTTATCTCCAGACACTTGCCACTTCTACCCTTTCCTTATTGCTCATACTTTTGGTCTCCTAACCCTTAAAAAGGAGTCTGCTTCCTTGCTCCTTACACAAGCACTAAACCAAGGTAAGATGAAGGGTACTTTCTTTCTAAATGGGAACATCTATCAGCATTCACAGTGATCCAATTAGTCCATTTACTCTTAGCACCTTTATGTCAGAAGCCTTTATCTGAGTGTCCTGGGGAAACAATCTGCTGGTGAGGTGTCCGCCAGGACCTTCAGGGCTGCAGCTGCAGAGCAACCCTGGCCTCGTATCCCGGCAGCCAGAGATGCTGCATGACACAGCCAAGCTCACCATTTGACAAGCTGCTTCCAAATACGTGGAAGAGTACGTTCCACCCGAGGAGCGTGACCGTGCCCCCCTACCCCTAGAAAGCACCTGGGATGACACATGCAGGGTGGAATGAAAGGGTGTGTGCTCGGGGCATCTTGGCAGGAGCCTGGTGCCGTAGCAGGAGCTGCTGTGGGCTGCGGCCCTCTCTTCGGGGAAAGGCACAACAGTCTCTGTGCAGCAGAACGTGAGCTTTAAGGTGCTGAGTCAGCAGAAAGCTGGGGTGTTTTTCACCTCTGTCTAGCTGCCTGGATTTTCACAGAGAAATGTTTCTAAGCCAGCACTGAAGCATTTCCTCTCCTGCAGGAGCTTCCTGTTTTGCCTACGTGGTCGTCTCGGTGCTCGGCGCTGCCCTCTCCTTCCCCTTCCCTGTCTGGACGCCCCTCGATTTTTGCACCCCTGGTGCCAACCTGCTCAGTGTGTGAGGAGGGCTGCAGCTCGCCCTGCATCACCAGAAAGACAGCCCTCAGAGTGAAAACAATGTTTTTTTCCTGTGGTTTCCAGTAGATTGTGTAAGTCCATTGCTAAGACATTTGTCCCAGCTATTTGATTCGACAGGGGAAGTGTGTTGTTATAGAGAGGACTCCCTGGACTAGCAGGTGTTTGTGGCTCTTGGGTGCAGGTGTAGAGAGACAGTGGGCTCAGAAAGCATGAAACGTCTTTCATCTTTGCTTAAGGTGCTGCTGGGTGACTTGGCTTTCAGAATAATTAAGGTTACACGGCACTGGATGACACACAACACACTAACCTCTGCGACCAGGAGATCACCACCAGCTCTGCTACCTGAAGCTGGGCAGATGACTTTGTTTAGCCATGTCCTGTCCAGGAAACACACCAGACATCGGTTAGGCTGCGAGGGAGGTGGTGGAGACACCATCCCTGGAGGTGCTAGAAAACGAGTGGAGGTAGCACTTGAGGCCATGGTCTAGTGGACAGAGAGGTGTTAGGTTGAAGGTTGAACTCGATGGTCCTAGAGGTCCTTTCCAACCCTAAGGATTCTATGATTCAATGATAAGACCTTAGAGGGGCAGGTGTTGTTACACATACAAAGTGACTCTGCTGCTCCGAGTGACTCTATGGCTCAAGAGCAGTGGCTACCTATGGGACAGAGCCCCAGCTCTGGGCAGGAATTGATTAAACTGGGCAACAGCTGCCCAAGCTTTAACCTGAGCTCCCTGCCAAAGACTCTGCAACCTTTATAAAATTGCACGTGGAACACCTTGACAAGCTGGGATGATGGGATAAAAGAAAGCAATTTTTAAATTATTATTTTTATTTTTTTTCTTGTGCCAAGAGACCAGAGCTTCTGGAATGAGTGAAGCTGGGACTTGCTGGGGGTTGCTCAGCTCTGTGATTCAGTTCAGATCTGGTTGACACTAAAAAGATGGAGTCTGTGAGGGACAGATTATGGAGGTGTCACTGTTTGGTTTTAGCATCCACATGGGATGTTGCCATGGTTTCCTGGTACAGAATCCCAGGCCAGCCATGGTCTGCAGGCCATTAGCAGATTGGAGTCATCCAGGGCAGCTGACCCCAGGTGGCTACAGGTGTGTCCCGGACCAGGAGCATCATGCTCAGTATAAAGGGAGGGTTTGGGGAAGGTGGGGCTTTTACTGCTCCTCTTCTTTCTTCTCTGTTGGTTTTGCTGTGTCTCTGGAGGTGTTTGCTCATCATCCTGCTCCCAAGGACAGCCTTCTCCGTTTTTGTAACCACTCTGCATTTACTGGGGTGAGTGTCAGTTGGTTTACTTTATAATGGCATTAGTATTATTGTTGTCAGCACTGTAGCAGTGATGCTTACCACAGTTGGTTCTGACCCAGCACCTTCACTGGCCTGCACTTGGATTCTCCTAGTAACTGAATGTTGCTGCATGGAAACCTTGCATGGTGTAAACAAGAGTATGTCAGTACCGTAGTCCTAAAAACTTCCCGTCTGTTTCAGGGGAAATCCAGTTAATGTTACTGGCTTCATTGCTGCTGGTAGCTGGTGCCTGCTCTCCACCCTGTAGAGCCTGCAGGAGGCATCGGTGTTCATCCCTGACCTGGGCAGATTTTGCTTTACTGACCCGTACGAAGCGCTCGGGAAGGGCTGGACTTGGTGCTGCAGCAGCCGAGGGTTGTTTGTGTTTTGTTTCTCATGGGATGAGGGCAGCAGCCTTCGGCAGAGGTAGTAAAGTAAACCAACGAGTAGACACCCCTAGCACTCACACAGATGTTGGCCGGGGCTTCACTATGTCCCTGAGTACTGCACAGTGAGATTAGGGAGCTGACACCCCAGCCGTGGGGCAGCCTGTGCCCTGGCGAGGGTGGCTGGCAGTGCGGATAAGCGATTATGGCACGGGGTGCCCTCCAGCACCCCGGGCTGGGTTCTGCTGTAGCCTCTCCCTGGCAGAGGGACAGCTAGACTGCACTGAGCACCGGGCAGGGGTTCCCTGCAGGGTGTAGGGGAGTAGGGAGAGTGACTTGGACTTCAAAGTAACAGCGCTGGAGGGACAAAGCTGAAGGAGCTCAAAGAGGCAGTCGGGGAGTTAGTCGAGCCTTTGATGTGTCCTTATCTTATCAGGATATGCAGATGTAAGGTCTCTGGAGAGGCTGGCTAAGTGGCAAGTTGTTGGCTTAGTGAAGGCTGAGTCAATGGGCCTTGATTCCTTTCAGTAAGTCCTGGGTAACTTTAATCTTAGGGCGTTAAAAAAAAAATAGGAAGACGTTTGAAACTGTGACCTGTAGCTCTCCTCCACAAAGGAACAAATGTAAGGAGCTGGGGCAAAGCCTGGGCTGCGATCCACGCTGCACCCTTTGGGATATTTCAAGTCCTTCTTTTCCTGGGGTTCACCGTTGCAATCCCCAGGCTCGGGCGGTCTCTCTCTGTAAACAAGGTCCTGATTGACTTGTGTCTGTTATTACAGAAGAACCAGCTCTGGGGTACACAGGACGAGGGTAGATCAGAACACTCTTTAATTTTCAGTGCAGGAAGGCATTGCATTGTCAACTTAGATGCTCAAGCCCAATTCTCAAATGAAGTTGTTGTTGTCCCGACCCCCCCCTCCTCAAAAAGAGAAGGCCACCAAAAAGTACCTTGCGTAGGTCAAGACATTTCCCAGGAAGAGACATGGCATCCATCTGAGGGTACTTCTGAGCAGGTGACTCTGTGCACAGGGGTGGGCACCCTGTGCTGTGTGGCCACAGCAGCATAGCCACTCGTGAGCAGTATCATTTTGACAGGTATCCTGCAGAGGTTGGCAGCCTGATATGGGATGTCATTTGCCTTCAGGCCTCCTCGTTGAGCAAAAAAGGATAACTGCGCAGGGTACTTGTGGAAGGAGAATGCCCCAGCCATCTGTGTTCTTTCACATCAGCTTATTTTTTCAAGTGCCCTCCAGAGATAACCCAAGTGGCTTCTGAAACAATTGTGTGATAGCCTCTTGAGCACACAGTGCTTTCTCCAGCTGCCTTGACCTTTGACAGCTGAGCTGGACCACCAGCTATCACTTCTCCTGGGCGTTGTGTTCCTGGCTAATCACTAAGCCCAGCTAGCCAAGGTTTCGTGGGGAGTTGAGAGCAGAAGGAGACTTGGTACCTGCTGCAGTGCAAGGAACAGAATCCCCTCCTCACAGCCTCTAATTATAAGGCTTCTCATCTCTGTCAGCTCAGTCTCTCGAAGAGCTTCAATAGTTTACTTTCCTCCCTTGCCAACTGTAAGGACAAGGCCTTCCCTTCCAGTTTGGCGAGGCTGTGAGCCCAGCACAGGCTGGATTAGCGGCACGGCACCTGAATGGTTAACTGTCTTGTTTTCCCATCCGCATGGGAAAATGACTGTTCCCCTAAAGCTCCTGCTCTGTGCAGCAGGCAGCTGTCCTTCCTGACTCGCTGCATCCGGCGCTGACTTCCTCCCTTCAGATAGTGAAGTTTATCTGCACAATTCTTGGTAACCGGAGGAACAAGTGAGAGTCACGAGCTTGCCGGGGTGAGCTCGCTCTCAGACCTGGAGCCGAGTGTGCCTTCCCTCACCAGCACCCACGTGAACAGTTTCCCCTTCTCGAGGAGCAGCCGATGTCTGGGTCACCCAGCTGCGAGCTCTTGCACACGGGGCTGCCATGGAACAAAATTGAAAGCAGCACCTTAAAAACAATGTGGTGGAAACACGAACGCGGCTGTCTCGGGCTTGGTTTGTGCTGAAGGTGGGGTTAATCAATGAAGAACTTTTGGGCTCGTGTTCTGCTTGTTAAATTTGGGGTTTGTGGTGTGTTTTATAGTCTTTAAAGTGTGCTGCTTCAACCACGTATCTAAGCAGAAATTATAGGTACGTGAGCTGTGCACTTAGCTTCTATTCCTACTGCTAGGTCAGGAGTCAAAGGTCGGGGTTCTGGATCATGGTACAAGTGCAGCTTTAAATTATGCTCTGGAAGATTCCCTGTGTTTGTGTCTCACTGAAGGCATTTCAGCACTAGGCAGGCAATGTGGGCTTTTAATTATGGAAGGGGAAAAAAGATAAAGACAAGTAGTTTCAAACTGCTACATAACAGAAGTAAGGTTGTTTGAAAAACTGATTTTAGAGTTGCTTTGCTTTTATACCACTTAACACAAATGTGATTCTGCCACCTCTTTTCTGAAGACCAAGCTCCCCGGGACAGGTGTGTGCTCTGCTGTGACAGAGCTTTAGTGTCCTCCTGAAGTAGTAAGTTGTCTTAGAAAAGGTCATGTAATTTACTTGATGGAAAGAGGATGTAAATCAAACACTGAGTGGCTTTCTGGTGTTACTTTTCCGTATCTGTGACGAGAGAAGCAGTGGTTTTGTTGTGATGGAGGGCTCTGGCTCACTTGATGAGGCTGGTTCAAGTGCTGTTGATATTTGGTGTTGTGCAGGGGATGGTTACTACCTGCTGTACCAGCTGCTGTACAATGCAAAACGGAAAAGTAACTCGGTAGTAGGTGGCTGTGAGGTGCCTGTGGCTGTGTTCTGATGCTATCAGATGGCCACTCTTGTCTAGCATCTGACAACCTGAGAGTACTTCAGGGAGAACTTGGACAAGGTCTGTCCTCAGTGCTCCTAACAAAAGCCCAGGATCTCAGTGTCGTTGGGTCGCCCGTTGAGCGTGAGCTCACCTTCCAAGCTGTGCTTCATCGGGATCGTGCCTCCTCTGCTGGCCCTCGAGGTAGGGACTCTGTTAGCTCAGTGTCAATTCCAAGTGGGAAGGGAGCCAAGGAGCAGCTTGTACTTGTTCTTTTTGTCCCTGGGTAAGCTGGATTCGTAAGTTATCGAAGAGGGAGGGGGAGGAGGTAAGAAATGAAAGCAGCTCTAACCAGCTGGAACTAGAGCTCTCCTAGTAGGACAGTTACAATTTGTCAAAGGGAAACAATGCCCAACTGTTTGCCTTGCGAGTAAACACGAGCGGAACAAAGCCTCAGCTGTATGTGTGTGTGCTTGTGAACCTCCTTGCACTTACTTTACTGGCTGTCCACGTGCTGGTCACTGTGTGGCTTGGGGCTTTAATCAAAGACAAAAGGAGAAGGCTGGGCAGGCAGCGACAGGCAAACACAGCCCTTCTGTGCAGGGGGAGACCTGTGGCTTGTCTATGCTGGGCCTGTGGGATGCCTCTGGGGTGTCTGAAAGGTTGCTCTGTGTAGGTCCTCGTGCTAGTAGAAGTGGAGTTGGCAGAGGAGTTCAGAGGGATTAGAACCAGCTACAACTGCCTGATGGAGCTCCAAGCAAACCAGCTCTCCCAGTGAGGCTGATGACAGTAGCTCGTTGGTCACAATCCTGGTGATTAGGACTGCGGGGGCAGTGAGGGTGCAATGAGCAGCTGGGTGCTACCTGTGCACCTCAGTGCCACATCCCTGCAGTGCTGTGAGCTGCCTGCTGTACCACCTAGCATGCCGGGGGGCTCCTTTGCTACCTGAAGAGTCTGAAATTCCCCTGAAATTCCACTTCACCCCTGTCGACCATTTCTCCTCAGCTGGTAAGGCACAAAGCTGGGGTTGCTTCAGTGCTCTTGGCTCACAACACAGCTACACTGTTCTGATTGTGAAAGCTGGAAACGGGGAGCTTGGTGCTTTATTTTCCAACGTCCTTTTCAACTGTGGAGTCTCACAACAGTAACAATATAACTTGTTTGTGACTGCTCCTAGTGATGGGAGGGAAGAATGAGGGGAATGTGTCCCATGGTGCCAGTGTGAATTGGAACCAGAACAGGGAAGTTCTGGTGAAATGAAATGAATTAGTCTAATTAGCCTGTCCACTTAAAAGACGTTATTTTCTGTGTGTCTGTTCGTCCAGGTTAAAGGACATGAAGTGGGAAGAGATGATGTGTGTGTGTGTGTGTATAGGAGCATCTGGGAAACTGACATCAGGGAGGGAGGAGAGGTGGCTGGGGAATGGTCAAGTGCACGACAGGGAATGGGAATGCTGCAAGGAGAAAGAAGCATTGGGAGTGACAGAGTCAGGATGCTCAGTGGGGGTTGCTTGCAGATGGTGAAGGATTTCCCATCCAGAGAAAGACAAGATGACTTGATGCTTCCGTCTAGATAGAGCGCTGAGAATGACATGCAAGGGAACTGCCCTCTCTGCAGGTGCAGGGACAGGCTGTGTGATCAAGTCCCTGGAAATGGAGCAGTAAAACCCTCACTCATTATCTGTCTGCCTTCCAAGATCCTTAGGAAGCCAAAGTGCTATGTTCTCTGGCTGTGCCATAGCTGCACTGCACTCCTGGAGCCTTTCAGGGCTGAGGTCTCTGCTACAACAGTGGTCTCCTCAGCTGCCACCTCTCCGTTTGTCCTGAACATGGAAGATGCCAAATGGCAGCGTAAACTGATCCTTGGCTCGCAGTACTTGGCAAAGCAGCCCTGGAACTGATTAGCCTTTAACTTCACTTATCTGCTTAACAGCCCAGCTCTCTGAAGTAGGATTGGCACTGGCGCCAGCAGGCTTGGGAAGGTGACACTCTATTGGCTCGTACGGAGCCTATATCCAAGAGGTTTCCTTTAGGGGTATAATGAGAGCACTTCATGAAGGCTGGAGAATGAATGGCTTATTTTCTGATGTGCGTGGGACTAAGTTTGCCAATATCCAAAGACAAGTGAGGTTTGAAGCTCTATATGATTAAACAAAAGCCTGGGAGCATTTAAATAGCCAAGGGGTATAAATGTGTTATGTAATGGCTATATATTTAATGAGTCGTAAGAAGTTCCCAGCACAAATGAGGCTAAAGCATCTTGTGTGCACTAACTAGGTGCCCAAGCTTAATATCTTAGACGTCAGGAGATGCAGCCACAGTGCTCATGCAGCAGATGAGTAGTCTTCGATCCATCTGACACAGCTCCTTCACAGAGTGCTTCACTAATTTCCCCCGAGGTCAGCTCTGTCCTTTAGAGCACTTGCAAACCTTTTCCAGCCTGTGCTGCAAACTGGGAGTCGGGGATTTTGCTTGGTTCACTCACGCATAAAGAAAAAAGCTTTTGGAAAGTTCCAAATTTAAAGAGGTAATTGTGTCAGAACTGAGAAAGAAGGCATTGCCAGGCTCCTGTCGCTGAGGGGAGCGGGACAGGGGAGGAGGGGGACATGGAGAGCCAGCACAATGGCAGTTAGTGGCGAGTCCTCGTGTCGAGCAAGACTGTCTCCTGGCAACGTGTGGCAATGGGTGGATGGAGCAAAAGGAGCCTGAATGAAGTGCTGGGGTCCACTTGAAGTGTTTTGGAGAAATTTGCTGTTCACTTCTTGCAGACCTGCCTCGTTTATTAATAACACTTCCTTGTGATGTAATCCCTGCCGCTACAGAAGTGCTGACAAGAAGTGTATGTAGGGCGCAGCTCTGTCTGCGGAAGAGCTGGGCAGTGCTTTGGCCTGGCCCAGTTCTGGACCCGTTCCTTGGCCGTGACATTTTATTGCCAAGTGTTTGGTTGCCATGCCAACTTTTCAGCATTAAATCATAATCTAAGCACAGCAGGAGGCCAAAAGCCTTTTCAGGTCTAGCTCCTGTTCTCTCCCTGTTGATCATATAACTGGCTGTGCGAGCAGGATTGGCTGGATGCTTCAATGACTTGTCAGCAACAGCCCAGATGAAAACTTAGCAGCAGGAAAATGACAGTTCCTTTGGAAATGGGTACAGAAGTTAATGGCAGATATGCCTGGAAGGTTTCTGGCTTCCCAGCTCTGCCACCTGTCTGAAATCTAGCCTTCTGTCCTTCAGCTCACAGCGCTCCATGGACATGAGCTGCTGCAGGGGCCGGGGCAGCGCTGTGGCTCCAAGGCTGTGTTCAGTAATGTGTGCTTAGCATTAAGCTACTGCATAGAGCCCCTCGCAGCAAGACAGAATCTGGACTACTAAAGACACATTTTGGATTGTCAGGATTAAGGTCCTAGAACAAGAGCTATTCTGCTGGTAATATCTCTGTTGGATCATTACAGTGTTGACATTTGGGAGCACAGTTCATGTGTGTTTTCCTTCTGTAATGGGTCAGTGAAGAGGTACAGAGTCAGTAATGCTGCAATGGCTCGACACGAAGAATCTGCTCTGGGAATAAAAGATGTGAAAGGATGGGTAGGGAACTCGTGAGCTCCGTTTTAGCCAGACAAGGTTTCATGTTATTCCTATTGTGTGAAGATAGCTGAACATGTATCCTAATATAATTCAGAGCTCATAAGGGCAAGCTACCTAATAAAGGAGTGGTCATCAGTGAGCAGAATTAGGAATTCTGATGAAGAAAGCACTTCCTTAGAAGTAAGGCTGTATTTTGTAGAGATGAGATGGGAGCAGAGTTCTCCCTCCCAGCCAGGCCATGTTTACAATGCATGCTGTGCTTAAGCCAATATCGCACTCCGGTTCCATTCCGGAATACACTGGCAACTGCTGCAGGGGAGCCCTGAGCTGTACGGCAGGCGTCGAGCGGAAGGGAGCCGAACGCAGAGTCCTTACTAAATGGCACCTTTAACTCAGAGTTTTGGTAAATGACAGGGCTCTGCTTGTCCCTATAAAGGAAACGTTCAAGAGTCATGCAAAATCCACGTCCTCCAAAGGACATGATTCCCGCACTAGTAGATGACCTTGGGAGAGGTGTTTTTTGAACAGCAGATACTATGGAAGTTTACAGGAGCTCTGGGTGTGAACAAGACCTGTTGTACTGGCTGCCATACCAACACACATTAAAGACAGTGCTTTGAGTGTCCGAGTTCTGTTTGGTTTTGAAGCTAAAAATATCTACTTAAAGGTTCCAAAGATGATGTCTTCTGAAAACACATGTTCTTGAAGAAAGTACTAATTATGTGGTGGGTGTTAACTATAAAGGCACATGTTGGGAAGCTCTGATTTCACGCTCTCTAGATAAGTATAGCTCAGTCTCTTGGATGTGGTTTGTTCCTTTGAAAAACAAACAGCCTAGTGAAGCCTAAGCAGGAAAAGATTTGGTAGTTTGATCATAATTGCAAGCGAAAGCTCGCATGCTAGTCATCCATATATTTTTATCTTCCTCAGCTTTCATCCATGATGTACAAAGGGTCTCAAGCAAGACTCACTTGTGCTTGGCTCTGTACCCCACCTGTCCTCCTGCTCTGTTCATCTTGCCATATTTCAGTGTGTATTTTCAGCTGTTTGCATTCTTCAGGCAGTGCCTTTTCCCAGTGCTCCCTCGTGCCTTCCCACAGGATTTAACTACATCATTTCAGTGAATAATATCAATCATTAATTAACTTACTGGATGTACTTCAGTGAAGTACACAGGGCTTTTTATTACATGAATTAGAGAACTTTGACTTCAAATACTTGAAGTCATAATTGCCAGCCCTTGCGTACCAGTGAGTAGTCCTTCAGTGCTGGATTCTCTTCTCGGAGACTAACTTGCTGTGTTAGTACACTGTGAGGAAAACCATAGTTACCACATTAAAAAGAACAAGGCAAAAAGCTTCTGAATTGTGGCTGATGCTTGCCTTTAGTGCTCAGAAATGAGTCCTAGAGGAGAAACCCCCCTGAGTTTTTACCAGCATTGACTGCTGACTTCAGTGACTGTTCAGAAAGGTTGATTCTGGCAGTACATGAATGCAAGCCTCTCCAAGAGACTGCTTGGAGTCTTGCCACAGCTTTTGTCATGGCAGGTCCAGGTCTTGGCGATGGCTGACTCAGGGACAAGGTTTCCTACTAGACTTTAATTACTCATCAGCTGTTGTGCAACACAATGTGGCACTGACAGTACAATGAGACCTTGAAGTAAATAGCTGTAAGGTGGCATGGAGTAACCCCTGTCTGGGCTGGGAGATCCCACAGCACCATTTACCTGCTCTCTTCATTTTCATGGTGCCCAGGAGCTGGCTCGTGAAGGCCCTCAAGGCAGGGGAGTGTTTATAGCTATGTGCCTGGCAAATGCCCTGTGACCAACCCTGATGCTCTGGAGCTCCTGGGCTGAAGCAGCATGAAGGAAATGCTCAGTGACTCAGTTTCACGACGGGGCAAAGGCACAGCTGGCAGTGTGAGGGGCTCCTCATTTGCAGACCTGTCCTGTCTCTTAGTGCTACTTTTTTTTTTGAGTCAGGGTGCCCGTGAGTTTAAACAGAAATGCTGCATTGAAGAGGCAGAGACTGTGGAGAGGGAGGTTCTGGAGTTTTCTTACTGTACAAAAGAAATGTCACTGGGCAAAAATTCCATCAGAAGAAAAAAGGAAGTGAGAAGGAGATTGCCTCTATGCAGCAGCTCTGTTCTGTTTTGCAGAGATGTTGGCATGATTACAGAAGTGTAAGGAGGATCAAAGAGGCAGTCTTGCAGATGACAGCAGCTCTTGCCAAATCTTACTACTTTATAGCTTTTGCTTCGGGGAACTCTGACAGCAATGCTAAAGCTCTGTACTCATCAGGTGGGAGGTTAAAGGAAAACTTGTCTTGCAGGCTTCACGCTGTAAATGCCAGTGCTTTCTTAGCCTCTGGAGTGTGGTGTCGGACTTAAAGGTTGCACACTGCTATATGCCTGATTACAGGGACAACTTAGACAAAGCTTCCTGGAGGATAAGGGCTCCTGGACGTGGGACCTTCAGGAGAAACAGGATGAAAAGCAAGAGGCTGCAGGAGGCAGAAGTCTCTGTGGGACTGGGCTATTTGAATGCTTGACCACTGGTAATCAATCCATCACTAAAGCTAGCCTGCAGATTAACTGCCAGATGTGGTGGGGCAGAGCCAGGTGGAGCTGCTGCAAGCTTTAGCTAGAAGAGGCTGTCGTAGTCCTTGGTGTGTATATTGAAGAGCCAACAGAAATGCCACGTCAGTAAGGAATCACGCCTGACTTGGGTGTCAGTTGCTATCTTGGTGGGTGGTGGAGATCACCCATCCTGATACCGTTGGACAGAGGCCCCTGAGTTAGCAGTGCTGTACCTGACACCCCTAAGAGCTGGTCTATTTCCAGCTGGGGGGGAGAGGGCTTCTGCTGCAGCATCATCTGCTATCAAACAGTTTACCTGTGTGGAGGAGTGAGTTTTGGTTTGTTGGGCAAGGTGGCTGAAAAAGGACTGTCTCTAGCTGGGTGTCAAGTCCTTTCTATACACTAAGCTCCAGAAGGATTGTTTTGGAAAGCAGCTGTTGGAAACGTGCACCCATTTTATTCGCATGTGCTTCCCACTGCTCTGGGGCAGCTGCCTGTCAGGCTGTCAGCAGGCACCAGACACAGCGTGACCACAGAACGCTGAAGAGGGGCAGCTTCCAGGACAGGAACACCGAGAAACAGCGAGACACTTAACAAAGAGGAAGCTTATCCTTGGGCAAGGCTCTGTACTCTGGCTGTGTCGGCCAAACCAGGAAGCAAGTCTGTTTTTCAGCCCTTGCAAAATGCAGTGGCGCTTGGCCTGACGGACTGGGGTGGCAGTGGGGGGACAGTAAGCAGGCTGGCAGTGGCACTGCTCCAGGTTCTTGCTGAGACACACGATGTGGAGTAAGTTGCCTCCTTCTTACAGCAACTCATCTCAGTAGACAGGTATTTGCATGGTAAGGCACAGAAGGCTTTATTCCAGGCTGACAGCGAAGCAGTCAATTGCAAACCCAAGCAAACTGTCCAGGATTGTACAGATTATGCCAGAAGTTAACTGGTGCTTGTCAGACAGGTGGGGTGGCAATCAAGTAGTTAAATCCTCAGGGAATGAGGGAGGGAGCACAGGGCACAGTGACTGCCTGGAGAGTGAAATACCTAAAACTAATATGCTTGCTCTTGAGCTGGGTGAAAGGAGGAGGGAGAGCTTGGACTAGGCCAGGTCAAGAGGGCTGCTGAAGAACTGTTCTAAAAACATATTGGCACCGTCACGGTCGCTTGCAGAAGAAGGGAGGAGTTGAAGCTGTTCCCATCCTGGATTTTCTCTAGATTACAGGGTAAAACTCAGTGTTCTCAGAAGCTCATCCTGCTGCTGCTCCCCCAGAGCAGGATTAACTACACCCATTTGTTGAACCTCTCATGAAAACCTCCCTGTGCTGGACGTGTCACCACCTCCCCAGGCAACTGATTCAATACCTAACATTGCAGCTACAGAATTTGTCCATGATGTTTAACCAAAATTTCATTTGGTATCATTCAGGTCCCCCTTTGCCTGCCTTGTTTAAAATGAGTGTGGCTGCACAGACGGTCCCCTTCCCTGCTGCTGATTTTGTGAGTCATGGGCTGTGTATGGTCTCCTCTTTTCCGGGCTGAACCACTCCTCATGGTTCTCGCTGGCATCCTCTGGAGCCGACCCTGTTTGTCCACACCTCGTTTTGAAGCACAGTGCGCCACTTGGACACACTCCTGCGGGTGTGGGATAGAAGGGAAGGGTTACTTCACATCCCTTGCATCCTCTGCTCTTGTTTAGAGTCCTGTTTAGTGCCTGCCCCTTGAGCCCTTCTGCAAATGGTGCAGTGGTTGGTCACCCCTCCTCCCCTGCTCCAGCACAGAGTGCTCCTGTCTGTACCGAGGAGCACTTGGTTTTCACACTTCAGGCTAGCTCTCTTCTCCCGTGGAGTGTGCAGGCTTCCTGCCTCACTCTCAGGGTTTAAAGGCATGGGGGGTTATTTTTGTTATTAAAAGTATCATCCAAATTTTCCGTGGAAATATTCAGCAGCACCGGTGTAGGAAAATACTTATCTGGAAACTTTCAGAATACGTTTCCATCTGGACAGTGGATTATTAACTAGGATTTTCTAGCAGGCTTTGCTATTAAAATTTTCTATTTTTTAAACACTTGCCATTGAAATAATATTTTCCTGTATACTGTTTCTTTTGCTTGCTCGGAACATGAGGCAGCCAGGTCCTGGGCTGGCAAGGGAGCACTGGCCTGTCCTCACCTCTCGGTGCCCTTTGTGTTGTTCCCAGGATGTGACTCAGAGCAGCTGCTGCTTTCCAGGCAGCCTGTGCGGACTGACCCTCGCATGCCTGCACACTTTGACCTGTCAGGATTTTGCTGAGGTGAGAAAAGCAGGAAGACAGTTGTCTGGAGACTCGGGGCTCTCTCAGCTATTCATATCCCAGCTAAACCTGATGTCGGGTCGTTTGTGGCTAGGAAAATCTACTTCTTGGGCCATGGGGCACACACCCTGACAGATAAGGGGAAATGCTGTTCTGAGGTCGTCTTGAAAGGTGGATTTGTTTTAACGCAGTGTACCAGGCCAGCCTGCTCCTCTCTCTAGAGAGGTTAGTGCAGACGTTATAGCACTTCTCGCTGGGCTGTGGTGCTAGTGGAGCTCTGAGCTTAAACCAAAACCACACAGTGTGACTGCCCAAACTAAATGAGAAGATGTCACTTTGAAGCATTTCTCAGCAGCTGGGTCTGAGACTAGCTTCTTTTTGTGGTTGCTGAGTAGGGATTCAGTGAAATGTTGAACTCATTAGAGTTTTTCCTAGCCAGTGTCTCAGGCTTCTCTAGAATCTGTTTCTCTCTATCAGCAGTTTGTCTATGAAGAGAAAGACCTTGTGTAACTGAAGTGGAGCCCCATTCCAGTTCCCTTTGTGACTGGAGTAGCCCTGGGTTAGAAAAGGGGTGTCCCCTGCTGTGTGAAGATCACTTGCCACAGAAAGCTGTAGGACTGAGGCCAGAGCCTGGCAATGTAGCATGGCTGCATGGGGAAGGAGCTGGGTTTTACTGCCTGACCATGTCCATGGAGCAGTAAGGATGGACTCTGCTTGCTTTATCTTGCAGAGTAGGAGCAATATTCACTTGTGCATGCACAAATCAACCGGTACTAGGCTGATGGCTGGGAGGCATGCCTTCCCTGGAGCTTCCCAAGGCTTGCAGTGTGGATGCTCAGGGCTGAGTGCGGGAAAGTGCATAACAGAACTAATCTGTAGTGATGGGTGTGCTCCTCTGCTGCATGCTGATCTGCTGCTCCTGGCCCAAGGGCTGTGTTGTCCTGGGTTTCCTCACTCGCTTCCCGTAACACTGATGCAGAGATGTGACTCGAGACTAGACTGCAGTCACTGGCCGGGTCCTGACATAGTGTGACAGGCAGCTCCTGCCGGTGTGGGACCCTTGTGCAAATAGTGAGTGTGTGACACGGGCAGCCCTAAATCTGAATGTGCATTAAGAAAGCAGCACAACTGAGACCCAGCTCAGCTGAGGGGGGTGCTTTTGCCCTCCCTTTGCAGCACACTGGGGAGGAAACATGTGCTCAGGAGCTCTGAAATCCAAATAAAGTAGCTTTCTACAGCAACACACACTACTTGTGCTCCCTGAAGAAAGTGATGATTTCCTCTGCTTCAGTTTTGCTGTTTTTTTCATAGCACTCTGGGAACTTTCTACCTGTAAGGCTTACAGTAATCTCCTTGTCTGTCTGCACACACCCAAGGTACTGCAGGAGGGAGGCTACCAGATGGTTTGTGTCCAAGATAAAAGGAACCTGCCACCCAGGCAATGGTGCTTTAATTGGAAGGCAGTTGGCTATGTTACCTACAGTGACTGATACTGCCTCCTCTTCCTGGCAGTGGATGACCTCATGCCATTTTCAGCTGAATTTCTGGAGGATTTTGTGCTTTACAGAGGAACAAGTACCCTTTCTTATGTCAGACCAAGAATGTGAGGCTCCGGAGGGGTGTGGCAGGTTGGTATTATTGACTCTATCACTGTAAACAGCAAATCTTATGTGAGCTGTTCCTTGTTGGAAATAGAAGACATCCAGAGCTGCTAAGTGAAATATGCCTCCTATGTTCTTCCTATGGTGAAGAGCAGCTGAAAAAGTGAATCCTAGAAGCACAAAATGTGGTAAGCTAAGAAGTATTCCTTCTTGAAAAAAAAAAAGAAAAACCACTATGATTTGGGTGGGAGTTGGGACTCCCGACTTAACAGTTACTTGAATAAGTGGTCTGCCACCTTGAAGCATGTCTGAGTCGCTGATGGGAGGCTGCGGGCACCCCAGGCAGAAAGGGAGGACTAGCTAATGGCATATGGCTCAGACCTCTCCTACACACTGCCACGTGGCCTTGGAGCAGTCCGTCAGCGGGCAGTCCATCTGACAGCACACTTTATCCTTTATATTCAAGGGTTATGGCTTTGAGAACCTGAAAAAGAACTTTTTGCCAAGAGTCACTTGGAGTAGGCAGCAGTGAGGATGTAGATTGAAATCTGCTTTCGAGCTGAGAGTTAACTACCTGGTTAAGGCAGTCAGCAGCATCAAGGCTTTTGATGTATGGTAAAAGACTTCTTGGTTGCTTTGGTTTTTTTACAAAGATGCAGCTCCTGAAGTATTTGCATAGCCCTTGCCAGGGAAGTCACCAGAGTACAGTGAATTTAACCACCTGTGTCTGACGTTTCTGCTCTGCTACCGCCATCGGCACAGAAAATGTTGTCCACCACTTAGGAACACTTGAGCATCCTAAATTTCTTGGCTGGGGCTGGGCTCAGAGCTGAGTTAGTGCTTTGTGACAGTGTTCCTCTCTCCCCCACAGTTGCTTCCAGCTGTCCCTGGAAAAGGATTTTGATGCCAGTTCCAAGCTGATGGGCAACTGGGGTGGCCCAGGAATGAGTCTGTTGAAACAAGCCGAAGCCTCTATCATATTCATTTTCTTACAGGGGGATTTCTGTGCTGTGCTTTAGTGAACAGTTCGTCCAAAAGACTATTTTTAGTCAGACACTTAAGTTAGAAGGCTTTGAAATGCAGCCCTAGGCCTAAAAATCTGTTTTTTAAAAAAAGGGGGGGCAGAGTAGGGAAAACACCCCTATGTGGAATCCGAGTGTTGAGCAGTTCCCTCTGAGTCTCCCACAAGCAAACCCCCACAGCTGACAGGCAGAAAATTCTCCTGGTTTTCTGTGGATGCTGAAACGTGGAAGCTCACTGCAGCGAGGTTTTCTCACACGTGTCCTGAAGAGGGGGAAAAAAAACCTATAATCTCTCTGAATTAATTAGCATCTGTCACAGGTGAAATGGCAGTGGAATAAAATTCTGCATGCTGTGAGTAACAGAGCCGCAACCTCATTCCTTGACAATGTGAGACAAAAAAAGTCTCACTCCTGTCACTGTTTACTCTTCAGCTCTAAAAGGAGCAGAGAAGTAGGAGCCTCTCCTTTTGATTAGTCAGTGGCTCTGGGTGATCACAGGGAAAAACCAAAAATAAACAGCTAACTTCATACACAGACTTGCTCTGCAGGGTGAAGCTTCCACTCAAAACTGCATGGGGAATTCATGAAATGATTTTTGTGTGGAAGCAGGTGTTAGACTGAAGCTGAAGACTGTGGCCTAAATAGTTTTTTAATGAGTTACGCTCATTACAACATGACAGGAGCAGCTGATGTGCTGCTGATGGAACCCTTGCCTCCCACGCGGTGTAGTTCTAGGAGTTGCTTCTGATCAAGTAGTTGCTCCAACTCAAAACTTGCTTCCAAACCCATGTGTGTGCCAACTGCTTTAAGATGTGAATCTGTCCTCTCTGGACGATAAAATTGCCCCATGTAAAGGGTGTCTGTTTCTTTTTAATTCTCTTCTTTTCACTAATGGTGACTTGATGACTGACGGAGGTATAATGTGCCAAGTGTTTATGGAGATGATTCTTTATGACAGATCCCAGAAGAAGCCTCAAAGAAAATGAATCTGGCCCTACTTTTTTCAGTGTCTTTAAGCCAAGACAGGAAGCAAATACTATTTTTTTCTTGTGAAGAGTTAAAACAATTGTGAATCCTTGCAGGGGATCAAGCACTGGAGCTCGACCATTCATTACGAACGAGATTTTAATTGCAAGTCATCAGTTTGTCTTTGCAGCCAGCTCCAGCTGACCTGCAGTTTATCTTCTGTCCGAATGTGACACATTGATGTGTCCTGCTTGGCTGCACATTTACACTTGCAGACTTTCTATAGCAATTAGCTGTTTATCTCTCTCTCTCCCTTCCCCCTTTCTTCCCTTTCAGTGTTTAAGCTTTTCCAGTCATCTGCTTCCTGCTCGAAACTTTGCTTTTGCAAAGCACTCTAACGGGAATGGGTATCTGAAAGCACTGCGAGTCTGCTGCCTCCCCAACTGTACAGCTCCGAGGGAACAAAGCTTCCACATGAGCTGATCGGATGGAGCGTTGCTATTTTTTGACTGTTTTTGCTGTGTCTCGAGTCTTGACACCGAGCCAGTCTGAGTTGGCAGCAGATCTCTGGACTAAGCCGTGGGGAAAGCAGCAAAACACAGTCATTTATCTTAGAAACAAAAGCACTGAAGATGGAATGTCTGATTGTCTTCTCGTTTGGACTGGTGTAAAGCAGGCAGAACTCCTCTGCAATGGAGAACAGAACTGCAGCGGCAAAGAACGGAGCGGCTGCACTGCCTGCTTCGGCACAAGCCCATCAGCAGTTCTGGAGGACAGAAAGATGTACTGCTTCATGAGGGGGGAGGGGGGATGGTGAAAAACCAGCCGTGTCCCTTGGCAAGTGCTTGGAGGTTGATTTGGGGTTTATAAGGTGTATGCTCCCCATGCTGCTGGTGTCCTTATGTCATCGATGACAGCTGCTCTGGATCTCTGCTGGAGGCACTGATGGTACAGCTGATGTGATTCAATTCTCTCGGTAGCAGGATTTCTTCTCTAAGTGACAAACTTCAGTACTCTGCAGAATGCAGCTTATCCTTTTTAGCAAATGAGTTCGGATGGGCTGTTGACCCCTTCTGTCCCAACAGCAGCCCGCAGCAACTGCTGCCTCGGTGATGTTTGACTGGGCGCTGGAGTGAGGTCAGACAACGCTTGACACTTCTGAGTTCAGCAGGGCCCCATGTAGGAGCAATCCGACCACGACTGCCAGGACGCACCGTGCGGAAGTGAGAAAATGCTGAGGAAGTAAAACGAGCTGTTGAATGGCACAGATCTCATCGCATCTTAAAGGGAAACTCCGAACTTTCAGAAGAGCTGTTCTGAGCAGCTGATGACTCAGAGTAACACTTGTGATACACCAGCCGGCTAATTTAGGGATGGATCCTACACTGCAAGTTGTTATCCAGCGCAGCTCTTGCTGAAGTCAGTAAAGGGGGTGGGAGAGATGAGTATAACTTCCATTGTACTGAAGGGCAGGCAGTGTCTCTGTGCAAGAAAGGGATTTCTTCCAGTGCCATCCAGTGAATTAGAGGCAGAGATCAGTTTACTTTAGTCCTGCGTTTCAATCTCAGTACAGTGCATGCTGCTTGCACACTTGGAGTCTGAGCACATGATGTCATCTAGCTTGCTATATTAGTTTATTTCAGCTGTTGTGGTCACCTTGTTATGTAAGAAATGTAGCTTTACTCTGGGTGTTTATATACATGTGTGTGTTGATACATACACATATCAACTGCGTGTCAGAGGAAAGGGAAAAAACCCAAAGGCAATTCAAGATTAAATAAAGCATAATCAGAGTTTTAGTTCAAATATGTCACATGTTAGACTCAAGATATCAAATAATATAGAACAATTTTACAGCAGCTGAAATCTTTGGAGACATAATGTCATTTTTCTGGCTACAGTTAAGTAATAATAGCACTCTGGTGCTAATACTGTCTGTCTTCATTAAGAAGAGAAGAACAGAGCCTTTCTCTCTTTGTGTCTTTTAGGCACCTGAGAGATGTTTAGAGTCTGTTTCTAGGTGCTGTGAACTGTGCTGTATAACCATTTCATCACTTTCAGCACAGTTGTGTTATCAAGTAGATGGAACTGGTATGAGACAAAGACCAGCCACTAACAGGCAAACTGTTTTCCAGTGGGTAATTTTTCTGCTCATCTCCAGCATGAAGAAACTGGTCTTTTTTTCTCCCCCTCCTCTTAATTACCCGTTTTATAACAGAAGTGCAGCTACACCAACTATGAACTGGGTCCTGTGCTAAGTACTGTACAAAGAATGGGAGAGCTTTTGCCTGAAAAAAACCCAACAATACCGCAAAATAGGCATGGGTAAAAACAGAGCATAAAACACCCATTAAACCAGGAAGGTAGTGGCAGCACAATTTATGTCCTAGTAAAGTTTTCTTGAACTGCACAATTGGGTGGGAGGTGGCTTGATCAAGACCAGGCTCTGCTACAGGGGGAGAAGTGCTGTGAAGTGATGTGAAGGAACTAGGACAAAAAAGCAGAGGAGTAAACAGATGTGGATTATGGGGTGCATCACCATTAGGCTACTTACATTAGGAGATAAGAAACAGGTTATTAAAAAAAAATTTCAAAGATGTTGGTTTTGTTGGTTTTTTTTTTTTCCACAGCATTTCCCAGTATAGTTTGAAATAAAGTGTGGCTTGCCTACTACGTTAGGAGCTGTGTGGGAGAAAAGCCTGGTCCTACCAATGAAAGGAAGAGTTTTACTTTGTCATGTCTGTGGCAGGCACGTGCGTAGTCCTGCTCTGGAGGTAGCTGAGCAGCTGCAGCTTCTCCTGTGGAGGTATCTGGGTTAGGAGTGGCTATCAGCCACGTTCAGCGCTTCAGCTCACTGTGCAGTTACCTGGGTACTCGAGCTTGCCTAGGTCAAGGATGATATTTTGCCGTGTGAACATTAAACCCAGGGTGGGAAAGCCAGAGGCAGCTGTATCTTAAATTGGTATTGCCTTTGGCAACTCTTGTATTGTTCATCTCAAGTCTTAGTTGGAAACTGATTACTTGATTCTGTAGTTCTAAGCACAGACTGAGCTGGGAAGTCAGAGCTCGGTACTCTCTCTTTCCTACTCCGTGCCTTGTGGTTCTGGGATCTGACAATACACATGGTGAGAATTAAAGGAATAAGGAAAAGGATTGTGTGCTTTCGACCTTGCGTTTCAGACTGAGCAGACTTGAGTTGATATGTATTGACTTCACTGAGTAAACTTCTACGGGTTTTGGCTTTGGGGGACGGGAGGAGAGGATGCTCCTTCCCTGAGAAACTGTCTGTGGCTTGTTGCATTTTTCAGTTTTGAACAAATTTCTCATTTACAATACAAAAATAACTGGGCTGCTCATTTTTCATTCTGACATGCGTAGACAAAAATAATTGTCCTCTGCAATAGCAGGCCAAGATGGTAATGTGCTTCTGTTGGCTTCATTTTTAGGTCAGGTTGAAGAAATTCCTCTGCACTGCGTTGGGTGGGTTGAAAAGCTGTATTACAGATTTATCTGTTCCCATAACAGTGTCAGTCAAGGCTGGGAGTAATTTTGGCTATGTCTAGACAGTGGTGTAAGACATAATGTTGGCATGTGCCATGACAACCTTCCACTTGAAAACAAGGTCAGTGAGTGCTTCTGGCACTGCTGCAGGTAATTATCTATCTGAAAGTCACTAGCAATATCAACAGACAAATTTTTATATGAACTGTGTTCAGTCTCAAGATGAATTTTAACCAGCTATTTGTTTGTGTTACTTGGTTTCCTTTACCAGGGTAAAACAAAAAAAAAACGGGGGGGTGGGAATAATTCTCTCTTAATTCTCTCTGTGCCAGTAGGGTGAGTGGTATCACAGACAAGA
Organism: Chloroceryle aenea; assembly: GCA_013399075.1. Taxonomy (NCBI): domain Eukaryota; kingdom Metazoa; phylum Chordata; class Aves; order Coraciiformes; family Cerylidae; genus Chloroceryle; species Chloroceryle aenea. The sequence continues at coordinate 69,960 of VWZY01011722.1, read as the reverse complement.
GCAAAGAGAGTATGTTTTCTTTAAGAAATATCTGGCACATGCAACAGAAAAACCTCTGTTTGAAAATCTGGCAGCTCACCTTAACACTGAGCAAAGCACATCAGCAGCTTCCTGTTGCTGGCAGCGCTGTTCGAGTGTACCCTAACAGTATGGAGAGATAATGCAAAGCCCATCTGGAAAGCAGGCAACAGCCTCTTCAGAAAGCACTCTGCCTTGGAACAAATCACATCCTATTGCTCTCAAGGAGCAGAGGACTATGAGAGCAAATTGTCTTTTGAGATTCTGTTCCTCTGGCAAGAGATGGGAGATCATCTCCCACTAGAAACACGTGATGACTCCACATTCACAGATTTCTCTGTGAAGTAAACTGATGCATAAAATATTGTGGTTTTTTGGTTGTTGTTTGAGTTTATTTATTTTATTTTATTTTAGCATAAGCAGCCAGAACGCAGACTTGTTAGTTTCATGTCACTGCAGGCTGTCTGCTGAAGCAGGAAGAGCACCTGGGTCTCCTCACAGAGTCCTGTGCATGGTTCACTGTTCTATGCACTTCTCTGCCTTCAATCTCCCGTGTGCTGCATAGTGGGGTGAGTATGTGGGTCCTGCCTCCGCAGCCTGTATTTCTCACAGAACCGGAGTCTAGTGATCATAAACATGAAAAGACTGCAGCCTGAAAAGAGCTTGCAAATAACTATTTATCTTTTTTTCCCCGATGCGGTCCTGTCAGAGCTTGTGATCAAGGGAAGAACTGAAAGCAGCACTCCCTGAAGGGACAGAAATTCTCTGACATCCAAAAGATCCTTTTAGGAAGAGTTACCACATTGGAAATGCGCAGAGCAGGCGCTCCCTACGTTTGACAGCTACTCTGCATTTATAGCCCTACCAAAAGACTACATTTTTGCTAACTCGATGATCAGCACGCAATGTTTAGTTATGATGCTGCTTCTTTCGTCCTTCTTGTTGAGACCAAATTCTGAGTTGCTTTCAGGGAAGCAAGGAGTGAACGTGATAAAGTGCTGCGCCTCTGTCAAAGCTTCCTTTGAGGTCTGTAGTGCTGCTGCAGTTCTGCAGGACAGTGTTCATGCTGATGTGAACCTTGTGGGATAATTTTAATTGGTCTGAGGAGTCATTAACCAATGGCAAATAAGAGGCACCACGCTTGACTGACCAATGGTAACAGATGAAGCTGTTGTAGGATTGCTCTTGGCATTGCTGTGGGCCTGATACTGTGGCAAGACATTGTCCAAGTCCTGTGGCTTCAGCTTCTAAGCTGCACCTCAGTTTGCTTTTGCTGCTGCCATCTGCAACGTGAATCCCTTGGGAGAGAGGAGGGATGAGGACTTAGGGGAGCTGCAGATGAAGAGCAGAGAAGCAAAAGTGAGGGGAGTAACATGCAAACAACAAAGGACGACGACTTAAAGGGGTGGTTTAAGCACTAAAACTTTAAAGAAGGTACAGCTCGTGAAGAACAGTGTCAGAGGGAGTGATAATTGACGGGCTTTTCAACCGGGAATGCTTCTGTGATGCCTTACCCTAAATACTCTCTTAAGGGAGACAGGAAGGGAACTAGAGCAAGCAGTTTCCTTAGGAAGATGGGAGCTTCTCTTTGCTGCCTGCTTTATGCCCTTCTGACCCATCTTTTCCCACTCCCCATTATAATTGTCCTAGTTATTATCAGGCTGATTGCCCTACCCGTTGAGAGATTTCATCCCTCCTCCTTAATGCTGCGAGGCACTTTTGCCTTCTAGGCAAAACCATCCTGTCTGTGCTTGTAATTGTCTGTTGTTATGGACAAGGGTCTTTTCATTCCAAGACTCAGTGAGCTATTTTGGCCAGGCACGCTGAATGAAGCGTTCATTGCTTTCCCTCTAATGCAGTTGCCTTTTACAGGACACACCATTTTTAAAACGCTGAGATAAAATAGCTCAGGAAATGTTGGACCAAAATACTACAGAAGAGATTGCTTGTCATAGCCCATAAAATGTTCCATGATGCTATCCCACAAGGGATACGGATACTCTTGCTCAGTCTGAGCTAGATGAGGATCAAGAGAACACAGTAAAACTCAGCACTTAAAATAAATGTGCTAATGTGAAAATGGGGCGTGGAAAGAAGCGAGTTCTGGAAAGGACTTGAGAGAGCAAGGAACAGCTTGGTTCATCTCTTTGGGAATAAAAAATGTGTGCATTTTTTAAAGCTTTTGAAACCGGATCACTTTGGGAAGTACCTATTTAGAGAGCTTTGTAGGCTAAGTAAACATGCTTATTAATATTATTTTTAATAGCTTAACTTGGATTTGCCCTTGCAGCACAAAACCCCCCCGATGCCTTCCTTGTGGTAAATTTCTAATGAAAGAGAGGCACCAGAACTTAGTGGGGCAACATAACCGACTGAAAATGGGAGGCTAAACCAGTGAGACTTGGTCTTCTGTCTTCTCCGGGCTTGTGTTGCGTCCAGCCGGAGCACCCCATCTGTGCAGGGCGTGAGCCAGTGAGTGGCTCTCCCTTCTCCTGCCCTGCCAACAGAGTTTTGGTGTTGGGGGGTCTCCTGGGGGCACCGGTACTGGTGTGCCTGTGGGTGCAGCGGGTGGACGCAGGCTGGAGGGGAGGGAATTTGAAACCTTTTATTGCTGCGTTGTCAATGTTCTTAAGAAAACTTAGATGAAAACCAGCGTGGTTCAAGAATTTCTCTGTGGGTGTGTTTTGTAAGAAGATTGGTCTCTCTCCACCCAAACTGAGTCTAGGGAATTGTGTTCAGGCTTGCAGCAGCACGCAGAGTGTCTCAGCAGTGCAACTCCAGCACTGCTTCCCCAGATGGAGGTCACTGATGAGTCAGGCAGCAAGGTGTGCCTCGAGTCAGACCTGGACGAAGGAATTGGATGGTGATATCCGATTTGGAAGTAACCGGGCAGATAGGCTGCTGGTGCAAACATATGTGGCTGTATTCCCCAGCCTTGTGCTGGTCCTAGCAGTGTGTTGATTTAATGCGCTTCGTTAGAGAGAGGTGAGAAATGCCCGTGAAAGCCATGCTAGTGGTGTTTTGAGGTCTGCAGTAGCAGTCAGAGACCTGTTTCAGAGAAGGGTCTTGGGTTTTATCTCTGGCTATCTTAATACTGTTCTCCCAGGAGGAGGTCAGCTGGATTTCTTGTGTCAAAAAGCAGTATCGGCCTTGAAGCTGGATCTAGGCCTCAGGCTCCCATGGCAGCATGATCTGGCTGGGCAGTGCCTCCTCTGCCTGCCTCTGTCACTTCCAGCAGCCTCAGCTGCACAGGGACTGCTCTTCCCCATCTTCCCCTGAGCACCGGTTTCTTCCAAGCACTGCAAAGCCAGACAGCAGCTGTATCACCCCTGAGACAGTGCAGCAAGAGCACCCTTTCCCCCCTTGTTTTATACTACATATTTAGTGCAGGTAACTTGGACTGAATTCTTAGAACTGAGATTAACTGAGATTAGTTTTGATAATCCCACAATATTATTTATTTTCAAATGCAGGGCTGCTGTCTTCATGTGTTCACTCACAGAGCAACTCCAGAAGCTATGTGCTTTCCCAACATCAGAAATGATGCTGCTTCCTCAAAAGAGCTCACCGAATGAGGGCAAGCATTGCAAGATGGAAGTTGCAGGAGAGGGAAAACTAAACAGAGGCTTCTGGACAAGTTAATAGCCAGCTGGACTCTGCCTTTAAAACAGATTAAATATGAAAAGGGTAGTATTGGTACATGCACACGTAGCAATTGTCACTCCCCTTTATTTGTTAAAGGAACTCCTCCTGTTTGAAAGACTTAGAGCTGATGTCCTGTTCGTGGAACACACCAGTGTTTTGTATTTCCTAAATTCAGAGAATGAGCAGAGAAAGTGCATTTAATTTATTCAACCTTGATGTTTCTGTTAGGGGGTCTGATATTTTCTTTGCAGTTTAAGTTGTAGGATGAAAATGTTGTTGAAGATACTAAGATTCCTTAAGTCTGCCAATAGTCTCCATGTATATGTCTACACAGAGTTAATTTCTGCAAATTAAAAGCATGAATTTATATAAACACAAACCTCACAGTAGCCTAAGAGGCAACTAAAGCCTTATTATGAACAGGAAACAAATGAAGAAAATCTTTGCCATCTTCATCCAGCAGTAACAAAGGTTTACTTTTCTCTTTGTAAGAGATGCTTGCTGGGGACTGAAGAAAACAATGTGCTGTGGGAAGGATAAACCGAGACAGCTGTTTAAATTGCTTCTTGCAGTATTAAGCTGTTCTTTGTACTTCTGTTTTATTGTTTGTGCATTTTTCCGCAGTTGCCTAACATGGCCTGGTGTATGAGGATACCAGAGAAATGGCTGGAATTACATTTGTGAACATGGCTAAATTCTCTGCTCGAGCAGGCAGTGGGGGGAGAGAAGAAGTTTGAGATGCTGCCTGGTTTAATCACTGTAAGCTCGGCTGGGCAAAGGGAGCTTTGCTTGTTAGTAGGATAGCAATCATGGAAACAAAACCCAGTATAACAGAAGCTAGCTTGTGCACTGATACTAGCCGGGAGAGACACCAGAGACATCTGTCTGCATTGTTCAAAGTAGAAAAGGTTCACAGGAGGTCAAGTAGTAATTTCTGTCTTAAAATAATACTGCACATTTGCCTGCCTTATGCAGACTCAAAACCTTCTTTTAACTTTCTATCAATTAAAAGCAGACACGTAGACAAGCTGTTGTTGAGCTAAATGATAGAATAAAGGTCATGGAGTTTCAGGGTAAGGATGGCTCAACCTCTCCTGAAAAAAAAAAAGGGGGGGGGTGCAAAAGAAAATAATTGATTCCTTTACAGGTATTTCCCCTGGGAACTATGAGAGTCAACAGTGAAGTACCCAGTAGGTGCTGCAGCAATAATTATATCTGCCACCTAGGGAGGAAAAGCCTAAGAAATGATGATGTTGAGCTGCATCTGCCACCCTAAGCCCGTTCTTTTGTGCATTAGTGTGTCTTTAATCATATGCCATACTGTTTCTTATCTAGAATATATTGGGCAATTTATTTTGCACTCTTAGATATGCTGTGTCTTCTCTACTTCAAAGCACATCAAGCTATTCTTTATCTGCTTCATCAGTGACAGGCAAGCTTGTATCCTGCTTTTAATGATGCTGCACATGCGTTTTTCCACAGACAGCACGTCTGGGGAAGAACTGTCGAGTGAGGCTCAGCACCAGATTCGCGCTCCCATCAGATTAGGGTTTTGTGGTGGGTGTTTATCAGGATAAACACTCTCAGTAGCGTGACTTCTACTTTCTCATCGGATTTAGCCCTAAGATGCTGAAATACAGATGATTCGCTGCCAACTCTCAGATGCTGAGTTTTCCCCTCTTGTCCCAGGGACACGGGGAGGGTGGGATGACCATGGGCCACCTGCCTTGTTGGGATGGATAGATGCAGTATGTGTTCTGGCTCTCGGGGCGGGGAGGCATTTGTTTCTCGATCATCACCGCGGGTTTATCGCCCATCAGAATGCCCAGGCTTAGTGTCTGTCTCAGAGCTGACGGGACACACGAGAGGCTAAACTGCACCCCAGGATGGGTTTAAGCTGGTGCTGAGGGATACACACACAGTCCTTTTTGTGTCTAAATGATGCTGAATACAAACACCAGTTTGGTGCTGTGGTAAAAGCCTACCATAAAACTTTTGGGCAAATGCTTCTTTCCATGCTTTTGCAGAAAACAGTGCAACCTTTCTCAGCCTTCTGTCGTTGGTTACCGGTGTTAGTGTTTGAGCAGCAACCCTGTATTTATGGGTTGGTTTGTCTGAAGGTTATGCAATGCTCCTTTCAGATAAGCAATGATTTCATTTGATAAGACTGCAGCTTTGAACCTCAGACAAATGTAGATAAAAAGAAGAAAACCTGTGCTACAGTTAACTGTGTGCTGTTGTCTCCTGTCGCGCGGGTTTTTAGTATAAGCTGGTTCTGACTTCTGTCCTAAATGTGTCCATGTCTTCACTATGGATATGGAAATGTTTAAGTTGATGGTTAGCTCCTCGTGACTAACTTCCTATTATACGATGGTTACATTCTTCTTAGTGCTTTGTGTTTCTTTGTCTCTGGAAGAAGAGGCATCTTGCAAATCTATGTATCAGGTTCTAAAATGTACACAGCATTGCCCTTAACTGCTTTAGCTTTCACGAATGGCTTCTGGGGGATTAAATGCCTGGATCATAAAATCCTATCATGAAGCTGTGACTTGAGCTACACACTTGTTTAAAGTGCATCCTAATGGTTGACAGGGGTGCCTTCAGTAGCAAGCCTTTGCTGAGACCACCTAGGCTGTGTATTCTTCAGTGTCCTACAGCATTTTAGGTATGAAAGCATAGTGTGCACCAATGGGAGCAGACATTGAGATAATTTAAATCATTTCCAGGTAGCTCAGAGTTAACTGAAAAGTGTCTGGCTTTATTAAGGACTGTGAGGCTTGAAAATGCTTTTGGGAGTGACACCGAATCAGTGAATCCGAACTAACTGAAGTACAACTGTGGGTGTTTCTTCTCATTTCCCCAACAGTAACACGGTTTCCTTTCACAGAGGACAAAACCCCCAAACAGGTTTTGTTTAAAATAAATGGACAACTTTTGAGGAAAAGATGTTTACATCTTATGCTGGCTGAAAAATTTGAGCACACGCTGATGTGTTCTGTGGGTGGATGAGCTGTTCAGGTAAAGTATAAATTATACAGCAATATTAGAATATATTGTTGTATGAAGTATAATCTGGTAACTGACACTGACTCATCTAGACTTGGAAAGTGAACTGCACCAGCTGCCAAAGAGGAGAAAGTACACAGTAACACAAAGACATTTTCCCCATTACCTGGAAGAAGGAAGCACTAAAGTTAATAGTGCTTATTATTGACTGAATAATTTATCAAGCTGCTTGAGGTAATTGTGACTTTTCTCATTATCAAATAGTTGTCTCCTTTGCATATGCCTAAGTTCTTCATTTCCATAACCTTGGTGGCAAACAGCCCTACAGGTTAGTCCAGTATGCTCCACATACTTAATATTACTTCTCTATGTATATTATTTATATATCTGATGTTGTATATTTATATTTTTCCAGAAGCAGTTGAGACTGTCTGCTTTGGGGTTTAACCAGCTGCCTTGTTTATGGAATACCAATACAGAGCATGTTAACTAACTAATCTTATATTATCCTGTGTTTTATACACTGATACCAGGGCCTTAGGCTTATCAGTGCTGTCCAGTCCAATCCTGAGGAACTCCCTGCGCGTAGCCTTTTCCTGGGGTTTCGCATAGCAACGCTAACAGGTATTTGCTGTAGACTTTGTTACCTTAGATTTGGATGTGCCACTTTCCTGGTGTATTTTCCAGGCATTTGAGTTTGCTATAGGGGAGGAAAGAAACAAACACAGGGAATGCCACGCTGCTCTCTGGGTGCGCTCACTGCTCGCAGTGGGGAGCGATCTCTTTGATCACAGATTAAGTGCTTGAGCAAGAGTTTGAATAAAGACTTTGCCTTGATTGATTCAATTAAATCAGTTTAGGAACTGCTTGATCAGTGTGCACACTGTGGTAATTTAAGCTCTCATCTAAACTAGTGCTGCTGCCCTAGAGTGCAAGTGAGCCCCCAGAACTCGGTCACTACAGGCAGAGGCTGGTGACGATCAGCGAATGTGTAACGTGGATTCAGCACTGCCGGATGCTGTTGTCAAACGTGGATGTGGCAAGAGTGCAGTTAGGCTGTCACTAAAATGAAAGATGAAGCAGAAGTCAAGAGCTTCCTCTCCCTCTCACAGGACACAAAGCTGTGCCAAGCCTTGATCCTTTCTCTCCCGTTGGCCCTCTGTGCTGATGCTTCTCTGATGGTGCGTATGGGTAGGAGCCCAGTCGACACTGAACTAGCCGTGCCTCCCCGTGCACCAGCTTTGTGCTGATGAGAAGAGCTGTAGCCCGCTGAAAGCTACTTTTGCCACTGGATTACTAAACTCCATGTGGAGGATACAGCATTCCCTTTATGTCTGAGGCAGAGCATAAAATTACAGCTGTTAATTGTGACTGACATCCTGGGCTAGCTGGCATCTTCTTGTCCAATCCCATGTCTTTGGGTGGTCGGAAGTTCACAGCCTTTTGACTGGGGAGGAAAAGAACTAGAGATGATGCAGCATCCTCATGAAGCAGGATGCCTGGAACAGTGATATCCCAGGAACTGTCATAATGCTAAGCAGCTTCCGACAACGTGGCCCAAAAGATTTAAGGGATGAAAAAATATGCAGAATTTAAATGCTAAAAACTTGTGCCCAGTTTCTTTGAGGGTTTGGAGGTGAGTGGGAATAGCTCATGAGGGATGAATTGCTTGCTGCTGGAGAGCCAGGCCCTGGTGGTTGCTGTTCATGCCGCCTTGTTTCTGTCTGCTTTTGTCAGCAATTAACTGTTTAGGTGGAGAGTGCCTAGAGTTTGCTCGTGCCTTGTTTGATTGCTCTTACCCATCTCCTCTCAAGGACGCTACAGCTGTTAATTCATCACCCTTTGTAAGGATTCAGTGTTACTACTGTTTGGTGACACTCCAATTAAACAGTAATGACTAGGCGTAGGTATTTTTTAGCGACAAATGAGAGGCTGAAGGGAAGTGATGGGCCAGGATCCTGCAGAGAAATTATTGCAGTTACAAGCTGAGAAAAAACAAGGGAAAAAATGCAGAAAGAAATTTTTTTTAACAGATTACACAATGTTATTGGCATTGGAAAGCCAATGCATGCTCTGAAAAGAATGTATGTCCTGAAAGCTTGTCAGATTGTTTCAATCATCTTTCAGCTTCCTAGCCAGCTTAAAAAGTGAGCTTGAAAAACATTTTATGCTTTGGGTTTTGCTCACAGTCCCTCTTTCCAAGCATCTTCTGTCACAAATCTTTATTTATGGGCCTACGCTGGTGTTTCTGCCACACAAGTTGGGGTTTTTCCCCTCTACTGTTAAATCTAGTTTCACGTGTTTCAAAAGCTATCCTGCACTACTTCGCTGACTTTTCAGTAAGAACCGGAATATTTTCCTCAGTGAAGGCAACATTACAGCCATTTGAAGGCCGTTCTAACCAAGCATAGAGGAACACGAGGGTAAGTGTAGGCAGCCAGCACCCTGCAGGCTGGAGCAGTTGATTCTTGAGTTCTGTGACATCTCTGTTACATGTCACATTAAACAGGATGCAGTTAGTGTTTCCTTGTCCTGAATGCATATGTAGAAATGCAGTTGAGAAGAACCTCCCCAGCTCCTCTATCACCATGCTCTAAGGAATATCGGCTGTATCTACAGCTCAAATCTTTTCTCAACTGATACGGGTCTATCTACTCTTAAAACACAAATGAGCTGTTGAAAAGTTTAAAGCTTCTATGATCTTTTTGATGGGGTGTTGTGTTTAAATGAATTTTCTTCTATTGCTTCTTTACCCAAATTATATCAAATGTTTTCCCACTGTCTAGTTCAATTTTTCTCTCTTGTAAATTAAGACCACTTATTCTGCTCTTCCTAGTACCAAATATTGAGAAATGCTGAAGTTTTGTGAAGTCCCTCACCTGTGCTTTGCCACTACTACTCCTTTCTTTACATGGTGAGCTTAATTTTGCCACCGTGTTCATTCAATTTACTCCACTCTTCAAGATTTCAAATTACTGTCAGGATATACAAAACCAGATCCAACAAAGCTCTTCCCTTGATCTTCTCTGCTTTGCAGGACAGAAAGTTATTCCCATCTCGTGCCAAAGATTTATCTATCCTATTTAACATGCACTTGGGCTGCAGAGCATGAAATGACAGTCCTGAAGACATGCAATAGCTCTGTCTCTGTCCTTTTACGTGCTGGAACAACGGACAGGCGATTTCAGGAAAGGCTCCTGCAAAATCATGAACAATTATGACAATATTTCTGTGCCTGCTTAGATCTGGACTAAGCGTGCAGCGATACTCTCTTCCCACTGCTCGTCTTGTGGCACGTAACTTCAGCTGCCCTAGCAGCAGGTAACGCTCTCCCCTCTCCGTAGCCTGGGTGCAAATGCTGTTGAGTATATGACTCGCAAACAGCTTAATGATTTTTCTAACCCAGCGGAGCTAAAGCTCAGGCCACTGCAGCATTTGCAATGTACTAACGAGCAGTGTTGCTAACAGCAACACCCCTGTCTTTGTAAGGGGCTGTTAAAGGCCGGTTGCTGGCTACTGACAGCCAGCAATGACAGTGTACTCGTTGCAGTTACAGTTTTAATGGGCATCAGCACAAGGACAGCTCAGTTGTGACCCAAAAGATGTTCATTCTTCCCAGGCTCTCAGTTACAAGCCTTTTTTTCCCCCCTCCCTTCAAGCTTATAAGACTATATAAAGAACTAAGTATTTTTAGCATAAGGACTGATGACCAGGGATATTTTTGCAGTTCTCTAAGGCTCCAGAAATACACAAAGGGGGGATAGAGTCCATTGCTCATTTTATAGCACAACTGTAACTGTAAAAACTGTCTCTGCAAGTAGGCTAAAATATGTGTGTGGTGTTTTTTTCTTTTTTGTTTTTCTTGAATCTCAATGCCTGTGGCTTTTCCATGACCTTTTTCTTGCTATAAATAATTTTTGGGCATATCAATGCCTCGGGGGGATTTTGGAGATGGTTGGGTTTTGGTTTTGTTTTTTTAAATGTGTTTTATTTTTTCATCTATTAAAAATATTTCTTTCTGAAGGGTATGTAAATGAAGGATACTGCTTTGCATGCAGCTGAAAGGAAGGTATCATTTGGACTTGCCTTCTGTGCTGGACCTTTACCTCTTGACCTCCTTTTTACCTCATTAGCAGTTTCAGAAGCAGGAGAGGAGTTTTAGTGATGGAATTTGGCATTGTAATTTTCTTGTAGCAGAGTTTAGCATCCAGGAAGGGGGAAGGTTGTGCCCCCAGCCCAGATCTCTGCAGACTGTCAGCACATCCTTTAGAGACCTTGTCCCGTGGCTTAAGAACTGCTGAGTAATGCACACGGCTAAAATACGTGGCCCACCTTTTTCAAGGCAGAAAGTAACCTTCGAAGACTTAGTCATTAAATAAGTGATGGTGACCTTTCTTCAAAAGGCTGCACAGACCAATTTTCATTTATCTGAGAAATTTTTTTGCTCTCTTTAGGACTGCGACTTGTGCTGGGTGTCACTGAAGCTGATGTCAGCTATTTGTACCTTAAATATTTTCATCAGCTTGCTCTTCAGTTTGTTTACGTTTTAATGTCAGGAATCAGTGGCTTAGTTGTGTTCCAGGGCTCTCTTTGGCCTCTTGATTAGAATAGCTGATAGAAATAGAAACAAGTGAAAATTTGTGTCTGTTTGCAAGGTCAGTGCGAAGCCTCCGCTGCTGCTCAGATCTTCCAACCCGGAGGAGACGTCAGCGAAGGCACTGGCTTTCCAGCTGATTTGTGCCATCCCTCTGCACCAAGTGACTTCAGTCTCTGGGTTTTTTTTCCAAGTCCGCATATTTTCCACGCCAATATGTTTCACAACAGACCAAAATCTGTCTGCTCTTCCATATATATAATTAAGTGGACAAAAAAAGCCTTTCATTACTACCACTGCCTCTGAGATGTGGAGCTGGGATATGACTGGATTTTAGAAAAAAGCAAAACCAAACCCAAACCAGCTGTCTCCTGGGGTTTTCTTAGCTCATCATAAACATTCTGTATGGCTTTAGTAACTGTATCTAAAAAAGGCTCTGTCGGGGTCAGCAGTATGAAATTAAGACACGGTTTTCACAAAGATAGGAAGATGGTATAGATACTTCTCTGTGTAAAATGATGTTTCTCACGGCTCCCAGGGGACCAGAAGGAAAACAAACATGCAACAATGAGGCGATAAGAGGGGAAAAAAGAATGCAAGCTGCTTACTGGGAAAACCTTCTGTCTGGCAGCGCTTTGTTCACACTGACTGGATTATTAAAAAATAGAAAATAACCCTCACCTACCCAAATAAGGACACATTTTACTGCAGTAGTTGCTCGAGGGTCTGTATTTCAAAACACATCCATCTGAGTGTTTTAAATGGTGGTGAAGAATAAGGGATACTTAAAAAAAAAGTGAATAACATACTTATAGAAAATCAGATTTTTCTTTCATTTCTAATATGCAGAGGGGGTAGTGAGGATGAGCAGAGTTAGTTCAGAAACAGCAAGAGATGCTCCCAAAACAACACCTGCACAAAGAAAGTTTTCTTCTATTTTGCCTGAACTGCTTTTTAAAGGAATATTTAAATTTTTGCAGGAAGCTGTCTTGTTCTCATGGGATTGATTTAAAAACAACTCATGTACTGCAGAGAGGAAAGAGTTATGAGTAGGGAGACATGTAAGGACAGAAACGCTTAAGAAACAGTAATGAAGGTAAAGGCATTTGAACTATTCATCAGTTTAAAGAGGATTAAATCATCACGTTTCCAACTCCGAGCACATGTGAAGTGTCCAGTGTTTTAATTTCAAGTAGTGTTCTCACCTGGAGCTGTTGTCCATAAATCTTCTTTATGTGTTTTACAGTGGAATAAATAATCACTGCCCTGCTGGTACAGAGGGGAAAGTTGCTCGTCCGTGGAGGTGAGGCAGCATCCTTGCAGCCACCTTACCCTGCTTTCCTAGCTGGGAACTGGTTTTGTATACGGAGGCGAGGTGGCACGCTCACGGCTGTCCTGCAGTCGGGAAGGAAGCCTGCGTTGCAAGCACTCTGAAACGAAGTCACGGGTACGTTACCCAACGCAAGCTGTGACTCTGGCTGTCTCGACACAGAGAACACAACTGCTGTTGTATTAAACAACTCCAGAGGTTTGCCTTTCTGGAACTAGCTGTGAGAGAAGTTTCAAGATGTGCGTTATGTGCTGAATAAAGACAGTAAGTGGAATAATGTCCTTGCTGTTGTAGCTCTCCTATTACAGTTATTAAAAAAGGAAGAAGGTATCCACGCTGTAGACCTCGGGCACTAAGAGAACAGCAGCTAGACATACCAACATGGCAATGGAGCCACGTACAGCGTGCAACTCAGGCTTTACTGTTTTCAATCCTGTGCTCATGATGTGAAAATTCTCTATTGACTTGACAGTTGTAAAAAGCAGGAGCTGAGCTTCACTGCTCTTTCACTTCTTTGATAATGAAAGCTGAACATCTCCTGTGATTTTAGGATTCAATGACTTGAAGTTTTAAGAGAAAACCCACACTACCCAGCAGCACACCTACCCCTGCCCCCCGGTAATGACCACTGCTCAACCAGCTTCGCCGCAGCCTCTGCATTAAGATCCTCCCTCTTCTCCACCTTTGTAGCTGATTTCTCCTCACTTCAGGATTCACACTTCTGATTTGCTGTTCTTTGCCCCTGGATTTCTCTTCAGACCACCTACTGTTTCACATCAACCAGCAAATAACTGTGCTTGTGGGTATTTTCAAGGCTTTAAAATTTGCTTTCTGTGGGTTTTTGCTTCTAAGCAATGCAAAGACCTTTGTGATCTGCTTGTCATGCTGCCAAGCACGCGTTGCGTTACAGAGGCTGGGTTTACTGCCTGCGTTCCAGATGCAGGGCACCAAAGCTTCCCTGATCTGCCTGAACCAAACAAGAGGTTTCACTTCAGTACACGAGAGCAAAGTTTACTTTGGGTTTCATACCCTCAGTGACCAAAGTATCTTCCTTTCTGAAAATTAATATATCTTCTAGAAACGTCAAAGTGTCATCCAGCTCAGGTAAGGAATTAAATCAAAGTCAATGGGCCTATTCACACATTCAAAATTATCAGTCATTCACCTGCTGAGAAGATTTGGCCCACATTTTAAGTGATCTGTCAAAATCATCTCTATTATTCAACTTCAGCAGCCTATATTTAATAAAAGGGAATCCTTATCACAAAGCCCTCTCGCAATACACTGCCGTCGTACAGAACAATACCATTTGGGTGCCAAGTTTGTGACTCGACAGGCTGCAGAACAGGGTAAGGGAGCTGTGGCGTGGCTCTCTGACGAGAGGCGAGCCGGTTCCCGTGCCATCTGTGCGTTCACCACCCCGGCTGGGCGTGTGATACCGCTACGCTGACCCGCCAGCAATGCCGAGGAGTCGACCTCTGTGTCCTCTAGTATGTCAAGACAGAGATTAGAAGCGTTAATCCCAGAATAACAAGAGTGCTTGTTTTCGCCAGACTATAAATAACTGAAGCAATAACTCTAACTCTGAAAGAACAAAAATACCTGGGTGGGGATAGGAACCCCCCAAAATGAAAACTAACCAGCTGACCCGAAAGCCAAACCTACCCTCCCACCATGATTTTTAGAAAAGACATTATTTTTGCTGAGGATGAGCAAAATTGTGTTACTCGCTGGCACTAAACTTATGCGCTTTTAACCCAGTTGCATTTTTTCTTAGACATAATTAAAAGCATACATCTAAGGGGGCAGACGTATCGCTGAACGAATGCCCTCATTAACGCAGTGCTGCTGATCACGCCGTGCCTCTCGCAGCGCTCTGCTCCTTTCATCTGCAGTCAAAATACCTTTCTCTTCTAAAGAAAACCATGAATCGGAGTCTCTACATGCTGCTGAAAAATTGATCTCCCCTTCCTGAAAGGATGGTGACTGCAGAAAGAGGAGTCCTAGTGCAAATAGCTGTATCGGTGCTTTCAGTGTATGACAAGCTGTCACTTCAGCGGAGGAATATTGTTCTTTCCTAACCAAATAGGAGTGCGGCTGCATAACTGAGGCAAAACTAATTCGATTATTGGAACGTTACCCTGAAGATTTAAGCTGCTGCCTCCTCCAGAGGTTTTACAGAACTGATGGCTGCGGCTGATACCCACCCAAGCCCCGGGTGCTCGTGTGAAAGGCTGTGTTATTAAATTCTCACTAGAGGCCACAAATGCAGCTTCATTCATTCATGAGAGAGTAAGGGGAGAGCCCGTATCAGTTTTTATTGCCTGCTTCCAGTTGGTAAGGAGGAAAAAAAGAAAAGCACAATTACCTAGTGTGTATTTGCACAGGGGGAGAACAGGCTTGGAACAAAGCCTGTTGCATGACTCATCTCTCACCGTTTTCGGGTGACTAGAATCACCGTTTAGGTACAAAACTTGGATATCATTGGACAGTTTGAAATTCATTTTCAGTCTGAATGTGAATTGGGAATTTGAGATAAAGGATTTGGAGGCGTGGGGTGTTTCCCAAGTGGTGTTTGGAGGGAACGGTGACAACCATTGCCTTCGAGAGCCACGCTCGCCATCTCGGAGCGCGGCGATGACAGCTGACCGCCAGCAGCCCCGGGTTGCTGCGGCTCTGACCCTCCCTGCAGGCTGGGAGCCCTAAGTGAGGGGCTGTGGGACTCAGACTTTCTCGCTGCACAGAAATTGTTTCTCAAATGCAATCCTGAAAACGTTCCCAGCGTGCTGGAGAATCCCCGCAGCTGCTGTGTCAGCGTCTGTGAGGAAGATGTCCACAGACGGTACGTTTCAGACTGGTAAATTTCCAGCTGCTGTTCTCCTGTCCAGATCCATCCTCTCTCCGCTTTTCAGCCGGGAGCCTCCCCACCTCTGCGTGGGTGGCGAGCCGCTTGTCGAGGCGTTTCCGAGGCATTTTCCCTAG
>VWZY01011722.1:0-53840 GCA_013399075.1 Chloroceryle aenea | reverse complement strand
GGCGACTCAGCGGGGGCGTGGATCGGTGGCGTTGGGGACGGTGCGGCCGGTCACCGGTGCCTCCGGTTTAACCCCGCAGCAGGCTTTGGCCAGCTCATCTGAAAAAAAAACACAAACCAAAAGCAAACCACCTCAGCCAACCGGAAAATAAACCCCACGGTCTCCTTTGCTGGCATGCAGCAGACTCTGCCCGGTCACGAGTGGAGTTGCAGAGCGAGCAACTTCTGGTGTGCGGAACCCGCGTCCTCCCCGCGGGGCAGGGAGCGCAGCGCCGGCTCCTCGTCGCTCACTCGCTCTTTAGGTCGTTGGGACCCCCCCCGAGATAAAAGGAAGAGTTGTGTGAGGCCAGGTAGCCACGCAACCGTCGAGACCGTGCGAGTTGTACGACTCGAAGAGGGCTCTCGTGGGCCACCACCAAACCAGCCCTAGTCCAGTTGGACTCGGTGCGTGCTGGGGGGAGGCAGCACAACGGGGATCTCCCCTAGTTGGTGGCAGCCGATGCTGTAATATCTGAAGTGTAATTCACTTCCTAGGTCACCGAGCACGGGGCTAGTCCCGTACGCTTTGTCGTGGGCTGAATTTAGCAGCGCTACGACGCACTGCTTGGGATGTCGTGGGTCAGTTAATTTACCTCTGCTGTTTCCCTGGGTGTTGCTGACATTAGTTTATGTATAAATCTCCTAGTAAACTTCCATTGCTTGTCGGCGTTTCTCGGTAAAGATTTAAGGTGTGGTTTTAGCAAGTGCGTGTGGATCCTAGTACTATTAAAAATAGATATACAAGTGGTGCTTAAGTTGTCGTTGCTGCCTGGAAAAAAGTTTTAGTAGATCACTGGAATTGATGCCCAAGTTTTAGAACACAGTATTTTGTCTTCTGCTCATGAAAATGAGGTCACGGCTTAGCCAGCTGCGTACCTGCTCCCCGAAAACACACGTGGTCCTCGCCGAGCGGTCCTTCAAGGTCGCTGTGGTCTGACAGAAGGTCATCTCTCTGCAGGACAGAGCCTTCCTAATACACATGTGGAAACAGGCTCCCGAGCGAATCGAGGCAGTAGCGCAGAGCCCACGTTTGTAGTGGAAAGGGGGAAAATTGCACAGTGGTTTGGTTTAGCGGATTATTAAAAGTTTTCTCGTACTGTGCTATTTTAATTAGACTCATTCTGATCCCTTATGTGTGTAGGGGCAGGGGAGTGCGAATTTTAACGGTTGAGTGTTGTGCAAATCGGTTCCTTACTTTTGCAACTGACTTTTTTTACAGCTCATGTGGCCTCCCAAAGAGGGAAGCCTCCGATTAGAACTGATGAGAGGCAGGGCACCGTAGTTCTGCGGTGCCTTGGTGATGTCTTTGAAGCCAACACCAGTAGGGTGGTGGTCATCAGGGAGGACACGGAAAAGTGTAGAGGCAGAAGGAGGTAACAGGTGGCACAAGTGTGGGGTCGAGGGAGCCGGGGAGCGGTGCCCTTGCAGCTGTTGGGAAGCAGCTGGATTAACAGCACATCTGTGTGTGGGGAGCCGGCCTGTGCCCCGTGGTGACAGTGTTCAAGTGATGCTCTGGTGCTACCAACTGACTGCAGCAGTTCAGAAATGAAAAAGGTGCTTTATTATTTTCTAGGGGTTACTTCTTGACGGTCAGGTTTTCCCTTGACTTAGTAACCATTGTTGATGTCAAAGTAATAATATTGCAGTCTGTTTTCAATAGTTAACACTTCATAAATCCTCTGCTTTATAGTCTTCCCCCTTGGGAGGCAGAGGGGAACTGACTTTTTTTTCCCTAGTCCCTTTGCACCAACCCTTTTTTTCCTTTCTTCTCCTGTTCTGACTCCTAGCTAGGTTTGTCGGGTAGCTCCTGTTAGTGCTGATGCGATACCACTCACAGCTTGCTTTAAGGGGCTCGTAACAGAGCTTTAGGTTGTGCCATGGAGAGTTATTAATAACTTGTTGAGCATCATGAACGTAACAAGCTTGTTTCAGAACGGATAGATAAGTTCTGTAAGCCGTGGAGAGTACGGACAGGCTTTTTTACTAGCTATTGGGGTTGAGAGCATTATATGTCTGAGAGATTCAAGCTGTTTAAGCAGCATTCACCCCCCCTCCACATCTTGCATCCGAGCTGCCTTAGGAAGGTGCTCCTGGGTTTGCAAAGGATGTTAAGCTCCCCCGAACTGGAGCGAGTGGCAGCAGTGATGCCAAAAGGCTCAAGTTGTGACTACCTCGCTAGGCTGCAGTAATGAACCTCGGGGGGATTTCCCGTGTTGACACAGATGTTGCCCTCAACACTTCTCTCTGTAGTCTTTGGCAAGATGGGTTTTCTGTGGTGTTTTCAAGGCAAAAGAGTGTGCAACGTTATCATCTAGTTCTTTGGCATAAACAGGAATAATGCTGTTTAAAGGAACAGCTGCTTTTTGTAGGTACAAAGGTTGAAGAGCTGTAGTTAAGAGACTGATAGATGGTTTCTTCTGGATTAAAAACACCTCTCTTCTAGTGACTTCTTAGCCTTCAGGATCCAATAGTCAGTGGGTGGAGGTTTCTCTGAGGTTTGTTTATCAGAGATGTGAGGAAAAAGCCAATCCATTTGAGTTAAGGCTTTATGTAGAAAATGAGTTCCTGTCCATTTTGAGGGGTGGTAGAACTGTGCGGAATAAATGGCTGATAGAGGCAGAGTGAAGGCCTTCTCCTGTCCCCTTGTTAAGCAAGGGTATGTGCAATGCAGTTCAGATCTGACAAAAATATGGAGAATTCTTTGTTCAAAGTTACAGATAGTGTGCAGGGAACTTTAGTTAGGGTGACTCCAGTATTAAAAAAAGACTTTCTAGTTCAGAAATTGCAGCAAATGGGATGTGAAAAAAACCAACTATGGACCATCCTTCTAAATTAATCTCAAATGTCCCTGTAAAACAGTTAATGTTGTGAGGAGTGGAAAGTAAACGTAGCAACTTCCCCAAGCATTTTTGGTTTATATAAGGAGGAGGTAGAAAGTTGTGGCTTGACGTGGGGATAAATACTGCTGCATTGTTTGCATTGACTTGCACAGAAAAGAGTTACTGAAGTGTAAGAACTGCAGTGAAGCTAATTTTTCTGGGGACTGTGAGGGTAAGCACTGGAAGATCCTCTGTTGTCTTCCCACCTCGACTGCTTGGCAGGACTCGGGAGTGTTTCAAGAAAGACTTTTCCAGGTTTGGTCCGCTCGTGGTACAAAGGCAGCTTCCAAGTGTCACGTTGAGCTGGAGTATGTGGGTATGTTTTTAACGAGCATGGATTAAGCAAGCAGAGACAGTCACAGATGGTTTGTTTTGTTTTTGAAAAAGGAGAAAAAGAAAAAGGCTGTACATTGGTGGTGCAGTGGACTCTCAGGCTTTACTCCTGAGCAGGACTGGCTTAGTGCAGAAGCTTGGACCATCTGGGGTTTATACTCCTCGCAGGAGTTAAGAGGGTTGGACCTTGCGTGTTCTGATAGAGTACACTTTTTGCTTAGCAATAAAAGCATTATCTGGCTGGCAGGTAGTTGTAAACTTACATAACTGGGCTGGTAGTAGTGGACGTGGAGTCATTTCAGCAAAGAACCTTGAAGAGAAAGAAGCGTCCTAGAAGCAAGCAGAAACCTTTTTTTTGTTGTTGTGGTGTTCTGTTGTGTTTGGGTTTTTTTGGTCACATACTGGGAATGCTAATCTGGCTGTGGGTAAGATTTACTGAACTGGATTTCACAGGATTATCCAATAATTACCATTTGCCTATGATACAGATGTTAACCCTACTTGCAGCTGAGGAATGTCCAAGTGTGCTGTGAATACAGCACAAGCAGGTGACGATCTTGCCCCAGAAAGCCTTGGTTTCTGGCAAGGACTAGGTATGCTGTATTTGGAGGACCTTGTCATTAATCGAGCACGTTCTTTGCCCCCCATTTTAACCCTCCTGTCAGCAAGAGCATTGCTCATGGAAGTGAGATGGTAGAGGTTTGGGAGGGAGCTGGGCAGTACCCTGCTTGCTTCCAGAAGTACCCAGACTGGATATGGAGGGGTGGTTGGTAGAGTCACCCTGTTTGGAAACGGCAACAGGCTGCTCTTCAGCTTTTCTGCCTCTGGAACTTTGGCGGGGGGGTCTGAGCGTGACACGTTGCAGCTCTCGTGCTGTAACTTTCTCCGTTTCCTTTGCCCTAGTATAAAAAAATAGTAGTTGTGCGATAGCGGTTGCACGGCTGTTTTCATCATCCTGGCTGATAAAGCGGCGAGTGTGGAGCTCTGTGGCGTTGAGCCTTCCGGCGCTGTATCTTAGGAAACTGCCCTTTTCCTACGTGACCTTATGTGTAGGACTGGAGGGGCAGGGAAAAGCTGCTCGAGTGGTGATTGCTTTTCAGTTAATTAGTTAATGTTTGTGTGATACAGAACGCTTGCTTCTGTTACTGAATGGAATGGTTTTCTGTCGAGAGGGGCATCTCAACAGGGAGGAAAGTGAAAACCTCCAGTATTCCCTTCACAAAACTGGAGATCTGTACCCTTTTTTTGCCATTAATCTCACACTGCAACCTCTTGGAGTCATTACTGGCAAACTAGTGAAGGGGGAATGAGCTTCTTGACAGCTCTACCGCTCACTGAAGTCGAGTGCAGTCTTTGCAAGTCCTTGATGATATTTATTATTTAGCTATTTTTTTGTTTTCATGCTGTTCCAATCAAGGCCTAAGAACACCAGCACTGTAGTGGAGAGGAACGGGAGCTCTGTTTTGTGAAGTCTTTAGCGGTGTCTGTAGATTGTCACGCTCTTTAATTTGCAAGCACAAGTGTCTTTTCCTGGAGGTTTTTCTTTAATTGTCTAAGGGAAGAAATAGGGTCTTAAAATATGATCAGCACAGCTGTGGAAAAGGTTGAATTGCTTACTGTTGAGAAAGGGAGCATAGGAGATTTTGTAAGATCAGTCCAAAATGAGGATGGTTTTGAAAGCTTTTTTGTCTTGGGTGTTTGGTTTTTTTCCTACCTTGTGTGTTTTAGGAATATCGCAGCTCAGTAATCCAAATAAATGAACTTTCTGATGTGCACAGGTTCTTCTTGCCCTCCTAGGATGTTTTGTTAAGGCCCGTTTTCATCAGCCTTCCACACCCCATTTTTAAGGCCTTTAGAGTAAATTTTCTGGGGGTCGGCAGCTCTGCAGCCGCTATGGATTCCGACTCGTGCTGCCGTACGGCATACACTGTGTTCTCCCTCGCAAAGGTGGGGCTCCTTCTGAGGGCTTTGTTCCGAAGAGGCAGAGCGAGGCGTGCTGCTGTAGTAGGTCTGTTAGCTTTAGTACTTCACAGCGCTTGCATGTGGCACGGCCCGACTTCTTAACTCCGAGACAGTGCTTGTGCCGTGGGAGAGCTTGTTGTTGTGGGAAGCTGCAGCTGGTGCAGGGTCACTTCTGTCGTGACTGCGTGGCATGGGGGTTTCCTCGTACGTGGCAAGCTGATGTGCTCCTCACCGGGTTTCTTCAGCAGTGGTTATGTGCTCCTGACTCGCTGCTCTTTGTGGTAGCTCCTGTTTTACGCTGAGCTGGAATCTGGTTCAGTTGTTCGAGATGATTATGAGCTGGAAGGATAGCATGTGGAATTTGAGTTGGGATTGGTCTTGGTTTTTTGTTGGGTCGGGTGTGTTTGAGTGGTGTTCCCCCCCTCCCCTCCACCAGAGTGTGAAATTACTGCATCTGTGTTCATAGGTCAGGCCTCTTGTTCTGTCTCAAAGAGTTTTGCTTTGCCAATATTTGGGTAGCAGAAATGCTTTGTTCGAGTTGAGAAGATAAAGGGAGAAAACCAGCAGCGCGAGTACTGGGAGCTCTCTGATTTCCATTTTGGCTCCGAGGACGATACCGTAGAGGCGAAGCTCTTGCCAGTCCCAGTACTTGCCATGGCTGCCTTACTTCAAGTCTGGCTTCAGAGTGGCAGGTGGTGAGTTGCTGAACCAGGTTCTGATCTCTGGGTAATGAAAGATAGGGAGCATATGCTGCAGGGCTCAGGATTTATCTCGGGCTTTTCAGGCCTCAGGAAGGCAGCCAACAGCTTGAAACAAGAGCATTGTTCTGCCTGTTACAGGAGGGAGCTGTATGCCGGGTGATGAAAGGGAAAACAAACCAGGAAGCACTTTGGGTGTTTGTGTGTCGTCCCCATTGTACACGCAGGTAAAAACACCTCCTCCTGTGACACAGCACACAAAATGAATGCTTAAACTTCAGTTTTGTAGTCAGGTAAGTAGTGCACTGGCTGAACTTTGGTGGTACTTTGAGAGAGCAGTCATTCTTGCTGTCCGCTCCAGAGCTCTTGCGTGCAAGACAGACGGAGAAATGAACAGGTTAGGAAACATCCAGAGGCTGGATCAAGGCATCTCTTGGACAGATAAGAGCGTGTTCCGCTCTGACGGACGTGGTCTAATGCTCTTTGATTGTCAAGTTGTAATTAGCCTTTGCATCCTCTGAGGAACACTCCTTTTTTTACTGCAGCATACGTGAACAGGTAATATTCCGGCTCTGTTAACTGCACATCATGGTTCTGTTCTTTTTCATGTATGTTATCAATTTACTGAACTTCTGTGTGCCCAGAAGTAGTTAAATACTGAGCAAGTCCTTTGGAATCTAGTAATTCTGAGCTAAGGTTTTGGGATAGAGGCCAAGAATCAGACGGTTATTTAGGAAAAGCAACTTGATTTGTAGTGGTATCACGTTAATATGATGGACAAACTCAAGCTGTATTTCTTCTGCCGGACGCAGACAAAAGGCAGATGTAACAAACCTACGTGCCATCTACTTCCTTATTTTCTTCCTCGTGGCTGTGGTAAATATGCTAATGATACAGTCGTCATAAAAGGGGTGTACGTGTGCGGGTGCTCTTACCGCAGAACTCCTGGACACCCCCAAAGGGCAAGGCAGCCTGTAATAATGGATGGTGGTGTAGCTTCGCTCTGCACTCGGCCTGGCTTTAGAGGAGGCCGTGCAGGATCTTATTTTGGATGCGTGTGTTTTGGTGGTTCAACTGAAAGTTGGTTTCAACTGGAAGTGGTGTGGGTTTTCTGTTTGCTTGGGGTTTTCTGTGTGTGGCTTTTTGTTTGTGTTTCTGTTTTGTTCTGTTTTGTGCTTTTATTATTAGATCTCAGTATTTTGCACATCAACAAATAAAAGGGAAACTTTGTTAGCTTGTGAAAGTAGAATTCCTTTTCGGAGAGGTGCTAACTAGAAACCAGTGATTTTGGGGAGGGTGTGTTTACTCCACGGGCTTCCGTTGGAGCAGTATCAGAGCTGTCCTTCGCTACCGACTGCGTTGCCCGCACCCAGGTAGCTGAACAGCTCTTCTGTGCACAGAGACCTGCAGCCCGTGCTGGAGACGGGACTCAGTCTCTCCAGAGCAGCCCAACTCCAGGCTTGCCTTCCTGGGAAGAATGAGTGTGCTTTCATGTGCACACGTTAACTGCGTGAACTTGGGCGTGCTGCGAGCTGTAGGTGTGTGTCTCAGCTCTCCGTGTGCACACGCGCTGCTGATGGATATCATGCTTCTTGCTAGAGAGATTTCATCTCCCCTTCAGAGGAAGCTTGAGGTAACTGCTTAGGTTGCGCTTCATGTCTCGGGTATTGTTTTGATTTACAGCCTTGTGGGTTTGTTCTTGATTTTGTTGGGTTTGGGTTGGGTTTTTTCAAGTCTTCCTTCACAAGACTGCTTAATTTCTCAGTCGTGGGCTATTTTTTACTACTTGTGTCTGTTTTTTATGTCCATAATAGTCTACTAAGTAGGTTACCACTGTCGGGTGAGTTGCTGTTTGTCAACAGAGCTGTGTTAACTGACACTGTGAATGTGCTGTGCCTGCCAAAATGCCCAGTGTGCGAGTGCCAGGTAACAGGTGGTTCTAGTAAACAGATTTTATTCCGCACTGAGGACTAACCAGGCACCCAGACATCATCAGGCACCCAAGTGGAACTTGGTTGCTCAAGACGCTGTCCTCCAAAGAAACTCTTAGATTTGCAGGAGTCTGTTTCCGAATGGAATGTCCCCATGTGTTTTTATAGGTTTAGTTTAAAAGCTGTTAATAATATGCTGGATCAACAGCTGCCTCCTGAAGAGGCTGGGAATATTTGCCTATTTCTAATACTTGAAGCTGGAAGTCTGAGGCGAGTTTGCAGATCCCAGTGGCACTAAGCAGCAGCACGCTGATGACACGGGTCATGTCATCTCTGGTCGGTCTTTCTGCTGCAGCAGAGGTGGCTTGTCCTTCATTTTCCTCCAGCTCCAGCATGTAGGTAGTGAACGTGACCCCCTGTTCCTGTGAAGGGCTAGGTTCTGTTTCTTCTCTTCATGGTTGCCTAGCGGCTGAGCAGGAAGGGAGACCAGTCCCTCTTCTCCTGCTTTCCTGGCTGTCTTGGGAATGGATCTAAGTCTGCTGAGTGTTCGTTGGCTGGTGAAGAAGGCAGGCCCTTTCCCTTCCTCTTTGATTCACGTGTTCCTTGCTCACGCTTGTCTAGGTTGGTTACTTTTTACTGGTAACAGTGGGATGTCTTGGGTGTAGGTGGGGTCAGTTGTCAAACCAAGCCTCCGAACACAAGCAGGGTGGAGGAATATGCACAGAAGACTACAGGTGAACAACTGGATATAAATAAAAAATAAAATACAATCACATCCAAAAAAATTTACTTGATCCTAGTGGTCTGTTTTAGTTGGAGAGGTTTTCGTTTGGCTTGAGTACCCAAAGACATGCAGCTTTTTTTTTTTCTTGAGCAGCGTGAGCCAGGGGAGTTACAAATCATGAAGTCTGTATTGCAGAACTGAAAACTAGCGAACATGCAGCATCTCCCTGTGAATGCACTGGAGTCTTCTTAGCCTCCACTCTTGTTAGGTCTGTGTTGCTCCTTCTGAGGCAAGTGGTAAAGACAATGAAGAAGTGATTGTGTAGACTCATGTGAGAGTGAACACCTAGCGTTTTTAGTCTTGCTTTTCAAGAGGTGTGGAAGCTGGTATTGATCTGAAGAACACTGCATCGCCTGGGGGAGTCGTCATTCTGCAGATGGAGAAACAAAGGAAGATGAAGGGATTTGCCCCAAGTCGTGGGACAAGTCTGAACACCAGACAGGGTAGAGTTTGGAACATCCTGGCTTTGTGATGGTTTCTTGCTCATTGCTTCTGTAATACCTTCTGCCTTGATTCCCATGTACAAAGCTATGAGAGGAGTTCTGGTATTCCAGGGCTGGGAGGTTTTTATGGAGGGTAATGTGTATATTTGGCTTCCTTCCAAACTTGCACATTATTTTAATGGACGAATTTGTTCATGTGGTGCCTTGAAACTTTAATGTGGAAGTCTTTTAAGAGTTATGGACTAATACATAGGAACAGTCATGTTCTTGATTTAATGCCTCTCCTGTTGTACTGGCTCATTTTACTTCTCCTTTTTAAAATTCATTCGGGCTGATTTAGGTCTGTGCATGTTGTCTCCTAGTAGCAGTTCTAATGAGTTGTTATTGCCGCATTTTGCTGCTTCTCTTACAAAACAAAAATAGTTTTCAAGTCAGTGATTAATATGACATGTTCTAATGTTCTTTTGCAATTCCTGTAGGTTGAAAAACCGAATGTGCTTTTATTTAGATAAATGGTTGCTAAACAGTTTTGTTTTGTTTTGGTTTGTTTTTTGTTTATGTTTTTGATAACTACTAAACAACTTGCATGAAACTGTAGGGAAGTGCCTTTTCTTTGGAGACACAGGCTATGGAGGAACAAAACTTGGAGCTCATCTTCATCCAGGTGCTAAATGTGCACGGGCTTGGTCTTTGCTGCTGGAGAAGGCAGAGAGCCACGTGCTCTTTCAGACTGCAGCGGTGTAAACACAGGCGAAGATGATTCCTCTCAGTACTTGGTTTTGAACTCGATGTCTCGGGTGGGGAGCAAGGAGGTCATTAAAGGATATCACTCAGTTATTCTGCTGCCATACGTGTATCAGGGCCTAACATGAATACAGCATCTGCCGTGAGACTCGAACAGGAAGCGTGACTGAAATTTGTCCTGTTGGTGTTAGACAGAGGATCAGTTTGTGCAGGAAAGAAAACTTCTTGAAAGAAAAGAGCTGAAGTAACTGCATTCTTGGGAGCTCTGCTGTCTCTCCACGAGGCGCAGGAGCACAGCCTGTGTCTGTAGAGTTGAGACATGCACCTTGAGCTCAGTTGAGAGGAGTTATCACTAGCGTAGCACCACTTGACTTCTACTTAATGAGAGCTCGCAGAAGCAGCAGGAGGATTACTTGTTCTCAGAATGAGCTATCCAGAGATTCCTTAGGCATTCTGAAGATGGAAAAGAAAGCCTCCGTTGTTGTAGTAGTTCTAAAAGCAGTGTAACCCATACAGAGACTCACCAAGGGGAAACACCATGTGCTGCATCTAATTTGGTTTAGTCACCTAGACTCCAAGTTCCTCCAGTCTTGGTTGGAGTTTAGAGTATTACCTTCCCAGCTTTGTGGAATTATTTGATTGCCTGTCTCCATCAGATGGACTACTTCCATTTGGCTTGTGTTTCTGTTAAGCTAACACTGAATTATGTACCTGCATTTGTAAGGGGATCTTTTCATCGAAGGACTTCTTTGGCATTAGGTGGTAGGAGGGTTGTAATGTTTTCATTTTCTTCAGACTAACCCCAAACCGGGCGGTCGTCCAGACTGGTCCTTTCAGTGAAGAATTACCTTGTTCAGAGTTACCACAGTTGAGTGACTCTGCCTTGAAACACAGCAGTTGTATGAGAGGTATTAAATAGCTTTGATAATCTTTTGATAAACTCAGAATCCTGTTGCCATCACAGCATAGCTTGTGTATTTACAATTATTAGGCTGCTTATACTGCTTAGATGTGTCTGGGTCTTTACGTCATCAAATCCTGCAGTGTGAAGTTTGCAAGTATTATGGAATCAACTCCAAGCATAAAAGTAATATAGAATAATTTGGAGAGCTGTCTTAATAAAGGGTTGTTCTATATGTGAATTGAAGTATGTATCAGAATTTAAAAATAGTTATTTCCTTGGCACCTCCCTGAGGGCAGGCAGTTCTTAAAGCTCTAGTTATTGATATAAGCAGGTTGAATCTCGGATATTTTGCTCTTAAGATAGGAGCTTCAGTCCTTTGCTCGTATGCCAGGTACGTCTCTGTCTGCTCCTTCAGTGTGCTCAGAGTTTGAACAGAAAGTATTTGCAGGCAGCTAAAGAAGATGAGGTGAGATAATGAAAATTCTTACCCTGATTGCCTCAAATACTCATGTCAGGTGTTTTCAACAACTAATGCCAGCCAGGTAATCTAGTTTTGATCGTGTTCATGGATGAAAAATAGTCAGTGAGTTCCCTGGTGATGACACTGGGATCCGAGTGAGGCTTGGTAGATTCTTTCTGTATTTGATCTTGCTAATTTAGTACATGTAAAAAGAAAACCAGTAAAACAGAGAACCTTCCCATGACATCTGCCTCAGTCTGAAATGCTTCTAGGGTTCTGAACTGCTTGGAGTATCTCTGCATGGCCTGCTGACTCTTTTGTTCTGGTGGCAGCGCAGGTGGCACGTCTCCAAGGGGATGTAGAACCAGGCGTTTCGCTCAAGTGGGGCACCCTGTGCCTTGCCTTGTTTCGGTGCCTTGGTAGCTCTGTGGTGTTCAGTTAGATTTGTTCTCTGACTTTCTCTGCTAGCAGTTATTAGGCTTGGATATTTAAATCTCAATTAAAATAGTGGTTTCAGGCAAACTGAAGGACAGACTACAGAGAAAGGAGAGTTAGTTGAAGGTGTGTGGGGTGTGTGTGTTTAATTTGGGTGCTAACTCTCAGCCTAACAATGGAGTTTAATTCCACAACAGTCGTGGTGGTTACATATTGGGTATATATTATATCTGCACCCACTGACTTAACTGTTCTGTAATTATTTTATTTCAACACTTACTATATTGGCCTTAAAAATCCATTAAAAAAACAAACCAAAGCTATTGACTGCATTAAAATTCTTAGCAAACGACGTGTGAAATCAATCTATAAAATGAATTGAATTCATGGTTTGTATTGATCGTAGCCTCAGTGCTGTAGAATGAGTAACTTAATTTTTCTGTCTAGTCTGTATCCACAGATAACATCATCGCCCTGCTGCCCAACTCCCTCTGTTTACAGTTCAGAGTGAGCTACAGACAGAGCTGAATTCAGCGAGCAGAGTTGAGAGGGACGAGGAAAAGCCTTTCTCCATGCTGAGCTTACAACTGCTGTGCAGATATTTTGGTGCAGGGGTACAGTTTGTTGTGTGATTTTTTTTTTTTTTTTTAATCTTATCTGGGTTTGTGTTTTTTGTTTGGTGTTGGGTTTTTTTTGTGTTGTGTGTCTGTGTGTGTGTATTGTTTGTTTGTGTTGTTTTTTGTTTTTTACCCTGTGCTAGCAGATGCTCATTATAGGTGTCTTCTCCATGTCTTCAGAGAGCTTCTCAACTTGTCCAAACGTTGGGTGGGAAGCAGATCCTGCCTGAAGGCATCACCTTGGTTACATCTCGGGTAAGGGGATACATCAAGCACACTAAAGTTGGAGAGAGGAGAGGTTTAGTGGCACAGCGAGATGGAATTAAATTAACTGTCGTGGCGTAGATTACACAGCATAAGCCCTTATGTAAATGTTTAGTCAACAGTCTTGACCCTGATGGGGGAAAAAAGAGGGTGTTCAAGCTGGTTGTTAGAGTGCTGCTGTGTTGAGTGTCTGTTTGTTCTTGAATCGCAGTGTTTGGAAAGGGGAGCGTCAGTGACATGAAGCTGTCTTGTGGAGAAAAATCTTACTTGTTCCTGCAAACAGCTGTCACTCCTGACAAATGTTTCTTGGCTTGGGAAGTGTGGATTGTGTTTTTGAACTTCACCTTTTCCTTTTTTTAATTCCAGAACTGGTTTGTGCCAGCTAGGAAGAGTCTAAAAATGCCAGGTTAGGGATGCCAAAGACTATTGCAGTGCGGTGTGGATGGGAAGCTCCACACCAGCACTTGACAGAGCGTTGCTGGTCTGTACAAAGGAAACTCCTTGAACTGGCTGCTCTGCTCTGTGAGGAGAAAGCAGGTGTGTTGAGTGAGGTACACTGGGGTGTGCAAGAAAGGCCTTTGCTAAGGAAAGAACTGGAAGAAAATCAGTGGATTGATTGAATTACTGTACATCTCAAATGCAAAAAACACTTGAAGGCCTGGCATTGTTGGGAGATAGTGTTGTTCCCAGCCTTCAGGATGGTTCCACAAGCACTGAACCATAAGATGCTGAGCTGAAGGCTGCTTGCTTCCGTTACCCACGTGCCGATAAACATTTTGTTGTACTCTCTTTGTACAGACCTCTGGCATGAGGCAAGTGGCAACTCGGCGTTGTGCTGAAGGTTTCCTGGTCCCCGCTGATGCTGAGAGCAGACTGGGTTAATCTCTTGCAACGTAAATGCTCGTGCTGTCTCTGTGAGAAGAAAGTACTCGTTCTTTCTGTTAGAGAAAGCCGCAGCACCCTTCCCTCTCTGTTAGGTGTAACTTGCTTTTAATAACTCCAGTAGCTAGTCTCTGTATGGTGGTGGAACCCTGGGACTTGAAGAGCCAGCTTCATGATGGAAGCCCAGTGGATTGTGACTTTTTGCCAAATTGTACCCCAATTTCCTCCTTCAGTTCCTGTTAGTGTAGATAATGGACCCATGTAATGCTCTGAAGTGATTTCTGCCAAGGCGTGATGTCGGGATCCGGAGATGAAGAGGTTAACGCTTCCATACTCACCGTCAATTTATTGAACTATCGGTGATCTACTCACTCATCGTGTTCGGTGCTCTCTTCCTGATTGAGAAAAAGTCTTAGCTCAGTTAACTACAAGAACCTGGTCCCTACGGTTGTGGGGGTAACTTTTCCACCAGCCAAGAGCAAGAGGAGGTGATAACACGTGAGAGTGGTGCAGCGGTTGTGACTAATTCTCAGGCAGCTTGGTTAAAAATTGAAATGCGGAGAGGTTTTCCCCACTTCTCCAATGAGTGTGTGGTAAAGCAGGGATCAGGTTTACCCAAAGAAATGCAGTGTTTTGTTTTGGGTGCATAAGCCGTGTTCCTTACGGGGCGTATCAAATGCTTGCCATTTGGTTTGGAGCACGCAGCAGCGTCTGGTAGCTGCCCCATTGTGAGGAAAGCTGTGGAGGTCAACACCACAGGAATGCTGGGCATTTAAAAGAAGAAAAAGATGCCAGTTGATGACCGATGTGTTTCATGTTCCTCCGTGTGCCACCCCCTCATGTCATAGCTGTTGCCTGCCTCCATGGGAGGGGATTTCCTGTGATTTCTGGGTGCTTTACTGTAGCGTGTTGTGTAGCCTTTAAATTTGCATGGAGTTATTTTTTTTGCAGTGTAGCAAGCTTTTGGGATTTTTTTGTGTTAAGAGCAAGAATAGTTGACATGTTGAAATCCTGAAATGCATGAACTTTGGGGTTAATGTTTTACTACTGCTTTGTAATGAAAATACTAGTACCTGTTTGCGCCGCTGGCCTCTGTGGGTTTTGGTCATGACTGCGTGCTGTAAAAGTAGATAGAATTATTTTTAAATGGCTAAACAGGCAGTGATTTGTACATTTGTACTATGTAACTTCTTCTCTGTTTACCAGTAAAACCAGAAGATTAATCTTTTGTTTCTTCTTTTTTTCCTTCCAGTTTGGCACCTGTGCGTATCTGGTGCGTAGGTATTGCTGAATGGAAAAACTTCTGCAGAAATCTCTGTCAGACCTTAAGTCATCTTTCCCAGAGCCCCTCAGTAACTTCAGGTGTCTTGGATGCCCCGAGCAGTCTCAGGCACTCGTGTCAAAGCTTTTGCAAAGTTGGGCTGTGGCTGGTGGTGGGGGAAATGCATCGTGAAGGTGCCTGCTCGTCGGCAGGGCTGAGAGCCCAGCGAGCAGAGAGCGGTACGCAGAGCAGACCCGCTCTTCACGGGCTCTCTGGAACGTGTCCTGTTGGTACGCGAGGCGCAGCCGCTGTTTTCACAGCGCTGCCTGAAGAGCAGATGCTGGTTCGAAGGCAGTGGTGCTGCTTGTCTAAACTAGCCCTGACACTCGGGCTGGTAGGCAGTGGGAATTTGTGTGGGCAGTGGGAAAAGGGACAGCGGCATGTCACTTGGAATGCATTGTCTGCACGCTTCGAGAACTCCAGAGTGTGTGTGTTTGTGTAGAAACGGATTATTTTGAGAGTAGGGAACTATTTCTGCTCTTGGCTGTGGGACTGCCGAGCTCTCGAGCTTGCAGGCAACATCTGTCAACTGCTCTTCTGGGTGGAGCTGTGTCTCAGAGCCTTGTGCTCATGACTGAGACTGGTGGAGTAGCTCTACTAAAAATACACCCTGGCTTTCGTATATATAAATATATATGAATGTGTATCTCTGTGGTTAGTGCCTTTAAGCAGCAGGAACAGCACTTGACAGTGCTTCCTGGCCAGCGAGCACGCAGGGGGGTTAGGGCTTCAGCTGGCAGCCGGGCTGCTGGGGCAGGGATCTGCGGCACCTTCCCGGGAGCTGGAATGCTCTCGCCGAGCTCGGGGCTGGCAGCGCCTGGTGCCACGAGGCAGCTCAGTAAGAGCAGAGGGGGTGGTGGGAGTGTTCCGGGAGGGTGAAAACGGGGTGACTTCACCCGCGCCTGGAAAGCCGAGCGTACACCGTGAGGCATACGCACCAGCTGTTGGGGAGTTCTTGTTGTGTTGCTGGGAAGCTGGTACCTTTATTAATGGCATGTGCCATCACCTCCTCAGGCAGAGCTGCTTCAGGAGTGCAAAGGCAGAATTGTGGTCAGTGGCTTCCTTGGTTTTGACCAGAACCTGAGTGTTTGAGCAAAAGCTCTTCATAAGACTTGAGAACTGTGTTACAAGTTACAGGTAATGTGCAGATTCGCGAGCATCACGCGGCGTTTGGAGTCTGGTTAAAAATTTTCAGTGGGTTGAGCTCTGTGTGTGTTTAATGGCTTTGCTGTCACTAGTGCTCTACACAGAACTAGTGTCCTGGGTGTGCTTTTAGTCTCAGTCCCACAATTGTGCCTGCAATACAACCTCCGTGCCTCTGTGGAGGAAGGACTTCCTTCCTTGCAGGAAAGAGGGAGTTTCTGATGGCTTCAGGTAGTAGAACCCTGTAATTATCTTAACAGGATGCTGATGAAAGCACAGGGTTACGGATGCTGATGAAAGCGTGGGGCTATGGGCTCTGCAGCGGGACCTCACCAGGGAAGAAGTGGGGCAGCAGGACAGAAGGGGCTCTGTGGCTCAGTGGCAGTGTATCAGGATCACAGAGCTACTTCCTGAGCTGGAGGACAGTGAGGCTGATATCATGGTACTGCTGAGCCTGCTGCCATACTCTGTTTGGTCACTGTGAAGCAAGCTGAAGTTCTGTCAATTTTTAAACGAGGTAATGTCAATTCTGGTGCTCCAAAGTTATGTTGCTTTTTGATGGAAAGGCCTCTAACTAGGCAGAGCTGTTGCCTGTGGGCCAGTGGGTGAAGACTGGGTGCTAGTCAGCGCCTGCATAGCTGTCGTGGGCTCAGTCGTGGTGTTCCTGGCCTGTGGGCAGGTACCTGGGACTCTGCTGTGCCAGGAGTTCTAGAAGGCAAGCAGATTTGGGTGGTAAAGAATGGAATTGTGTAGAGGAGATGGTGGCTTAACGTGTGGAACTTGCTCATAAGCTTTTGATGTGCCATCGAGTTTTTTGTTTTAAGCTTTTTGGATGCATGGTGTTGTGGAATACTGAATGTATTCTCTTTGGTGCTTTCAGTGAGCAGTTCAAACCTTTTCAGTTTCTGAGGGAAAAGATCAATGTCTCAGGGGTTTGCTGGATAAAGATTCCCAGATGACTGGTGACTATTACTTTTCCTGCAAATATTAATACACTCACTCAAGTTCTGTTCCAAGTTATGCCACATGGCTCTTAAATGAGTAGTGGAAAACCACTCAAGGTCACACATCCACTTGGCAAAATGGGGAGCAGGTCTGCTTTTGAGGCTCTTTCAGGATTCAGAGCTGGTTAATATTGCCACCTAATGGCAAGAAGAGCAGTTCTCCGAGTGTTTAGATGTTTTGTTTTTCTTCACTGCTTTCTCCTGATTGTATTTATGCAGTCATGTGTGCTCTGGTTACATAAAAAGCACTGTCAGGCAAACTTGAAATCCAGCATTTAATTCTTGTTGTCCTGCTAGTCATACAGAATTTTAAGGCTATAAAACTGGCAAAGAAGACAAGAAGTGGATTTTTTTTCTTTTGTAATCATTAGACTTTTGTGCTTTACCTGAGCGCTGCTTTAAAATTTTGGTCTAGTCTTGTTGCTTAAAAAAGGAAGCCTCTCTTTTCTAAGAGGGAGAATAGTACAAAACCCCTTCTGCTAATGAGGGTTTGCACATCACTCTTGGCATAACTCCTCAGGCTGGTATAAAGGGATCCTCCAGGATGGATTCAGCCACGGCTGGAGCTTGGCATTAGAATGAAGAGTGGGTGCCCTGTTGGTGTTTTAGGAAGGCCCTGTGTGCCTTAGGTTAAGTACAATAATCTTGTGGAATTTAGGCTGTTGCATTGAAGTCGGCAGTAATTACATCTTGACAGCACCGCCTCTCATTGGGCTAAATGAGCCATTAAGCTAAGAAACAAAAGATATTTAATCTTCAGTAAAGTTTCCTAATAAAATTTAGCTGGTTAATTGTAGACTATGTTCACGTTTCTTCAAGCACACAAGATGCCCATCAAATGAGGCGCGTTACACTTAATAAACACTGCTTACAGATTCCATCAGGAAACGTGAAACGTGTGCGTCTCAGTTGGCTGCTGATTATCGGAGCCGTTAATCGCTGGAGTCTGCACGCTTCTGTCCGGGCTGCATACCTGAGTTCTTGCACTGGTCCACAGTTCCCACGGTAGTAGTTGGCGTGCCGTCAGACAGCT
This sequence comes from Chloroceryle aenea, assembly GCA_013399075.1. Classification (NCBI taxonomy): domain Eukaryota; kingdom Metazoa; phylum Chordata; class Aves; order Coraciiformes; family Cerylidae; genus Chloroceryle; species Chloroceryle aenea. The sequence continues at coordinate 35,965 of VWZY01011722.1, read as the reverse complement.
GTCAGTGTAGGAAAGTGGATTTGCATGAGTGCTTCTCCAAGGCGGATTTCCCACAGCTGTGGGCAAGCTGTGTGTGTGAGCCTGGGGTGGTGTTTGTGCCATCTCCCGGAGGCCTTGGGCTGTAGTTCAGGTGGTCAGAAGACAGATGAAATGGGAGTGCTGCTTTTCCTTTTGGTTTGCCTGAGTGTTTGGAAATGCTTTCCACATAGGTTGTTTCCCATCACTTCTGTGTGGAATTACTGTCTGCGGGATTCCCCTCTGCCAGGGAAGAGAAAAACCTCATACTGGGAAGCTGGGAGGTGGGCTTGAGGATAATAGTTCACGTTTGTGTCTGTGTTGGGCTAAGGATGGCACTAGCTGTCGCCACGTGTTTAATTCCTAACTGTGTATTTCTTATGGGGTTAAATGAAAACACTGCTTCAGGGTTGAGTGCTTGCACCGTCTGTGACTGCAGGGAGCTTCTAACCTGTCTTGAGGCTAGGCTGAGAAGTTGCATGACTTCTTCAGTATTTCTCAAGGCTTTCTCTCTGCTAGCCATTTTGATTTTTATGCTGTTAAGTGTAGGGAGCATTAACCATGATCAGGTTTTGGAGGGCTTGGAATCGTGAAGACCTGGAGAATACCTTCACTTGGTTCAGCTCTCTGGATGACTCTGAAAGGACCTCCTGGTTGGTACCTGAATGGAGAGTTCACACTAGGCTCTATAAATGTATTTGAATGACAAAATGCTTTTTAAGTATTTTTTGTTCAATGTTGTAACAAAATAGTAAGATTGTTATGTTTTTGTGGAGAATACTTAACCTGTGTGAAACGGATTCAGGTAGCAAATGTGCGTAACTAAATCGGTGTTCAGCGCTCCTCACTCAATGACTGACTTGGGCGGTCTGCTGCGTTCTCTTAGGATGTGGTCAGGTTGGCTGTAGGAATAACAAACTCCACTCTTTGCTTGTATTTTTTTTCCCCAGGTGGCTTCTCAACTGTGTTTCTGGTACGGACCCACGGTGGGATACGTTGTGCGCTGAAACAAATGTATGTTAATAACATGCCAGATCTCAACATATGCAAGAGAGAAATTACAATTATGGTAAGAAGCCCATTTTTTACAGCTGGAGAATGTATTAATTTGTAATATAGGTACACCAAATGCCTCTTCACTGACAACTGCCTCTAGACAAGCTGTTCTTCTGACGTCATTGCCCTGGTATTGATCCGTTAGTTCCAAAAACTAGCGCCGAGTGTGGGGCTGGCACATGATGAACTTCTAAAGCAACTGTAATAAAAGTGTTTGGCAACAGTCAATTTGGTCAGTACATGTGGTTAGCAAGTGAAAGTTACTACTTCTAGTTATGTGGGTGGTAAATTCTCCAGGCCTCTGTGTGCGCCAGCTCTGCTAGCTGAAGAGTGCAGCTGGTGGCTTCCCCAAGTGCTGTCATCTCGAGTAGGCCTGAGCAGGTGGTTGAGGTCGCGCTCCAGGGTTGAGGTGGCCGATAGGTGTCTGGACTTCCCTACATCGACAGAGTTTCTGTTGGTTTTCAGTAGATGACTAGCCAGTAAGGAGGAACTGGAAGGTTTAGGCAGGCACACTTGGATTTATCATTGCTTAACGTGTAAAAAATCCATGCTGAAACAAACCCCCAAGCTAGCTCTAGCCTGACAAGGCAAAAGACAACCCGTTCTGCTGCCTTCAGCAGATGCTGTTGAGGCTGTTTATCTCCATACGCCTACAGCTTAGGCCTCCTCTCATGGTAGCAGCACCTCTTTGATTAGCCGATACCAGAGGTACTCTTATGATAACCTTAAGCTCTCTTGTAGGCAGAAAGTGTACTACAGATGACAGCACTTGTGTAGTGAGATGTGAAATCAGCATGGCTTAATTCTGCATGTGAAGTGGCTCTTAAGTTGTTGGTTTTTTTCCTTGGGGACACCTTCAGTCGCTTGTGGGTAATAACTTTGTAAACCTTGGAAACAGTTCAGACCACAACAGTTGTGGATTTTTTCCAGCAAACTCTTTTAATAACTGTGAGAGACTTTCATTTTAGCTCAGGATGGGCACAAGTAGCTTGATTCTTTCGTGTCTCCTTCATATCAAGGCTCTAGCTGTTGCTGTATTGTCTGAAAACTTGTGCTGTCTTTTCTGAAGCTATTCTGTGCTGAAATGTGGGTTTTTTTGTCTTGTAGAAAGAGTTATCTGGGCACAAGAATATTGTGAGCTATTTGGACTGTGCTGTTAACTCCGTAAGTGACAATGTTTGGGAGGTCCTCATTCTCATGGAGTACTGTCGAGGTAAGAGTCAACTCCTGGGTGTTTTCAGACTCGATGGAGGGAAAATATTTGTACTGATCACCTGAGTTTTTTCCTTGGAATCGTTCCCTTAATGTAGCAGGCTAACGTCTGTCTCGCAGCTGGAATCCCGTTAGTTCTTTTTGCTTTTCTGTTTGTGTCAGTACTTGGCACTGAGCTCTTGAACACTGAGAAAATGTGCCAGTCTTTTTCACGTGGCTTTGTAATAATGAAGTATGATTAGGAAGAGGGAATTTGCTTGTATAAGAATAAAGAGAAATTTTTCTGTCTGTGCTAATCAATGTGTTCCTAGAACTTAATTCAGTAGGAGAGATTGGCAAGGTTTCCACTGCCATTTTCTGTTTAAATAACAATATTCAAGATGTCTTACTGTTACCTGACAGGTCACCTCTCATAAATGAGCATGGCCATCGTCGATTATGCTGGCCAAAAGCGCAGTAGTTCTGTGGTCCTGCTTCATAACGTAGCTTTGTTTCAAACGGCGTGTAAAAAACGGGTAGTTTATCCATTTCTTTGTCTTTACGACAGTTCATCCCAAATGGTTTTGGTCATGGGCACTTGTTGGTTTGTTCTTTTTTCACTGGAGACAGTAATTTTTTCTGTCTAGGATGATGCAAGAGTGAGCCTTAGGAAAACTAAGTTTGTTTCATTTAAATACAGTGACGTGGAAAACTTGATGGCATCTTATTTGTGGACTTGTTGCACATAAATAAGTTTTTACTTCTGTACATAATAGGAATTGCTTAAAAAAGTAGTAATTCAAATTACCCTGTTGTTTCTTTAGCTGGGCAAGTTGTGAATCAGATGAATCAGCGTCTGCAGACAGGCTTTACCGAGTCAGAAGTCATGAGAATATTCTGCGATACCTGCGAAGCTGTGGCCCGGTTGCATCAGTGCAAAACACCTATAGTTCACCGGGACGTGAAGGTACGAACTGCCCGAGAAGGAACAGCTAGGTTGACATCCATGGTCTCCTAGAACGGCTCGAGAGCGTGGGAGGTATTTCACTAGGACCAGTTAGGGACACACTGGCTCTGGGTGCAGCTGAAAACAGACGAAACCGGGAGACGTTGCTTACTGCTAACGCCAAGTCTGTCACGCGGTTCCTCTGTACGCTTCCCTGCTGCTTGTGTGAGAATGTGTAGTAGCTCTTAACTTGGAAGTTAATGCTGTTATTTCCTCCTAATGTTTTCTGTGCTGGTTTCGTTTCAAGGTGGAGAATATACTGTTGAACGACAGTGGAAACTATGTTCTCTGTGACTTCGGCAGTGCCACGAACAAGTATCTCAATCCTCAGAAAGATGGTGTGAACGTGGTTCAAGAAGAAATCTTAAAGTAAGTTCCCTTTTCAGTGGCCTATCACGAGACACTGCACAGCGAGCTCATTGTCTTACTAATGAATTGAACTTCATGGTGGAATAGGAACTAGTGGTGACAGGGTAAAACTGGAACTGGTTGGTAACACAGATTTTTATTTTTTTATATTCTTTACAGACTGTTTTTGCAAAAAACAGTATTAAGCATCAAACTCTTGGAAAACAGGATGTTATTTTCAATTGAAATCGTTCAAAAAAGGTGTCTGGCTGCTGGCCATTTTAAGAGTTTGATACTGGAAATCTGTGCTATTTTAGTGCAGCTAACAGCAGGAGAGAAAAAGAACTGATGTAAATAAGCATTGGGGTGGATTGAGTCCTATTTACAGGCTAAGGTCCATGTTCATTCTCCAAAGACTGATCAGAAAAATATTTTAACTTTTATTACGGACACACTCTTGAAAATATGTATTAGTTTGGGTCTACCCCTTTGGGATAACCACTGCAGACAAATCAATGCAGGCTACTTGTTCTCAGGCTCTGAAGTGATACAGGTTTTTTTCTCAGCTCTAAAACTCCTTCGACTGTCAGTTCGAGATGTTAGTTTTCTGAAACCCACGTGCTGTGTGTTCCAGTATCCGATGGGGAACACTCCTGAGTAACTCATACGTTCCATCTTGGAACTGACTGGTCGTTGCAGTGTTGGAGCAGAGTGGCTCTTCCAAGAGTACACGTGCTGGGGAAATAACATTAAAAGCGAATTTTAGCTGACTTAGTATTTATTCTTGTGCATGATAATTTTGTGTTGCTACCCAAGTATGCTCTGTGATGCTGCAGATGCAATTAAGAACTTGTATTGCATAAGACAGTTCCAGGCATGTACCTGCAGCTTGGGTGCAGATGCAGGAAAAGGCACTTTCAGCTGGCAGGCCCCTTTCTCACCCGTGTTCTCTTGAATTACCTGCTGCTAGGTACACAACGCCGTCCTACAGAGCGCCCGAAATGATCAATTTGTATGGAGGAAAGCCAATTACTACCAAGGCAGATATCTGGGTAAGCAAACTGTCAGCTGCTATGAAGTACAAACTGAAGAGATGTGCGTGGGAACTTAAAAGCAACGTTGATGAACTGAGTTAAGAGGAGCACGTTTTAGGATGTTTTTCTCTTTGTCAGCTCAGGTTGCTGCTTGACAGTCACCGGTGTGTCCTCACAGACACCTGCTGGCAGCACGATAAGGAAAGGCCTTCTCATGAGGCAGTGTGCAGAGAATAAAGACTGACTTCAGGGAAGGGGTGGTGGTATCTGGGTGATAGGACAGTGCGAACACAGCTCTTGGGCTCTGGTCTGATTTTGGAAGTTGATTGTCTAACGTAAGAGTCAGTGGTGGTGGTGGGGAAGCCTTTTTAGAGCTGCTTCATGTGTCAGCTGGTCACATCCAGAGTCTGATAACGCAGCTTCCTGTAGCAGTGAGAGCACCGGCTGTAGCCAGGATGCGATTGTCTTGTTGGTCCTGCTTTCTTGTGCAGGGGGCTTACTCTGATCCTTTTACAGTACCTGTATTGTTTGTTTACAGGCACTCGGCTGCTTGCTGTATAAACTGTGTTTCTTTTCACTTCCCTTTGGAGAAAGCCAAGTGGCTATTTGCGACGGAAGCTTTACCATCCCGGACAATTCCCGCTACTCTCACAGTATACACTGTTTGATACGTGAGTATCTGGCCAGCACAGCAATTTGTTTTGCCTTGTAAATCAACTAAAAGGCAGGTGGTCCCACGGATGGAGGGGAGTGACTCGGATGGGTGGTGAGGAGTGGCTGGGCTCTCAGTGAACGTTGGGAGTTGCTCCTGGCTGCCGTCTGTCTTGCAATGCCAGCACTTGCACAGACTAATGCTTTCTAGCTGGGCAGTTGTGCTGAGGTGAGTTTGAAGTCCATATTTAGTGCAGAAATGCAAATGTACTGAGATGAATTGCACTGGGGAGAGATTTGGAGTAGTTTCATGGCTTATACCAGAACACAAAATGTGATGGTGTTTGTGCAACCCAAATCTGACAGAAGTTTCAAACCACGGGGAGTACGAAGGAAAACTTTGGACAGCAGCGAGCTCCAAGGCTAGCAAATAACCTGTTATCCAGGCGGAGAGATACGGATCCAATTCTTTGCTGTCACAATGAGTGCTTTCGGTTGTCTTTGTTTTCAACTTTGAGCAGGTTAACTTGCACGAGTGCGACTGGTAGGGTAGGAAAAACAGAGGAAGTTTGAATAGGAGCTCCTGTAATTTATTTCTAAGTTCTGAATGTGTTGACCACGTAGTTTATGCTCCTGTGGGACGGGAGGTACCAAATGCAAACTGCTTTTTGAGCACACATTCACAACTGAGAAGTAGCAGTTAGCAGAGTTAGCAGAGCAAGCTCTCGCCTTCTGCAGATACTTAGTAACTGACAAAATGAGATGAATGTTCAAGTGATTAAACACTTCTCTCTGTGCCTCAGTGCCGCTTTCAGAAGAGTGCAGCTTTTAATGCTGTCTCCTCATAAGTATGAACACTGATTTATTAAGATTCAATGAGCTGCTCTGCCAAGATGAGTATTACTGGCAGGGAATATGTGTGGGTGGGGAAGGATCTCGTAATATAAACTTCCCTTCTTTCCATTTGAAATGGAAGCCAAAAAAAGCTGCAGCTTATTGTGGAAGGTATTTCAGGGACGTCTGGCTTCATCTCCGCTCTTCCACAAGGCATGGGGTGGGGAGCAGCAAGCTGAGCAGTCTCCACCTCACACACACGGTATTTCAGAGTCAAGTGGCAGGAAGTGAGCTCATGGTGCTCTCAGTGCAAGTTTAAATATCCACTTTCATTTGTACGACTCATTAAAAATCACTATATTGGCCATGAAATGTCTCTGAGTAAAATTGTAAGATTTGTCTAAAAATATATTACTTAAAAAAATTGCTTCAAGATTTTTTTTACAGTGTCTTGTTTAAGGTTGGCTGTACTACTGAATAGTCTGCAAATTGAACTTAATTTTCTCATCAAAACCGAGAACTTACGTTTTCCTAAGTTCGTTTTCGTTGTATCTGGACATATTTTTTGAGTCTTAGTATGTACCTTTCACCATGTGTTTAGGTTCCCTGGGGTCATTTAGGCACGGTTTCCTGAAAGTAACTTTTATTTACTTGAAAAACACCAAACCTTCTCATGTGGGAAGCTCATGCTTGTAAGTGACATCAGAAATTCTGGGTCTTGTCAGGAAAAAGCCCTTTTATCTATGGGACTATGTTTTGGGTTTGTTTTGTGGTGTTCTCCACAAGTGTGAGTAGCCAATAAAGCTGCACGGCAGCAGGTGGTGTAGAACCTTAGCTGCTGCAGTTGGATGTGTCAGTGAATCTTCTCTTAGCTGCTTGGATTTGTGCATTATTCCTACCAAGTTCTAGTACTACGAGTTGGTGGGATGTTGTTTCTCTCTGAAGTTTGCAATTTCTAGTTCAGTTTCGCTACTCTTTCCACAGCTGAGTGTCAGTATATCCAGCAGCATGCATCTGCTTCAGTTGTGTTTGACCCTAGGAACTATTTGACTTGACAAAAAGTATTAAAAAAAAACCCTCAAAACCTAAGATAAAAATGACTCTCTCTGAGGTAAGCTCATTTGGTGGAGCTGCTGAACTTTTCCTTGCTGGTAGCACACTGTCTGAGCAGGATTGTTGATACCCAGTAGTCATCATTTGCTCTTGTCCATTTTTGCAGGATACATGCTGGAACCAGATCAAGAACAGAGACCTGATATCTTTCAAGTATCTTACTTTGCCTTCAAACTTGCCAAAAAAGAGTGCCCGGTGTCCAATATTAGCGTAAGTAGTCGCTGGGTTTGTTGCCTGTTCTGGATGCATTCCGTAGGTAGCATTGAGAAAAGTCTGTGAAATCAGCAGACACGGGTTACTTGAATTTCTTCATAAACAGGGTTCCTAAATTTAAGACACGGGGCAGAGTACACTTCAAGCTGCTGTTGCTTAGTGCAGTATTAGCTCTCTAAACAAAATATTTTTTCTTTTTGAGGTCATAGCCTTGTGAATTAGATGGGTGCTGCACCACTACCTGGTTTATGGCTTTAACTTCTACTAATTCCTCATACAACTGACATGAAATGTACTACAGAACTTAAGCATCTTTTTTTCTTTCAGGATTTCATTTTTTTAATTTATTCAAATTTATTTTTCCCAAGAACTCTCCTGTCCCTTCAACTCTTCCTGAGCCCCTGACAGCTAGTGAGGCAGCTGCTAGAAAAAGCCAAATAAAAGCAAGGTGAGCAGCAGATACGGATTGACTTTTTTTTTCTTTGGCTAATATTTTAAAGGTGCATGTTTGTCTGAAACCTGTTCTCATGCTTGATAATAAATGAAAAATTATCTCAGTAGCAGAGGTCATTAGACTAGGTAAAGTGCAATTCTAAGAGCTTCCAGTCCCTCTTTGGATTCCACTCCATTACTTTTGCCATTGTATTGAGAATCCACAGGAGAAACTGAGAGCCTGTTTTGTGGTGGAGTGTTATCAGTGTGCTTCTGACCTGCTTTATTTTCCTCCAGCGTGAGTGAGTTTTGCAATAAAATATTTTAGGGGCAGATGTGGATAATACAGTAAGGTAAACTGTTCTTGGGAGCTTTATTTAAATGTGCAACTCAAATCTGATTGATGTAGTTAAGTGGATTTTGTTCTTTGGAAAAAATCTGATGTTTATACCAAAATAGTCCTTTGCTAACAGAAACAAAAGTAAAACCGTGTGAGTTTCTGTTCATGCTTCTTACTTCCACTGGTGGTACCCGGTGTATGCTTAATGCTAAAGCTGGAAGAATCCCTCTATCCCCTTCTATTCCTTGTTAACTGAAGCTGTTTGAGTTGTGCATCCGCCCATGTGAGTGACTTGTGTACTTTTATGCTCAGCTGTCATATCAGCTCTGTTTTAACTCTGGCTGCATTAGCCTGCCGCAGTGATGGGCTCATCTAGGTTGTGTCTGTGCCATTGTAAGGCCATGGCACGGTCTGGATGTGGCTGGGCTGCTGGATCTGCTGCCAGTCGGTACCGTGCACGACTGAGGTATTGAGACGTGCTGTGTCTACTCTGAACAAGAAACAGCCTCTTTTTATCTTCCATGGGAAAACTTTGCCGTTTCAGAATAACAGACACTGTTGGACCAACGGAAACCTCAATTGCACCGCGACAAAGACCAAAGGCCAATTCCAGCACTGCCACTTCTAGTGTGCTGACGATCCAGAGCTCAGCAACTCCAGTCAAAGTACAAGTTCCTGGTGAATTTGGTAATCGTGGGCAAAAAGGTAACTTCACGAACGACTAATGGATTTAGAATTTATTTTCCTTCTTGCCCTAGTAGGGATTACACTTAAAACCCAAATTCTTCGGCTTTTTTTATATGCCAAAACTCAATTCTTCATCCTTTCTGAAAGATTCTAAATGCACAAGTAGTAAGTTTGACCAGGTGCCTCAAACCTGAACGCAAATTGTTGGGAAGTGTGGGTATTTATTTTTTTTTTTCCTTGTGCTTAATGCTGATTTTAAGCTAACTTTCCCATTGCTGCGGGTGAGAGAAGTTCATGCTCAGTTTTGAATTCGGTAGTTGATGGGAAGTACTGAGGTGTTCTGTAACCAGCTGCCCTCACTGCAGTAGGGGAAAGACATCCCCTGCGCCTCAGTAGGTCAAGAGATACCAGCAGTACGTTGGTGTTATTTGTAGGCTGGAGCCACATAAAAACTTCACTAACGATGGACTGCTGAATTTCACGTGGTGCTGTGGATGTAGCAGAGGCACAGCAGAGAAGAACTGAGGGAGATGCAACCAAGTGAATTGGGTTTTCAGTAAAACCTTTGCGAATTTTTCTCTCTTTCAAAGAGTTATGGCTCTGATAAATACTCAATAAGTAGTTCTCATTTGTATCTTGAATTCTTTCCTGCTTGCACTTGGTGTTGCCGTGTCTGTTACGGTACAGGAAGAGCGGCTTCGGGGACAGTGCTGTGAAAGCCTTCAATGAAAAGAGAATCTTTGTGTCCCAGGTGTAAACAACTTTTACTAGACAGGATCCAAATTCCCTCTGACTTGGAAAGCTTTTCCTGCTAGGGCAAGGAACAGATCACTCCCGGGCACTTCAGAATATAAACACAGCATGCAGGAGAGATGGGTTTGCATTGCTAACTGCTTGCTTTAACGGCTGCAAAAACAATTGAATGGTGAAGTTAGGCAAGTGTTATCCTCAAGGGACCTAACAGTTCCCTTAAACAAATAGTTCGTGTTGTATGCGTACAGAATTGGATGCTTTGAGGTAAAGAAAGTACAACTTCAGTGTTAGCAAAGCACAAGTCTTGAATCCAGTTTCCTCTGTTGACACTGAAGGAAGCTTCCTGCATCTTCTGAGTATAAATTGTGCGTTGACAGGCCTTGGAAGTGTTAGCAGAGAACTGAACTTGTGATCTGCCAGCTGTACTAGCTGATGGACGGGGAAGGGAAGTTTATAAACTGTTTGCCCTTGAAGTGTCAAATAGAGGTAAACTGCCAGGGAGCTCTGTAGCTGACCCCTAGAGATCAGCATGTCAGCAGTGTTGTCTGAATGTCACAGGAGCCACGCGACCAGGGCACGGACAAGAAGTCTTACCGTCCCAAGGGGCCGCCCAGCACCCCCCGCCGCAGAACAGAGTTCTCCAGCAGCTGCAGCAGGGCGACTGGAGGCTGCAGCAGCTACACCACTTGCATCACCAGCAGCAGCTGCCTACGGTTCAGGACGCCTACATTCAGCAGGTACGCGTCAAATCCCGTAGACAGGTTTCTGGGAGGCACGCTGTGCTTGTTGATGACACTTGGAATCGTGTGCTAGCTTAAAAAATCCTGTGTTTGAGGCTTGTTTTTTTCCTGAGAGGAGACAGAAAGGGATCCTGGCTCCTGACCCTTCTTCTAACCTGGGACTCCTGTCTCTAGGATAAGTACCACAGTGCCTATTAGAAGTTGTTTTCTTTGTGCTGTCTGGCTCTGAATCCCAGGTTGCTTTGAGTCACCACTGTGTCCCAAAGGAAGGGTTAGTGTAGGTATACGCGCGCTTGAGGCCAGCGTTAGGAGTTACCTCGGTGGTGATGATGCACTGGCCATAGATAGCTGTATGTACACCAAGCAGGATTTTTGCAGTTCCTGCTTTCTTCAGTTCTTCTTGGTCAGTGAAGAGCTTCTCTTTTGCAGGTGTTTGTCCAGATTTTTCATGGACACCACATCCTCCAACACTGCCCAGTTCACGTAGTGTCAAGTCCAGTTCCTGAAGTTGCATAGCATAAATAACAGTAAATACAACAGGAGAGCAGCCAGGTCGGACAAGAGCTTTCAGATCCTGTCCAGCACACCTCTTGCTATTAATTTATTTTTTTTCCACAGCACCACTACCCTCCCCATGCTGAGACATTTTATTCTTTAAAACACAGGGAAATTATTTTTGAAAAGGGCTCGGCACCGGTGAGAGTGGCAGGAACTGGGATGTTCCTTGGCTCGCCTTAGAAAGGGCAGTGCTGAATATGTAGTCTAGTTGTTTTGTGGACCAGGCCAGTATAAACTGGGGAAGATAAAAAATGGAAAAGCTTCCACACACAGAGTCATTAAAATGCAGCGACTGAATTGCAAGCTGAGTTTGGGTTATGTGATGTCTTAACTGAAAAACGCCGTTGAGTCACCAAAGTGATATTTTAATTAATGCTGCTTCTGAGTATCTGGCTATTCCTACAGGGGGGATCGTGACTTCTTAAAGCTCTTTTCTTCTTTTCAACTCTAGTACCAACAAGCGATGCACCAGCAGATGGTCCAGCAGCAGCTGTTGATGCAGTCTGTGTACCAGCAGCAGCCCTCCCAGTCGCAGTACCCCGCTATGGTATGTCAAGAATGGCAAGTCCTAAAATACCTGCTCCCTAGGTAGATCTGTTGTGAAGATGCAATAAGAGAAGTTTGTGAGCAGTCTTAATGAGCTGTGGAAATGGTAAATACTGTTTAGTTCAGCATCTAAAATGATACTCAGTTGGGGGGGAAAAAAGCTAACCCAGACTCTGTTCCAAAAGCTTATCTGGAGCTGCATTTTGGTATTAATTGGCTGGGGTATGTCCTGCAATTCAGTAAGTAGGTGCATGCTAACTTGAAACATACTCTGTGCTTATGGCTTCCAGCAGTGACACAGCAGCACGTGTATGTTACTCTACAGAGTGCTAGAAGATATGGTGGCATCAAATTCCTGCTTGAAAAGCAAGAAAGTAAACTGAAGTAATTTGTTTTTCAGAAGTCAGGAAAAATCACCCTGAAATGCTGATGATTACATGTGAAGAGTGGTCTGTGATGAAAACTAATTCCTTAGTGCTGCAGTAGCACAGACTAAAGTTGCAGTAGTTCCAGAAGGCGAAGTGGTAGTGTGTTGGAAGGGAAAAATGGTATCTCTGGCCTGCGAGGGCTGTTTGTTTCACTCGTGTAATGACAGGTTTGGCTTTTTGCTTTGGCTGAAGCTGCCAAACTGTTCTGCAGCATGGTGGTTGAGTGCATTTGGCTGCAAGGCCAGCATTGCTACTTAGCAGAGGAGGTTCACACTGGCCCGTGTGAGTTTTAGTACGGTGATCATTGTCTTCCCTAGGTGCAGCAGTATCAGCAGTCTCTCCTCCAGCAGCAGATGCTCGCTCAGCAGCAGCAGCGGTCGCAGCAGGCGCAGTCTCCTGAATATATCACCTCTCCACAAGACTTCTCACCAGCCTTAATCTCCTACCCTGGGTCGCTGCCGGTGCGCGCTGGAGCAGTGGCAGAGCCTGCCTACCCTGCAAGCAGGCAAGTACTCTGACACTGGTGTACCCAAGGGTTGGTTACTGCTTGTGTTCCTAGTTGTGATGAGCACCGCTGAATCCTTTCCTCAGAAATGACTTGCTTCGGTAGGAAGGTATCGCTTAAAGCACTTGGATAGCTGCTCTGTAGTGGTAAAGGATATTTCAGAAGGAAGGTGGGACACAGCTTGTTAACGGATGAGCCCCGGACGGCTTCCTGGAGAGGCTGTCTTGCACTTGTTCTTGTTTGTGGACCCTCTGGGAACTGCCTGCCCATCTCTTTGCTGAGGGTGGTCGGTAGCCTATGCTGAATGAGGTTATGGGTGTGTGAAAGGCCTCTCAAGCACCATCTTAAGAGGCTTTATCATTGGCATTTATTTGCTAGGGCAAGGAGTGCGTGCAGAAATTGAGATTGAACCATGTATTTCAGATGATTTGTCTTCCCAGCTTAGCTTTCAGAGCTGTTAATGCATGTGTGCTGCTTCTCTCTGGAATTTTGGCATAACAAAGCGTGTCATAGGTTTTTTTTCCACCCTGATAAGCAGTCCTAATGTTTCTCTTTATTTGCTTCCACAAACTGACTTTACAGGTCAGGTATTCCTGATGCTGAAGCCTTCACCAGTTACCCAAAGCAGAGCATCAGTAACCCACCTGATATGTCAGGCTGGAACCCCTTTGGAGAGGACAATTTTTCCAAGCTGACAGAGGAGGAGCTGCTGGACAGAGAATTTGACCTGCTAAGATCAAGTAAGGGACACTTGAAGGCTTATTTTGCTTCGCAGTAAATAAGGGCTCTGTAGTTGCTCAGCAGTTCCAACGCCTGTCTCGTGGAGGGGCCGTGCGGTCTGTGTACAGCAAATTCTTTCTGAGCATTGGAGGGCGGAGTTGGGCCTGTCTTTCTTTCCTTTCCCTTTCTGAAAATGTGTGCAGTAGGAACTCGCTGTCTACGACTGGCAGTTACTGGCTCAAACACTGCAGAAACAGTAATATCTTAGCTCTTAAGTATTGCTTGTGTCACCTCGATTGTCAAGATGCTCTGAACAGCAGAGGTGTGTTGTCAGATAGGAAAAGAAGTCGGGCCGCTTGCTTCATTCCTTCCCAGCTTTTTGCTTGCACACCAGAGCAGAAGATTCTGTGGGTCTGGCATGTCCTTTGAAAATGCCTGAAAGAAAAATTGATCTACTACATTATGTTAATGTTTTGTAATGTCTATTTTGAGTGGCTACGTGTAAGGGCTGCTTTATTGTTCTGACATGGCAATAGTTGAATAAACGTCTTTCCTCCTGAAGTCAGCTATCTCAATGGTTTTTACTTGGGACAACTTCCTTTGCTTAATTGCTTAACACATGCTGATTAGATGCTTTTCTTACAACTGGTTTCCTCAAGATCAGATTTATTAGTGAGACTTGTAAGATGTGACAGTGTCAAAAACCAGATTGTATATAGCCGGCTGATTATCAGCAAGTTCATTGCAATTAAAAATGAAGTAAAGTTGAATTTCAAGTGAGTGAAAAAAACCACACCTTTGCCTTCAATTGAGTCTCTTACTCCTTGGGTTTCTGCGTCCTTAAATACAGCTGAACAAGATGTGCACGTTACGTGTTCATCCCAAAGGACTAAGGACTGGTCGAGTTGACTGTTTTGGGTTGTGTGGTTTGTTTTTTGAACATCAGTTGATTGTTTTCTCTTGTATCCTGAGTTGATCAAATAAGACCCCTATTTTTTGAGGTGTGGGTGTAGCTTGCACACATTTTACAGCAAAATGACTTAATGCTACCTGGGGGAAATGGGTAATGTGCCAGCTGAAAAAGCAGCGTCCTTTCCAAATCCAAGTTTAGAGTTTGACTTTTAGCAGTAAAATTGAATATCTTGTAGTCATGCTGCTTCCACCTGCAGCTCTAGAGGTCTTTTGAACCAATACACTTGTGAATCTGGAGAAGGTTAGCTTGAACCAAGATGGTGTTAGCACATTACTCATTTCCAGAATCTTGGACTGCTGGACTGCTGACTGTAGTTATGATAAATTTTGAGATTGATTTTGGTTAAGCTGCGTGTTTTGAACAAATATAAGCACAGAAGATGGTATTGACCAAGGATGTATTTCTAATGGATTGAAAAGAACGCTGGGAAAAGCTGTACAAGAAATATGTTTGCCTGGAGTAGCTCAATAAGCTGGTTCTAGTAAGATGGGGAAATAGAAAATCATGGAATTGCTCTGGTTGGAAGAGACCTTCTGAGATCATCAAGTCCACCTGTTAACCCAGCACTGCCAGGTCACCACGAAGCCATGTCCCTCGGCACCGCAGCTCCATGGCTTTGGAGCCCCTCCAGGGATGGCAGCCTGGGTCAGGCCTTGACAACCCACCCTTTTGGAGTTGCTGCTGAATTGTGTGCAGGCAGGTATGGGCTTCGTAGAGTACCTGGGAGCTCCATGCCGCTAACTTTGCCTCAGTCTCCAGCAGAAAGGCCAGCTGACTCTGGCTGCCATTCCATTTTCCACTTCGGGTACTAAGTGAAAATCTACACGTGTTCTACGTAGACGTGGTTTTGGCTCAGCTCTTAGTAAAGATAAATCAATAGGCACAAGAGCTGGATGTGATAATAAACTTCCTATGCTGTATCAGAAGAGTAGGCATAACAGCGTGGTTCTGCTTAGTCATAACCAGCAGTAGGGGTTTTTTAGTCACTTGAACACAGAAGACTTGAAAATAAAACAAAATGTCTCGCTTGACCAGTAGTACACTAGATGGCAGACTTGTTTCTGTGTCACCTGAGAGGCAGCTGCAGCTTTCCTGAGGCCTTTTGGCTTGATGTGTTAGAGGCCAGTGGAGGGGAGCACTGCTCGAGTCGCGTGTCGATACATACATCGAACTCTTCAAAGACCTTTTAACTTTTCTTGTTAAATTAAGACATTTGTGCCAAAGGTCGTATGAACTTAATGCTTTTACTGCAGTCAAAGCCAAGATATTTATACTTAGAACTTTCTGAAACTGAGGTGGATTAATGAGAAATTGGGCAATTGATTGCACAGTTAAGGCTTAATGAGAAACCGGGGATTTGTACAGTTAAGGCTTATACCTATGAAATGGTCTCGAACTGTATAATACTTCCTGGAATTTCCTCAGATAAATCTTAAGGATCAAGGTCTAATTCTCCTCAGATGTAGGTTATCTCTTATGAGAGAAGAATGCTGTTTAGAAACAACATTTTTTTTCTCAGTTTGAGTTCATTGTAAATCATTTTGCCATCTTGAGGGAAAACAGAAGTCGGCTAAGTTCTATTTTCCGTTAGTAAACGCAGTTGCTGTCCCATCCTTTCTAAGTCCTGTGTAGCATTATCTACGTTTGTCTTTTGCAATGTTCTGTGCTGCTGAGTAGCATTCAAAACACCAATCCTTCCTCTCTGCTTCCCAAAGCCTGGTTTGTATTGTTGAGCTGATGCTTTATGCATAAATCAAATATTTTTGGATCTGTCAAATGTTTCTAAAGCTGTTGTGTTCCTGATGGTAATACACGAGTAATTAAATATACACAGCCTCTGAGAGAGGATCGAGATGTCACCATAATTTGTCAGGCTGACATTACTGTTCGATTTCATGCCTTCGGCAGCTGATGTCACAGTGTGGGTAGTGATGGGCATCGCTGTGAGGATTAACCAGCTCCCCTTCAGAAGGGGAGGTACCACCGAGCAGCGTGCTTTGCTTACACTCCCTGACAGCTTTCTTAGGAGAAAAAAAACAGTTGCAGTAAAATGTCATGCACTATTGGATAAAGGTTTCTGAACTGAGCACCTTCGTGGAGAACTTGGGTACAGAGTTACGCAGGGGAGTTCTGGTTCCTGTGTACACTGTTGTTGCTCTGCTGCTGTTACCATCATCAGGATAATGATGTTCCAGAACCAACATGTGATGCTGAGATTGACAACATTGTGAGGAAAGGGATTTCTTAGCAAGAGCTCTTGTAACTGTGTAATAATCTGTGCAGAGTGGGGAGCTGAGAAAATGAAGTGACTTTCACACTTGGAAAAAATACCAGTGCAGCCTTTACCCTGAATGGCCCAACGGTTCTTGTTAGGCCCAGGATCATCTTTGTTCAGCAGCCCCCCTGAATGTGCCAAGCCTATCGAGCTCTCAGCTCCTCTACTTTGCTGTTGTACAGTATGAGGGAATGACTTGGCCATCCGTGCAGCAGAGAGCTGTGGTTCTTGCCAGGCTTTCCCTGTGCTCAAGTGCTTCTCAGACTTCAGAAAGTCCTAGAGCTGTCTTCTGAGGAGTCACGGGCCGGCAGCTTGGGTGGAAACAGCTGCATTCCTCCTTGGCAGCGTGAAGCAGCCGCAGTTTTCTGCAGACGGGTGGCTGTGCCGTCGGGCACGTGGTCGTGTCTTTGGCAGCAGTTGGGGCTGTGTTCGTCTGTTTATTCACTGAGAGGAAGAAAGCTTTATTTTAAGGAAGCTGCATCTGAAGCACAATGCTGTCTGATACCGACAGTGCCACTGAATCTATTTCTGCTTGTGTCAAGCTGGAGAAACCATCCCTGTCTCTTGTTCTCTCAAACACCCGTTCAAAGAGAAAGGGCTCTCGTTATGAGGTGGACACGTGACACTTGTGCCTCAGAAGACTGGGAAAAATAACTCATCCTTTTCCAATAGCCTTTGATGTGATCAACTGAGAATTTCTGAGTACTTGAGTAGTCTCGCATGCCATCCTTTGTAGCAACTCTCCGAAGGGTTCAAGTTGTTGTGACGTGACAGAGGCATCCCTCCCTCAGCCTGCGTTTGTAAAGGTGCAAGTTTAAGGTCCTGTACGGGTCTTCCAAGTCAATACTCAAAAACAAACCAAACAAATACACAACAAAAAAGAAACAAACAAGGAAGCAACTCTTTCCTAAAAACAAACAACCCCCAAAAAACCTAATTAAAAACCCCAAACAAACCCCACCCAAAAATCCCAAAACCAACAACCTACAGCAACCATCACTCGAAACCCTCCAAAAACCCAAACCCTTTCCCCCTGAGGAAAGCAAGCAGTGTGGGTACTGTTCAGAATCAGGAATGACTGCTGCTGTTGGCTGTGATGCTCAGCAGCTGTTTGTCTTCAAGGCTTAAAGCCAGTGGTATAGAAAATACAGCTGCTAGTTTGCTGTGCACCTTGGCTGGGATTCTCTTCAGCATGGCCGTGTCACTGCAGGGTAGTTGTGTTCAGGCTCGTTGGTCTCGACCTCTTTCAGCATCTGTTGTTGAGGTGGCTGCTCTGTGTCCTGCAGTAGGAGCCCCCAGCTGGGCTTCAGAAAGGGCTGCCTATGATGGAGCAATTAATTGTGCATCGGTCTGGGGTAGGCAAGCTCGTGAGTCCCTGGTGGCTGGCTGGGTGAAGCCTCCCGCTCCCTGCACTGGAGGACTGAAGGGAAAGCGTGCAGGTAGCTGGCGAGGTGGTTAGGGCACAGCTCAGCAGCACCTCTACAGAGGCAAATGGGCAAGAAGGTTGTGCTGCAGATTGTTTGGAAGAGCAGCTGCTTGCCGTGGAAAGGGGGGAGAGCAAAATGCCACGTCCTCTGCGTAGAGGAGGTGGGATGTTCGCTGAAGGTGGAACACCTGGTCACAGAGGTGGTGTTGGCGGGTGACGGGCCTCGCTGCATCCTCCACGCTGCGATGCGGTGGTGGTGCTGGGCGGCCTGCATCTCAAGTTGGCAGCAATGTTGGAGCTTAGGCAGAAAAACTTCCATTTACTGTTCTTAGTGCTTCCCTTTTTTGTCTGTTAAAAAGCTGTTGTACGTCTCTTAAATAGAAAAAATAAAAATAACAAAATTCTGTGCATCTCCTAAAGGTTGAAGACTATGAAACAGGCACCACCTTTCTCTGTACTATGACACTACTTTTAATTGCTGACAGATGTTACATGCTTAGTGGAAAGGACTCCCAGCTAGTTTGCTGTGATGGTCAGCTCTTATTTTTGCACCAAGGACTGGCTGAAATGTAGACAAAATGATTTTTTTTGTCTGTTTGGTTTTGGTTTTAGTGATTCTTGAGTTCAACACTTCAGGAGCACAGAGGACTAGTAGTTTCTATTACAGAGAGCATAGGCTGTGTGTAACATGTATTAGAGATCCTTGTTTGAAGCATTCCACCCCCAACTACATGCTGCTCTTGGTGGGACAGGGGGATTGAGAAGAGGTTTGTGCAGGTGGATTTTCCCGAGTGCTCAAGAAGTATGTATTCAAGATGTAGGATATCCTTAAAACGTCCCAAATAAATCCCTAAGTGAGAGTGTATTCCTCCCTCACCTCAGTCAGTAGATATCTTCGCCTCGCTGTAAGACCTACCATTTTTATTTTATTTTATTTTTTGTTCTGTTTCATTTTGTTTTTTGCAGACAGGCTGGTGGACAGGAGAGCATCTTCAGATAAGAATGTGGAGCCACATTCTGCTCCACAGAAAAATCCTCCTGAAGATCCCTTTGGTTCTGTTCCTTTCATTTCTCACCCAGGCAAGTTACATCTGTAACATCATTACCTCGTGCATATATATGTATCTGTTGAAGTCTGTACATCCAGGTAAATGACCAAAGAATGATAAAGGTGTTGCTGCCTCATGACAGTAGGCAGGTTGAAGAGATTTATTTTTTTTTCAATGCGTTGATTACCTCAAATTAAAAAGTGCTTCTGCATCCCCTCCCTGGTACTTGTTCCGTGTAGAGACTACGCAGTCTTCGCGGTGCAAATACAGCGGCCCAGCGTGGTGTGAATCACTTGGGTAGAACCAGAAGTGCTTTTGCTAAGTGCAGATCACCTGCTAAAAACAAATTCTGCCTCTTCCCTCTAGCACAGTCTGCTTCCAGCTCATGCTGCTGCTGCTGCAGGTCAGCTCTCCAGCCCACATAAAACTTAAAGCTGCTGCTGCTGCATTTCATGCGTAGTTTTGGTGCCAATTGACTCAAAATAAACAAAATACCTCGTTACCCATATGTGTGTGGGGGAAGAGTCATTATTGTGTTTCAGTTCAGCTTTGTCTGTTTTCCTTGCGTGGAAGTAAAAATAACTCTCTGTGGGCATTGTCTGTTGGTGCAGAACTGCATCATCCCCAACCAAATCACCAGTTTTAGCGTACGCTGGATCGGCACTCGACTGATTGCTTTGGTGCCTGTGGCAAAAAGAGCTTTCCTTACTTAGGGGGCCACTGAGGGGCTTACCTGAGCTGCGTGGAGTGTGCTGGTGTGATTAAAGTGCCTTCGTGTATCTTTCAAAAGCTCATATCATGTGTCTTAAAATAAATCACTTGGGGTCAACCTAAGTTAGCATCCGAGTTTCCTTTCGCTTTCATCTTGCGTTNCTGTCCTGTAAAATAGGTCCTTTCTGGTTTGTTCCTTGTGGTTGCGGGAAGTTTAAGGGAGAAGTAAAGCATGTGCATGCCTGCCTCGCTCAGGGCATCGAAAGGAAGGTGTCTGAACAGAAAGTGAAACAGAGGTTTAACACCTGGAGCACAGTTCTGGTGTTTGGGTGAGAGACTGTCCTGATCTAGTTGGAGCAGAGGCCTCTCTTCCTCACAGCAATGTGTTATGGGGTGGGTGATCACTATGCCCCTGGGCTTCTGACTGCTGCACTTTAAGGAAGTGTTGATGCTATCAATACAGACTATTTAACATAAATTAAAAAAAAAAGAACTTTTTCACTTAATTACCAAGCGAGAGTTCCTATTGGACATGTGTTGGACTGTGTTAACAACCTTTGAGTTGGAACTGTGGTCTTGTTCTGCTTTTTTTTGCTGTGTGACCTACATCTGCAGAGGTCTCTGGTTGTAAAAGTTGCTGTACATGGACTGTAGATGAGTAGAGACCCCCAGGGCCTCTACTGTTGTTTCAGAGGCTTAAGGGTCCTCTGCTGAAAGCAGCACAGGACTAAATGCTTAATGATTTCTATCATCCGATATGAGACAGCAGCAAGAAGCAGAAGATTTTGTGCTGTCTTCAGACTTAACAATGTGAAATAAAGTCCAGCAAAATCCATGCTGTCGGGTATGTTTAGACATGTCCAGGAAGGGGATGTGAGAGGTTGCCATGTGAAACCTTTGATCACCGCTGGAAAGGACCACGGGGTGCTGTGAGGTGTGAGCCCTTGAGATCTCCCCCGTGGAGCCGGGAGTGCGTTTCAGGCCATCGCTGCTGCTGCGAGGACCACCGGGAAGGAGAACCTGGAGCTGGATGGACGAAGGGTGCTTATCCCTTCTTCTTGGGTGGGAACGGAGAGCCACCAACACTTATGTCGCTTGACATGCTGTGCAGAGGGCAAGTGGGGGTGTGAAACGAACTGACCTCTTACTGGGTTCCTCTTGCTACAGCTGATGTGAAAGCAGAGTGGAAACAGGGTTACTCGCACTTGGGGTATGTCCTGTGAAGGGTGATCTCACAAGTACTGCACGTAACCTTGCTGTGTACACTATTTAATGCCTCAATGTTGTGGAAAATAGCAATGGCTTAGACCTTGAGCCTTGGACTTAGACCTTGAGCCTTGGACTTAGACCTTGCAGAAAACAAAATGGGCCTGAGAAAGATTTCCAGTGTTCAATCTGATAGATACAAAACTACCATTGCACACCTCTTAAGAAAAAAGAGAGGAAAGCACAGCTGAGTAGCCAGTGATGAGGCATTTAGGACAGGCACCTAACGTGGAAAACAGATTGTGGGTCTCAAAACTCCTNCACTCGACTGATTGCTTTGGTGCCTGTGGCAAAAAGAGCTTTCCTTACTTAGGGGGCCACTGAGGGGCTTACCTGAGCTGCGTGGAGTGTGCTGGTGTGATTAAAGTGCCTTCGTGTATCTTTCAAAAGCTCATATCATGTGTCTTAAAATAAATCACTTGGGGTCAACCTAAGTTAGCATCCGAGTTTCCTTTCGCTTTCATCTTGCGTTCCGAAGGTCGCCTGCTAGGGCTGCTGGGAGCTCTTGTGCTGCACGTGGTGAGGAGCGACCAGATGCTTTCTTGTCGTGGGAAAGCACCTCTGCCTCCGTGTCCGCTCCTGTTACCGCGTGCCTGGTGGTGGTCTCAGCTCTGCTCAGTCAGAGGGGTCAAGTTCACCCCTCGGCCTGCGAACGTTCACTAGTTCCATGGGAAGGCCATTCTCGAGAAGACACGTTTGCTGCCTGGGTGGCAGCTTGGCAGGATTTGCCCCAGAGCCTTCGTTAAGGGGTGGCTTTGTTTTGTAGGTGAGCCTGAGCTGGCGTGCAACCTGGACAGCAGTATCTGCACCTAGGCCAAGATGGCGACTGTCAGGTGCTCGGCCTCCTGTCTGAGCTATTCACACGCTGTGTCTAAGGACTGGTTTCTGTTCTCATTGCTCACCTCAGGTGTTGAAAATGTGTGGTGTTCACTGCTGTTGTTCAGATAGTTGTAGCTTCAATTGTAGGGAATGATCGCACTATGCTGTGTTAAAAGTTTTAATTTTGGTACCTGGAATCCAAGCTTTCATTCTTCTGACGTGCTGCAAAACAAGGGGGGAGGCTGCCTTCTAAGAGAGGGTGGCGGTGTACTGTCCTGTAAAATAGGTCCTTTCTGGTTTGTTCCTTGTGGTTGCGGGAAGTTTAAGGGAGAAGTAAAGCATGTGCATGCCTGCCTCGCTCAGGGCATCGAAGGGAAGGTGTCTGAACAGAAAGTGAAACAGAGGTTTAACACCTGGAGCACAGTTCTGGCGTTTGGGTGAGAGACTGTCCGATCTAGTTGGAGCAGAGGCTTCTCTTCCTCACAGCAACGTGTTATGGGGCGGGTGATCACTGTGCCCCTGGGCTTCTGACTACTGCACTTCAAGGAAGTGTTGATGCTATCAATACAGACTATTTAACATAAATTTAAAAAAAAAGAACTTTTTCACTTATTTACCAAGCGAGAGTTCCTATTGGACATGTGTTGGACTGTGTTAACAACCTTTGAGTTGGAACTGTGGTCTTGTTCTGCTTTTTTTTGCTGTGTGACCTACATCTGCAGAGGTCTCTGGTTGTAAAAGTTGCTGTACATGGACTGTAGATGAGTAGAGACCCCCAGGGCCTCTACTGTTGTTTCAGAGGCTTAAGGGTCCTCTGCTGAAAGCAGCACAGGACTAAATGCTTAATGATTTCTATCATCCGATATGAGACAGCAGCAAGAAGCAGAAGATTTTGTGCTGTCTTCAGACGTAACAATGTGAAATAAAGTCCAGCAAAATCCGTGCTGTCGGGTATGTTTAGACATGTCCAGGAAGGGGATGTGAGAGGTTGCCATGTGAAACCTTTGATCACCGCTGGAAAGGACCACGGGGTGCTGTGAGGTGTGAGCCCTTGAGATCTCCCCCGTGGAGCCGGGAGTGCGTTTCAGGCCATCGCTGCTGCTGCGAGGACCACCGGGAAGGAGAACCTGGAGCTGGATGGACGAAGGGTGCTTATCCCTTCTTCTTGGGTGGGAACGGAGAGCCACCAACACTTATGTCGCTTGACATGCTGTGCAGAGGGCAAGTGGGGGTGTGAAACGAACTGACTTCTTACTGGGTTCCTCTTACTACAGCTGATGTGAAAGCGGAGTGGAAACAGGGTTACTCGCACTTGGGGTATGTCCTGTGAAGGGTGATCTCACAAGTACTGCACGTAACCTTGCTGTGTACACTATTTAATGCCTCAATGTTGTGGAAAATAGCAATGGCTTAGACCTTGAGCCTTGGACTTAGACCTTGAGCCTTGGACTTAGACCTTGCAGAAAACAAAATGGGCCTGAGAAAGATTTCTAGTGTTCAATCTGATAGATACAAAACTACCATTGCACACCTCTTAAGAAAAAAGAGAGGAAAGCACAGCTGAGTAGCCAGTGATGAGGCATTTAGGACAGGCACCTAACGTGGAAAACAGATTGTGGGTCTCAAAACTCCTGAAACACTGGTGACAGGGGAGAAACTGGCTCCTGTGGTCAGGGTTTTGGCATGGAAGATGTATGCTCACCTGTTTGTGCTGTAGCAGCTTTGTTAACACGGAGTTGAGTGTTTCAGAAACTTGGAAGCCACAGGGGTTTTCTGCTCTCTTCAAATTCCGTGGGGAAATGTCCTGACTACAGTACAGTTTGCTGTGCAGTTGTACTCGGCGGCCTTTTGCCATCTCATACTTGTTTACACTAATTCTTTCTGGGATTAAACTGGCCTAGATTGCCTTTTGCTTCCTTCAGCTTAATACTGGAATTCAGGCCAGTAACAAAAGATTTGAGGAAGTGGAGATGTTGGGAAATCTTGACTGGAATTTCTTCCCAAGTGCTGCCCTGAAGCATTGTGGACGATCGCCGTGAGGTGCCTTCTGGCTTTTCTTACTGGAGCAAGGCTGCAGTTCAGGTCATCTGTGTAACTATTCTGCTGAATGTTTGTAAAGCTCAGCTTCTGTGCTTCATGCTGCTTCTTGATCAAGTTGTTGTCATTCGTTGTTTTGCTTTGGTTTGGTTTTTTTCTAATGTCACAGGTAGCCCCTTCCCAGTCGCTGCATGTGGGGAGACTGGGGATACAACCAGTTTTAATTTGGTAGCAGCTTCCTGCTCTTGAAGAGTCGGTGGTACCTTAAAATCACCACTACCTGTTTCCATCCCGGAATAAGAGCAGTTTTGTGGAGTGGTGTGTGAGTGGCTGGTCCCAGCGTGTGGATCTGGCTGAAACCCAGCCAGCTGCAAGCTGCAGAGCAGTGCTGGGAAACCGGCTGGAGGCTTGGACACAACGCACCCCGAAGGGACTCTGCTGCAGGAGCTGCTGATCAGCGTTCACCCTCTGCAGCAGCAAAGCGTGTTCTTGTGGCACAAGAAATGCTAACTGTGTCTCACACCACTGCAACTTCTGTACCTCGGCTCTGGAGCCCCGGGACTACGGTGGAGCCTGGAGCTTTAAGGGAAACACCACTTGCTACGATTAGGAAGAAATGACAAACATGAGAAACAAAAAGACTTGACCCAGCTTGCTCTGCAGCACTGGAACAGCTCCTGCCATCAGCTGATGGGTCTTTGGCAGGTGCTCTCGAGTTATGTCAAAAGATGCCCAGACCTGCAGCTCGCTCTGGCTTTTGTACGGTGATCCAGAGCTGGGTAACTCGACAATTAAAATCAGTTCAAATCAGTCTTTGTACTCAAAGTGCTGCTTCTGTTACTGCATAACCTGTCTGTGGCTCTGGTTTCAGGTGCTGCTGAATGCAGGCTCAGGATCTTTCCCTGTACCAAGAGAACCTTTAGACCTGAGCTTTCCTAGGTGACGCTTCCATAGTAACTTGAGCTTATTGACACAGGGCAAGAATAAATGGTAGGTGTGGGCTCTGCCTGTGGTGTGCTTTCTGTCCCTAAAATGATTATGATTTTTTTGTCATCTTGTAACAACCACAGTCACCTTCCACCTTTCACTTTTTTTTTTGGTACCACAATTTGACCCATAGACGAGTTCTCTGGAGGAATATGGAGACAATAGAGGCCAGTCAGACGTGTGTTCTTCCACTTCTGTTGTTGTTGAAAATAAAGGTGGTAAGCAATGTAAATCCCCCTTACAATCATCAGCAGCTGCTGCTCTGGCTGTTGTCAAAGACCTAGTGCAGATTTAGTTGCAGCGCGCCGGTAATCCTTGGGCCTGACATGTGGCAAATTGTTGTGCAGTGATGGTGGCAGTATGTTCCCAATTGAAGGGAAGCTTAAAGCCCTGGTGCCCCCTCTTTCACCGCCCCCGCAGTACCCTGGAATGCCGAACCAGCAGAAGGCATGTAATTACTGCAGTTGTTAGAGGGAATTCATCCTCTTGTAATCGGATGTCTCGAAAAAGAACATCGGAACGGAAAATTTCCTTGAAGATTGGGATCTTCTTATACGATTAAAGATGTTCCACCTGGCTTGCATTTGAGCAAAGGACAATTGTCTCCTACAAGATGCAAACCTGATTAGAAGTGTAGTAATCTGAACAGTACATTGCAAACAGATGTTACTCAATATTTTGCAGCCTCTCTTTTTTTTTTCTTTCCCTTTATAACTACGTATCTGACCAGTCTCTGCCGCAGTTCAGGTTGAGAAGATTGCATGAAATCAACATGACAGAACACTTCATTTTGGCAATCTGTTTGGCTGGAGCATTAAATTGTCATTACCCAGAGAATTTTCCCTTTTAGGGCATTAAGTTTCTATTTGTAGTGCTCTTTGTACTTACTTAGTTCACTAACTTCTTTAGGAGCGAGGGAGGGAGAGCTGCAGTGTGGAAAACCAAAGCCAAATACTCCTGTCAAGGGTTTAAAAGCTACAGCTCTGTGGAGGATTTTGTTGTTTCTTGGGCCTGGTTTTGACACCAGGCTGCTGCAGTTTTCTCCCTGTTACTGGGACTAAACCAGAGCCACTGGCAATAAGGAGGAGCACGCAGAGACAGTTTCTTCCGTGGAGGGTGGATCTGTGAGATAGTGTTTGAAGTGTTTGAGTACCTCAGCCTGGTATCCTCCTGGAGCAGATGGCTCTGTGTGTTAACGGCACTTCGGCACGAGCTGCGGAATAAAACAAGATACTTGCTCCTTGCTCTTCCCTGGAAAGTACCAGTGTGGGAGCAGCGCGGTCACCGCTCCTCAGACACTTCAGAAGTACAAGTGCTTTCCTCAAAAGGCTGTCAGGGCAGCCGGTGGCACTCCCAGCGTCATCGGACGTGTGCCACTTGCTTTCCCGATGACGTTGTGCGGGTCATGTGGGCTGGCTCTGAAATGGGAATAACACTGAGCTGTTGCTGTCGGTTGTGAGCTTCCGATTGCTGCACCGGTCCTCGTGTTTTCAGTAATTGTGAGTCTGCACAAAATACAGGAACGGCAGTTTCCTGCTGCGATACAGAGTAATGCTGGTCACAGGCACGGACGGGGTGGGTGAGGGGCAGTGCCACCACTGACAGGCTAGAAATTCAGGAACCATTTGTAGTGAAGCGAGGGGTTTGGAGCTGAGGAGCTAATTGGCAGTTAATTGCCTGGCGCTGTGATGATGTTACGGCTGGAAAATAAATACGCTTGCTCAGCCTTTGAGGGGCCTCGGTATGGAGATATTCCAGGCAATGCTTTCTTGGGTGCAGGTTCCTTTCCTTGTGCCCTGTCTCTGCCTCTGTCAATGAGTAGCACGCTCAGCACTTCCCCGAGGAGCGGTTCAGAGCTCCACGGCTGTGCACAAGCACGTAGCCAGCAGGTCACCGGACCTCCAGCAAGGGGGGTTGCTCCCCGGCTGTTCCTGCCTTCAGCCCAGTTCCTCTGGAGATTGTTGTCTGGTTGTCTGGAGGTTGGTTGTCTGGATGACCGACTCCCAAGGGTATTTGCTGCCTGTCGTCAGCAGGAGTGGCGAGCAGGGTGGGTGTGTTGGAGGTGTTGCAGTGGCTGGTGGGCCAGTGCTGATACGCTGGGTAGGGTTGGGGAAAGCGCTCTGCGTGCCGCGTCCGTCCCGGGGTCTGCTTCCGAAAGCTGGGCATCGCGCCGCTTAAATCGCAGGTTCAGCCAGTCCTTTGTGGGTGTTTTCCGGTGTGTTCAACTGTGGCAGCAATTAACAAGGAATATTTACACCTTTGGGGAAGTCAGGTGGCTTAGATGCACTGTGGTTCTGTTCTTGTCTTTACAAAAATTTCTGAGCGGATTTCCACAGGTGCAATTCACGCTTGGGAGCGTGAATTCGGGGATACTGACGTGCATAAAAGGCTTGGGGTTTAAGTGGTGATAACATCTAACCTAGAAATATTTCCTTTTTGCTCTTTTGAATATTCTGATGGTGCTTATGTGAACATCAGTGTGCCAGCACGTATTGGACACAGCAGGATTTGGAAGGCAGGCGGTTACACAGCGCAATGCGAAGGCTGTACCTTTGGGAAATCTAAAGCAAGCAGCCAAATAATCCAGATTCTAATTTAGTGAGTAAAAACAAATATGTAATATTTAAAATTAAAGTAGATAAGACGCAGTCTGACACCAGCAGCAGAGGAGCAACGGCTCAAAGCCCTAATCACCTGATGGTTTTAGTCGTCCTGGTCATCTTGTTTTTAAATCCATACATGAAGCTCATTGCTGGGCGGTTTTATTGTTCTTTTAAGTGTATTTGTGAGAACATGAAATGGCGAGTGGATGGGCAAATCGGCTGCTAATCCCTTTTAAAAAGGCAAGCAGCTACTCCTGTAAAACCTAATCTTCTGGTCTAAACTGGAGCATAGAAAGAAAAACTCTGGCTTGGCCCGGAAGTTGCATGGTGATTTCTTTCTGGAAGAAGAAACTACCTGAGAAATTATTTTGTACATGGTAAGACTGAGAGGGTCGGGAGCTGGGTTCTGGCTGGAGATTGTTTGTGTGCACCAGCTCCTGCTCTGAAATCCACCCCCAGCCTTTTCAACCCCGTGGACACGTTGAGCAGTTGGAATTCCAGCGACTGTTTAACGAAAGCGTAAACAGAAGGGGTTGGTTTTGGTTGGGTGGGAGGGTCGGCAGTGTGCGCCGCTGTGAATAGAGCTGCTTCATGCTGCTTTTATGGGGACCAAGCCCTGCCCCGGGTTTGTGTCAGGTAGCAGAGGTGTGAGAACTTTGTCCCCAGCCTGCAGCGAGGGTAACGCAGCCCCAGCTCCGCCTGCTGCGCACGGACTTTCGGTAGTTGCTCTGTGTCTCCAAGAGGTGAGTGAGGGTTGTCGGTAGCGCTACAGGTTCGGTTACACGCTGTGAACGCGGCGTGGCTGCTGGATGGTCTGTGTTCTGGGGAAAAGGACATCTCCAGAGCCCATGCTTTCCGCAGTTGAGACCTAGTGTTTCATTTTCCCTCCTACTTGTTCTCTTCAAATAGAAAGCTGACAGTCGGGTACGCTCCTGAAGACATCAGTAGCGGGGCTCTGGCATATGGAGAGCCTTGTCTGCTGGTTCTTGCCATCCCGTTTGTTTACTGAGGCGAAGATTTTACTGCTCCCAGCGTTCCTAGGCTAAGCGCCTCTGAGAGAATCATCGGTGACTTGTTCTCCTGGCTCTAGTTGTGAGATAGTAAAAAGTGAGGATGAAGGTGTTGGGGTGAAAGGAGCAGGTAAATTTCCTTCCTATAGAAAAGGGATCTGTCAGATCCTGGTTAGTAACAAACCAGAAAAAGCTTCTCAGACCTCAGTGAAAGCCAAGCTGGTTTTGCCTGAATGCAGCACTAGAAGGGGCTGAATGTGGAGCTTAGAGAAAAAGACAATCTCTAAGCACAGGTTTGACCTGCTAAGGCAATTATGGCTTGAAAAAATAAACTTTAATGCTTCTTTTGAAGAATTAAAGACAGAGTGAGAGCTCTCCCACCTTCCTGTCCTGGTGTCCTGTGCTTTGTGGCGGTAGCTGCGGGAGGGCCCCGGTGGAGAGAGGCTGTTCCCGCTCGCTGCGAGGGGGAGCACTGGGGGCACTGACCGTCAACCTTCACTCCCAGCTGCGAGTGCGAGCCGAGGGTTTGGTCCTGGCTGGGGCAGGGAGAGAGTTCTTCAAAGGGTGCATTGGCAAAGGTCTGTCCCTGTGTCTGTTTCTGTATAGTTAGGGGAGCTGATTCCCTTGCCATCTCCCCATAGGGGCTGGGGTTTTGTGCATTTCCCTTTGAGTGCCTCAAAGCCCACCGGTGACCGG
Organism: Chloroceryle aenea; assembly: GCA_013399075.1. Lineage (NCBI taxonomy): Eukaryota > Metazoa > Chordata > Aves > Coraciiformes > Cerylidae > Chloroceryle > Chloroceryle aenea. The sequence continues at coordinate 6,943 of VWZY01011722.1, read as the reverse complement.
TTTCCCTTTTGAAATGACCCTGAAGATGTCAGTATTGCCACGTGTGTCAGACTGCGTGGTGAAAGCCTTAGTGCAGTGGGTCAGTCTCAGAGAACTGCCTCAAAAGGCACCTGAAGTGTTTGCCAGGAAGGCACCTTTGCTTTCTGCTGTCCGGGAGCTGCGCAGCAGAGGGCTTGGTAGCTCAGCAGAGCCGAGACCTTGGTACCAGAGAGCTGAACTCAGCTAGCTGAAATTAGCTCCTTCTCTTTTGCCTGTGCTGTTTTTATGAGCAGAGGAATGAGTTTGTCAGAGCAGAAGCACTTTAAGAAATGGGTAATCTGCTTTTTAAACAAAAACAACAATTACTAGTTTCTTTCCAGCACTCTGCCTCCTGTTTCCTCAGAGGGGAGCGGCTGTGTAATGAGTGTGTTGGAAAAGCTGGCTCTGTAGGTCACCCATAGCTGCTGGTCCCTCCTCTATGCCCCAAACCACCAGAGCTCTTTTGCTTGAGGTGTAAGGCTGGAAGGTCTGACTAGTGATCAGTTCAGAGTGTTGTTTGAAATCTTAGACCTGATTTTAGCTCATTTCCCTCACCGAGTACGGAATATGTGGTTGCACCAGCTGTCGGGGGGTGTGGGACAAGTATTGACTTTACTAGTGTATTTCAAGTTTTGTTTTGCATTGTTTTTCTCTGGACCTGCAGGTTCCCCTGGAAAACAAGTGGATAACTCGGCCAGCAGTCAAGGAAATAACTTGGGGACCCCAAACAAGACTGGAAAACTGAGCCATGCCTTTAGGGACCCCCGGCCAGGGAGGAAGACTGCAGAGGGACAAGTGACAAAAGGTGGCGATGAGTCGGAGAGTGATTTTGAATCTGACCCTCCTTCACCCAAGAGCAGTGAGGAAGAAGAAGAACAGGAAGATGAAGAAGTCTTGCAGGGAGAGAATGGAGACTTCAATGATGACAATGATACAGAACCAGAGAATTTAGGCCACCGACCTCTCCTCATGGACTCTGAGGAAGAGGTGGAGGAAGAGGAGGAAGAGAAGCAGAGTTCTGACTCTGATTCGGATCGTACCAAGCAGAAACCTGTGGAAGGGCTCCTGAGCAGCCAGTTCAGAGACGGTGTGGGCAGCGGTGAGAGCAAAGAACCCAGTTCAGTGTGCGCGTCCTTGTCTGAGGTGCCAAGTGCTGTAGCCAAGGTGAACCCTGGCCAAGAATTTGACGTGTTCGGGGCAGTGCCCTTTTTTACTCTGCAGCCTCACGCAGGGGAGAAGATGGACAAAGATGTTTCTTCTCACACGGCTTTTCCCAGCCTGAACCAAGAGCAGGATGACTTCGATGTTTTCACAAAAGCCCCCTTCAGCAGAAAGGTGTCTCGGCAAGACGGCCAGCTGATGGGAACCGAGCCTCTGCTCTCCCCCACCTCTCCACGGAGCGTCGATATTTTTGGCTGCACCCCATTTCAGCCTTCCCTTCTTCCCAAGACCGGTGGCAGCAGAGAGGACCTGTTTGGGCTGGTTCCATTTGAAGAGATCACAGGGAGTCAGCAGCAGCAGAAGGTGAAGCAGCAGCGTAACCTGCAGAAACTTTCTTCGCGCCAAAGGCGCATGAAACAGGAGGTCTCGAAGAGCAACGGGAAGCGTCACCACGGCACCCCGACCACCACGAAGAAGGCACCGAAACCGAGCTACCGCACCCCGGAGAGGGCCCGCAGGCACAAGAAAGCAGGGCGCAGGGACTCGCAGAGCAGCAACGAGTTCCTGACTATCTCGGACTCCAAAGAGAACATAAGCGTGGCGTTGACTGACAGCAAGGATCGAACCAACCCTCTGCAGACGGACGAGAGTCTGTTGGATCCTTTCGGAGCCAAACCCTTCCACCCGCCGGACTTGATGCGGCATCCCCAGCATCAAGGGTTCGGTGACAACCGCGGGGATCACGGGGCGGTGGTGGTGGCAGGTAGACCTAGGCAGAGCTCCTTGCACGGGGCCCTTCACGGCAGCGACGGGCTGAAAACCGATGACTTTGGTGCAGTGCCCTTCACAGAACTGGTGGTGCAGAGCACGCTGAGCCAGCAGCAGCAGGCGCTGGAGTTAGATCCCTTCGGAGCAGCTCCCTTTCCTTCCAAACAGTGAATGCTTCCAGGGAGCTCCCCACATCCACCTCTCCGAGTTACTTAATAGAGGTTTTAAGTAGTGGAGTAATTTATCTGCTTGGATGGACAGGGACCTGGGTTGTACAGTTGGTTCAAGTTCACGGTGTGGCCAGCTTGCCCCAGAGATGTAGAATGATGGCAAATCTCTACTGGGCTCTTGGAGAAAAACAGAGAAAACGAACCAGGAGCATCCGTTTGTTAGGGCAGGTGGCTCCCAGAGTGGAAGGAGAACTCCACTAGGACTCGTGGTCTGCCCCTGGAGCACGCGGTCGTCCTCCCCTTCTGTGCTGAGGTGGAGGGAGGGGGGGGGCAGGGGCCACGTTTTCCGTACGTCCAGGTGGGCTAAGGGAACTGTGGTGGTTCTTCATGTCTCAGTCGCAGTAGACCCGAGAACCAAAATGTACTAATATCCGGATTGATCTGCTGGAAATAGTCGAGTCTTTGCTTCCTAGGTGGAAACTACCTTTTTTATTAATCATCAGATTAAAGCAGCCAAGTCCTCCAAGGGCTGTGGCCCAGAACTCCAGAGCACGGCTATGGCTCGGGACCTGGTAGACATCTATGCAGCTGCAGAGACAAAAGGCAGATTATTTTTTTGTGTGCCTAAATGTTCAGTAATTTTTTTTATTTGTATTTTTACAGTAAGTGCCATTAATGTAAAGTAGCAAACTGGAATTATAGAGTTAAAAGTGAAGCTGCAGAGACAAAAAGGCTCCGTGTAGGGGAGTAAACCAGCAGGGACGCGCCAGCGTTGGCGGCACTTGGGCGACTGCTCGCAGGCGGGGGACAGAGGCTGGTTTATGCCAGGAAATCCTTGGGCACGTGTGGAGTGTTTCAGGCAACTGGAACAGTTGACCGTGAGGTGCACCCATCAGATTTATTTGACTACAAATTGAGGTTTGTGTCTGAAAATACCTTTTTCTTTCCCCCTTGGATTTTTATTGCAAAGAAAACGTGTGTTCTTTCAAAGCTGTTGTTTTTTTAAAACAATAATAATTTTATGAAGCGGCTGTAACCTCATGTTAAGTTCTGATGAATCTATTATTGTACCGAAGTGTGTTTTATAAGAAAGCCTTGCTAAATGCACTGAGCTTTGAAGAGACGTCTCTGAACCGGCTTTGTGTCAGAGCAGAAGTGGTAAGCAGCTGGTAGCTCAGGACACCGATCGCTCCTCTCCCCATCGGCTGCATTCCATGCGGTGGAGCCTTGTGGGCAGGACCCCCACCCTGTCCTGCTGCGCAGTGCCCGGGGACCTCTGAGCTCGGGAGCGTGCGGTGCCAGTAGGTGGTGGGAGGGTGATGGGAACAGACTGGTCGAGGACAAGATTTCCTTGCCACGCTGCAGAAGTTCGTGGTGCGTGTAGGTGGGATGGCTTCTCCGCTGCCTTGCAGACCGTGCCTGGCCACGTGCACTGTGTGCAGAGCTGGTGCTGCTCGGGACGGTTCCATTCATTGCCTTTTTTCCATGGTGGTCCTAAAGGGGAAGTGGAAGGGGGTAGTTCCTCTGCTTCAGCTTCATATCCTGCTCTGATGAATGCTGATGAGTAGGTAATTGGGTGTTAGCATAGGGAGGATGTGTCTGTGGTTGGGAGTCCCCACTTTTCACAGGAGGGCAGGCAACATACCTAGGATTGTGCTTCCCCCCCCACCCCAGTCTTCTGCTGGTTATGTGGTCATCCTGAGATCCGTGTGGGTGAGAAGTGGATCCCTCCTAGTACTTGTTGAAAACTGCACATTAAGAGCAAGTGACCTGACTCCTTTGGGAGGGGGTGTGATAAAATGCTCCCTTGGGTACAGGTGAGATTGTCCCCCCCACTCCTGGAATCTGCAAGTAGCTCAAACATAGCTGTCCCCTGTCCTCACCTTGCTGTCCCTTGTTTCCCTTTTCCTCAGAGGGAGCAGGTGAAATACTCGTGCTGCGCTTGGTTCAGTAGGGCCTTTCCAGGCTGAGAAATTTTGCTCCTAGGAGGTTATGAGTAGAAATGTTTCGCTTCTGTTTGCACAGGCATTTCCTAGGCTTTATTACTGCTGTTCTCACCTGGGGCTGTGTGCCAAAGGCTGCAAGGAGCGCACGCCACGTTTTGTAGCATTTTCTGATACTCAGGTTAACTGTCTTTGGTTTTGTGGGTTTTTTTGTTGTTTTTTTCTCTGCACCTGCTTGCAAACCTGCCTTCCCGACGCTTCCTTCCGCCCTGTTCCTTGGGGCCGGGCTGGTTTCTGGCAGGGGGTCTGCGAGAGGCTGGAAGTGCCCATAGCGACCGAGAGGCGAGAGCAGGCGACCTGTGAGCGCAGGTTACCGTAGAGCTGGTGTGACACCTCTGGCGGCACCGAGTTCCCCGAGATGTGCTCTCCACTGGCCTTAATACACCCGGTTCTTTGTATTCCAGCTCAGACACGGGTCTTTGCTTAAGTGTACCTTTCTAAGTTTCTAGAGTTAAAGTTATTTGATGCTTTCTTGTGACTGAGGAGAGATTAGTGTGATTAGAGAGATTGGTGTGCCTGACGCAGCTGACCTTGTGTGGTATGTGGTGTTCATCCCCAACTCCACCCAGGCTGGGGTTTAATATCCACTGAGGTCCACTGTTCAACAGAGACCAAACGCGGTGCTGCCGGGGAACGCCGCGACAGCCTCTTGCCTTGATCTGGTGTCTGTGCTTGCCAGGGAGCCTACCCTGACTTTACCCCAAATACAGGAAAGACCTCGCTGCGCTCGGCGCGCCCCAGCCTGTCTGGCAGGGCAGTAATGACAGGGTAAGGAGCTTCCACCCAAAACCACCACCGGGTTTTTACAGCTTTTCCTCCAGAATGTTGAATGGCTGAACCACTAGAATCAGCTGCTTGAGAGAGGGAGTCTGTCACGGTACTAAGAGGCCCTCGGTGGTTGCAGTGGTTGAAAGCCAAGTGAGCTGGGTGTGTTTCTGTGCGGGCTCTGGAACGGCCCCGAGCTGGGCGCCGTTGCTTTGGCCAGCCCGTGGGACCTGTGAACGCCGGCTGTGGAGGGAGTAGCTTCTAATCATTCTGGGTGTCCCAGTTGGTAAAACCACCTACTGTGAAAATAAGCTGATATATTTACTACTGTGAGAAATAAGAGTTTATCTGGAGGGTTTTTTATATTATAATGTGTATTTTTATATACGGAAGGTATGTATAAAACATACACATGCTCGCACACATCACGTGTCCCCTGAGTTGCTGTGTCTCTGGTAACGCCGCAGCCACCATCGCTTCGTGGGGCTTGAGGCGGTGAACACGAGTGAAACAAAAGGTGCAAAGGGCGGCTGCTGCGTTACTCTGCTGCAGTGCTTGTTTCAGAGGACAGCCGAGGGAGTTGTGTGTTCAGCTCAGTTCGTGACTAAGGCATCACCTAATATTTAAGAGGGTAAGAACTCTTTTAAAATTGCTGGCATTCAGCTTTTAAGTGCACTTTCCTGAACTACACTTCCACTTCTTCTTAGAGGTCAAGTTTCTAAAGCTTTTTTGTGTACCACTAAACAGAGAACTTTAACTTTTTTGTGAAACTGATGTATGTCATCAAATCCTTGCAGTTGATAAATAAACGAACGTGGTAACAGCGACTCTGCAGATCTTCTTAAACATTGCATTATTCAGTGGTGATATTTAGGCTTTAACTTGGAGTAAGCAAGGCTGCCTCTGCCCGTGGCCACTCGTGGCTGCAGGCTCCAGCCGCTCTTCTAACATCGCTCTAGAATACGTGTCTTTGCTGCCCAATTATCTTCCTTTGTCCAGCTTGTTAAAAACCTGTTACCATGTACTGCTTGTAATTCCTTAGGTTCAGTATCGCTCTCTAAAGCCTTCCTGCAGAACGGCAGGTCGAAAGCTGAGCTCCTCAGCAGCTTGACCGGGGGCTGCACCTCTAAAACTGCCCGTGGAACACCAACGCCTGCCAGCAGGCGGCGCTGGCGCGGTGCAGTTCCAGCCCCTGACGCACCGCGGGAGATGCCCAAATGATGCTACTCCAGGTAAATTTCCAAGGAACTGAAATTTATTTACAGGTTCAGTATGTACACAAAAGAGCATCATGCAGCTTGATAAATCTGTCAGTAATAAAAATGTACAGCTTTGCAGTTTCCTTATCCGGTGAAAACTGCTCGTGAAGAGTTTACATTAAAAAAATACATTAGCAAACTCTACAGTCAGGATGATTTGGAGACACAAACACATTCTTCAGATACTGTTGTTCACATAACACTGGAAACAGGCTTTTGTAGTTGCAGGTTCCTTGGCAGGTGTCAGTAGTAGGCATTAGTGCACTTGGAACTTGCTTGGCTGGCAAGTTTTAAGAAATAAAATAAAAAAATCAGTGTTTACACTGAAATGCTCAAAGGTCTGGGACCTGAATCCTAAAGGCAGAGTCAGTTCTTGCCACTACTTGATCTTGGGAGTTTAAAAAAAAACAAACCAACCCACAACAAAAAAAATAATGCACTGAACTTAACAGGCATTTGGCATTACAGCCAGCAGAGAAGTCACGATCCCGCCCCCTTGATCCTCGAGGGCTCAGGTTCTGACGGCGAGTCTCTGCTTGGACTCGTGGCGTGTCCTCGGCCCACCCCTGGTGGGAAAGGCTGGGGCAGCTGGGCCTGTCTGGCAGCTGCCTGCCCGCCCCGAGGAGGGCACCCCGGGGATGCCTGCCTCGCCCCCGCCGAGCGAGCCCCGTCCCACCATGGGAGAGGGAGAGGCAGAGCATTTGTTCATTAAGGGCTTCTCGTGTGCGACGCAGCTTTGAGCGTGGCTGCCCTGGGTTTTCCTGCCCATTGCAGGGTGGCACCGGCTCCTCCTCGCCCT